>CAXHSM010001243.1:2735089-3100365 GCA_964019185.1 Maratus speculifer | reverse complement strand
TCGAACTGATAAAAAATAAAAATTTATTTTATTGATTGCTAGTCATTTTACTCTCTCACCTCTTAAAATTTCGTCTACTTGATTGACATATTCTTGAAAGATATCCAAATAGATTATCAAAATACATATATTCTTTCGTGTGATTTAACTTGAGAATTTTTTTCATAGATACAGCTACATATGCGTTGGTGTGCATGCAATACAGTAGGCGCTGCCATCGCTGATAATGAGACTGTCTCATATTCGGACTGGTAAAAACTAAAAATTTATTACCTTGGCTGCTAGTAATTCTACTTTCTCACCTCTTAAAATTTCGCCTACTTGTTCTCGAAAAATATCCGAACAAGATTTTTACCTCTTTGATGTCCATATATCCCAGCCCCAACTCAACTTCATGACTACTTTTTATGCTCATTTATGTTGTCCAGCTTTCGAGTTATGCAGATTTTTTCACAGTTTACTCTAAATTTAATAAAATCATTTTTCTTGAATTCCTTTTTACAAAAGTTACCTTGCAAATGAACACAGTGATTCAATTCTCTCCAATGTAGGGTTGTAATTCATATAACCATTTTTGGGTCAAGTAAATTTTTTGGTTTAAAATGTTGAAAAGGTTTAATAACACCAGAATATATAAACAAATTTATCTTAAAATAAAAAGTGCTATATTCATCAAGTAGACATAAAAACAAATTATCGCACTAAAAATTATAGTAAATATTAATTTGTTTTTAATAAAAATTAAGTGGTAAGCATATTACCAATTAATGGTAAAGAGTTAAACCAGGTCCAGAAAGAAAACCGGTTTGAATACTTCAGCATGAGTTGGGTTTGTCTTGCTGTGTTCGTTCTTATCATAAGCATAAGAAGGGAAAGTTTTTTAACCTTTAACTTGCTTAGTTACAGGATCTTCAAAAAATGCATCACAGTATTGATGGGTGATTTTGATTTTTTAAATCTATTTAATAGATACTATGGCTAATTCGATTTAATCGATATTATAAATTTTTTCATCGATTTCTCTGATGGCAATATCATTTTCATTTTTCTTAACAACTAGAACATAAAGTAACTGGGTGTGCAAATCTTAAAATTCCTTCTTCTATCTCTACATGTAAAAACTTCCAAATTCACTATCCACATTATCAAATTTAAATGTTGACTTATTCCCATCATGAGGATTTAAAAAGCACAGGTTCACTGACAGTATTGAATTCAGACTCTTATTGTCAGGAGGTACTTCTGTGGCTCCAGGGAGGATATTATAAAGTTATGGGGGGAAGAAATTGCATCTTTTGACCATTGAAAACACAAAATCTGAAATTTTCCAGGGGGAAGGGATTTAATTGTTTGGTGGGGGAGATGAACATGCCCCTGGACCACCCCCTGAAATCAACACTGTTCACTGAAGTATGTGCATTTTAAAAGACAATATTAGCAATGCATTTTCCAATCTGTTTAATATCGGCTCACACCTTCTTAGATGTCTGCAACCAAAATTTAAAAATTATAAAAGGCATAAAAAAAAACATATTTTCGGCAGTATACACTCAAGCCTAATAACGATCTATTTGTGTGATAATAAGTAAAAATCCTTCATATAAATAAGTTCATTTTATTTCAATATCAAAGCATAATTTTTTCGATATATGATGTCATACAGTCAAAGATCGATAATCCGCACACCCATAATCTGCAATTTTCTATAATTCACGTTACTTTATGAATGTAAACAATGAAAGAAACAGTTAACAAAATTTAATAATTTATGTTCCAAAAATGTTTTTTTAAACAAACAGTAAAAAATTGAAATAATCATAATAAAACATACATTTTTTTTAATATAACTCTTTTATTTTATTAACAGTAAAAGACAACTTGAATACGGAACATATGTAATTATTTTTATTTAAATGCACATATCTATCAATTTTTTAATAAAGTAACTGTTAAAAGGAATTTTTTGAGATAGTATATTAAATTTATTATTAGATTTCATATTAATATTTCCATATTATACTGATTAAAGTATTTGATTTTTAGTAATAATCAAATGATGTATAGTTCATAATACTCTATAGTCCACAATATTTCAAAATCCACACAACCTTTGGATGAAACATGTGCGGATTCTAGAACTTCGGCTGTATTTGTTTGTATCTTTGTACAATTCATTCATTCGTTTCGCCTTTTTTTTTTTTAACTCAAAAATTGCACTCAAATATTATGCATATTTATAATATTATTAAAATCAGATTATGTAGCTAGGCATAAACTAAAAAAAAAAGAATGAATGAAATATGTATACTTTACATTAAAAAATTTCTAAAACAAATGTTTTATATTATTGGAACACATGTATAAAAAATTACCAACATTTACAGAAATAATTTTAAAAATTTGACAAATGTAGTGACAAAATTTCAAAATATGAATAATTTAAGACCCATATTGGGAAATTTTACTATCCATAATCTATAATTTAAATCCATTAATCAAAAGAGCCATTTTCTTTCAACAAATGATAAATTGAAAATTGTTTGAATTTTCATAGGAAAGCATTATGGTGCAAAATAAAATGCTCAGTATTTTCCGAAAGAACATAACAAAAACTACACAGCTAAATCCGGACACATCATGAATGTGCTTACTCAATTTCAAGGAAATCGGATGCTTTTTATGGCAGTTATCAGAGAACAGACAGAAATTAAAAATTTTGGTCTGCAAACTAAGCCTTCATGTACGTTTTGGAAAATACTGCACATACTATTATATTTGGATACAGTCTCTCATCTTTTTGGGAACAATGGATTTTGAGCTTATTCTATCTACAATACTTTTTTAAATTTTCAAACTATGTTTTTGAGATTTTCACAGAATTTGATCTATACATTTAGCTAACACACTATGAATGTTATTTTTTATTACCGTATTTTCGGGCGAAAGCGCCGCGGTGCATACCAGTTTAAAAGTTAAAATTATGCTTACTGCGGCGCTTCTGTCGGGGAGGCGGATACGATATATATTTTTTTCCCTTGCAGCGATATTTATTACAGAGGTGATTCTGATAGGAATTTTTCTGAAAATTGTGAAACGTCAATAATCAGGAAGAAAATGCGAAGCATAAAAAATATCGCGAATTTCGGCAAATGATAGCCTAATTTCTGTCAATCATTCGCAGAAAAAGCAAGAATTTTATCAAAGGATTGGGAGAAAAAACACGACTTTTATCAAAGGTTCGCGGACAAAGCGCGAATATGTAAAAAGAAAAAAAAATTCATGAAAGGATCACTTGAAAAACTACAATTTTATTATCGTAAAATCCCGTTAATCCGCCCTTCTCAATCACACAATAGTCCACACTATAAAAAAATCGCTGAAAAAAAACGCTAATTTCGCTAAAGAATCACGAAAAATAACCGCAAATTTATTGAAAGGATCGCAAAAAAATCATGAATTTTGCCGAAGTATCACTAAAAAACCCACATTTCGACGAAAGATTTCAGTGAAAACGCGAAATATGTCAAAAAATATCTAAAAAACACAAATTATGTCAAAACATGGCGGAAAAATCGTGAATTTTTCAAAGAAACGCTAAAAAGAACGCAAGAATTGTCAAAAAAATTGTTAGAATAAACGCAAATATATCGTATCGATAAATAAACGGTAAAAAAACGAGATAAAAGGTATAATCAGGCGAAAAAACGCAGAAAAAAGGAGAAAATTGAAAAAAAAAAAGCATGAAATCTATTAAAAAATCTCGAAAAAATGAACACTTCATCAAAGATTCATGATTCATTCATTTCATCAGGATTCAGACGCTTTCAAAGGGGAATGACAACGGTTTGAATCATGATGAAATGAATGGTAAATGAATCTTCGATGAAATGCGTGTTCTTTCGAGATTTTTTTAATAGATATTCTTTTTATGATTTTTTACAAATTTCTCCTTTTTTCTGCGGTTTACAATAGAATTTACGTTTTTTTTTAAAAAAACGCAATTTTTTTCAAGTATTGCTTCAAGTATCAAAATTTATGATTCATTATTCATTCAAATATTTCGTGATTCATTCATTTCATCATGATTCTCCCTTGCTCATCCCCATAAAAAAAGCAAATTTTTTCAAGTATCGCGAAAAAACTTTGCAAATTCGTCAATTATCGCGATAAAACCCTGCAAATTTCGTCAAATATCGCGATAAAACCCTGCAAACCTCGTTACAAACTATAAAAAATGTATTAAAAAATCGCGAACAAAAGGCTGCACGAATTCAGATTTAATTTTATTATAAAAAATATACAAAATATACTAAATTTAAAATTGGATTTATATTACAAATGTTAAAAAAACGCGAAAAAACACTGAATATAACGCAATTTTTAACATTTTGATGTATTTTCGTAAGTGCGGCGCATACGGCGGTGCGGCGCTTCTGATGAATATTAGTTTTATTTTAATGCATTTTCGGAGGTGCGGCGCTTACGGTGTGTGCGGCGCATACGCCCGAAAATACGGTACATTCACACATGCACACTGTTGTTTGTCATATTTTCTGAAAAGAAAATTATTTTATACTCAGAAATCAGTAAATGATAAGCAAAAAACTTGGCAAAATTTAGAATTGTTTTTATGAAAACCTTAATCTTTCTACTAGTATACATGCTATCCTCATAAAAATGAACACAGTTTATAAAAATAAGTCACTTAATCATTGTCTTCAGTTTGAATGCTTTTGCTACACTAGTTTTGATAGAGCATTCCAAAAAATATTCTTTCTTTTTGAACTTGCTGACAGTTTGCTATGAGAAAAAGTTAATTAAATCCAATTGATTTTTTAAATCATCAGATTTTAAAGTATTCATCGTTTATGTAAACATTTTAATAACAATTTTAATTTTTCTTAAGAAAGGTGTTATAGTAAAAATAAAATACATTGACATGTTTCGGAACCGTCAAATAAGTTCCATAGTCATAATATAAATCTCATAATAATCTCATAATAATGAGATTATGATTTATATTATGACTATGGAACTTATGATTTATATTATGACTATGGAACTTATTTGACGGTTCCGAAACATGTCAATGTATTTTATTTTTACTATAACACCTTTCTTAAGAAAAATTAAAATTGTTATTAAAATGTTTGCTATGAGGTTTCTGAAAAAAAAAATCTTTGCAGATATAAGTAACACCTTTTTTATGCACCAAAAGTTTCACGATATTTCCTCAATTATTTTGTTTAACCTTTGGTCATATAGTGTAATACATATACACATATATGCATATGTATATATGAATACAGTTATGTGTATACATATACATGTGTATATATACAGTCGAAGATCGATAAATATGAGCACCCATATTCCACAATTTTCTATACATATATACAATAATTCGCATCACTTTACAAATGCAAACAATGAAATAAACAGTTAAGAAAGTGTAAAAATTTGTAATCTAAAAATGATTTTTTAAAACAAATAATAAAATAATTGAAAAAAAGTCAGAATAAAACATCTACTTTTTTAATATAATTCTTTTACTAGATTAACAGTAAAAAACAAACTGTATTATGGATTATGCATTTGATTATTTTTATTTAAATGCAATCAATTTTTAAAATAAAATCTTTATATCAATTTTTATAATAAAATGACTTTAAAAAGGCATTTTATGAGACAGCATATTAAATTAATTATTATATTTCAAATTTATATTTTCATTTTATACTGATTATAGAATTAAAATGCTGCCTAAGAATAATAAATGATGCATAATCCATAGTACTCTATATTCCATAATCTGCACAACCTTTGGCCCCAGTTTGTGTGGATTATAGAACTTTGACTGTATATTTATACATGTATTTATATAACAATATATTACAGATATACATATATATATAGCACTGATGCCTGACTAACTGAAAAGTACAAAAAATAACATTAAGCCCAGTTTATGTGCATGATTAAAGAGTTATAAAATTAAATCATGAACAAACATACCCCTTTAGGATGTTGCATAAAAATAATTTGAATGTAAACAATCAAACTGATTAAGAATCGTGAGAAATATCAATGATAATGTGTAAGAAACTTAATGCTCTTAATGGCGTGTCGAAAAATGGAGACAAGTGCAATTATAAAATGTGTGTAAACATTAAGTATAAGCTTGAAGCAAATAAAAGAGTAATTTTAAATGGCAAAAGAGCAAGTATAGCAAATAACATTTTAAAAATACAAATAAAATGCCTAATTAAAAATCTTTTGATAATGTAGCAAACACACGTGTTTCGTGTGAAGTGAATAGGCACATTTACCATCATCGGATATCGAATAATAATATTATCACTTTGAAATACAGTAGACTCCCTTAAATCCGCAAATGGCAGAAATCGACACAATTTTTTAGATGTAAACAATGAAATTAAAGATGGTGCTGAAAACAGTGGCTAGAGCATTTTTTCTCCTAAATTTTTTATTCTCTTTTGGCTATCACAGCTGATTTATTGCTAAATAAATTTATATTTCTTTTGATTTTAATATAAATTAGCATATCTACATCAAAATTCTAGAGCTCAAAATGGAAAAATTCGCAAACCAGAATGATATTATAAGATTGTTGTTGGCTTTTCTCTTTTATTTACAGACAGATTTATTTGTAAAGATATAAAGAAATATAAAAAGGGCATTCAAGATTCTAAATAGCAACAAAAAAAGTTAGAAAGAGCCCAAGAAATTACATATATATATTTACATATATAACTGTAATAATATGTTTTATAGTTGTATGAGTGAGAACGATATTTACAATAATTTTACAAACCAAAACTTTATTTATCCTAATTTCAGAACTAGAATATCACCCCAGATTGTTTCAATACATTTTGAGCCTTGAACGATATCCCTTATTGTAGTTTCTGGAAAATATTCTGAAGTGTAAACTAGTTGAAATGTTAATTTTTCTTGCATTCGTTGCATTGTGTTTCAATATTTATTTTTACTTTTTCAATATACCGTATGTATTTAATATGTAATCCTGATTATTATGACTAAGCACAGGATTTTTCATGAAGAAAATGTATATTTACTTCTAAAAAAATTCAAGAGACTCCTAGAAATATAAATCTATGTAAAGCATTGTCACCTTGTTTGTTGAAAGGAGAAAAATTTACTTCAGAAGTAGCGAATGCGCAGAGCAGATGTGCAAAGCAACGGTATAAGGCAAAATGAAAGTTTTAGTTTAATCTTGGAAGGCAGAGTAAAAGTGGAATCTATGTCAGTTTAATAATAATAATTTTTTTTATACGTATGTACTTTAATGTGTAACTTTGGTTAATTTGATTTAACTGTAAGCTTTTTCATAAAGAAAATATCTATTTATTTTGAAAAACTTATGATGGCACTAATATTTTTAGCAGTCATTGTGATCATTTTCCTAAATATTTTTCAATTTATCAAGTTTATTTTTATTATTATTATTAACAAAAGCAAATATTTTTCTTTATAAAAAAAAGACTGATTTTTCCTCATCATTATGTATATTTAGTATTGTGTCTTAATGATTTACTTTATTTCAATATTTTTCTAAATGTTTATTTTACTTAAATTTTTTTGTAATAATTACTTGCTTTTTAACTAATAAACTATTTAAATATGTTACTTAATTATTTAAATATTTCAATTTATTATATGCATTCATTATAATGCTTAGTTACCAATAAAATTGATGTTTCAAAAATGTAAACAAAACAATGACCAGAAATCTGCAAAATTCTAAAATCTGCACGACCCTTGCTCCCAGGCTTTGCGGATTTGAAGGAGTCTACTGTAATAAATGTTTATTAATTAAAAAAGATTTCTTAGATAAGAACTCAAAGCATAGTTTTCTTAGAGCATTTTACTTTTGAAAGAAAATCTTGTTTATGTAAATGAAAGTATCTGTTTTAAATATTATATAAATTTAAAATTTTTAATACCATTATGCTAAAATAATGAAGCATTCGGCTAGCCAAATATTCGGTTTACCTGTGAACGGAATATTTTAAAGGACTATAAATGTAAGCAAAAATAAAAGGTGCGAGGCGACACATAATATTTTGTGTCTCCATACAATCAAATCACAAGTTATAGAATTATCAGTAGAATAATAACTAACAAAATCTATCTTACCATTAATTTGTTTTAGTAAAGAAGATTAATTCCGTAAATTAATTTAACAAAATTAGCTACTGTTACAGTCAAAGTATTATCATTTTATTACAGACGCCAACACAATGAATGAACCATAAGAAAAGATTCATTCATAGAAAATGATTCAATAAATAAATGGAAAACAGCTATAATAGAAATGTTCAAACAATTTTTAATTAACAAAGTAAAATATTTATTTTTAAAAAGAAATGGAGAGTATTTTAAAGATTTGTAAACTAGAGCTCAAATACCGTATTTTCCGGGAATAACGCCGCACCGAGTATAACGCCGCACTTGGTTAAAAATAAGAAAACCTAGTTTAACGCCGCACTGGGTATAAGGCCGCACCGGGTATAACGCCGCACCAGGTATATTCCCACATTCATTATTAGAGCAATGAAATAAAATTATTAACTGATATAAAGTAAAACAATTTGATCTTAAATAAATAACTTATCTTTTTTTGTTGTACTGTTATTTCAATGAAATCGGAACCTCATCCATTCGCTGCGCCACGATTCCCGTTAACTTTTGCTAAATTGATAACATTCATCTTAAATTTTACAATGTAACTGCGGCACTTACAACTCACATCTGAAGACATATTTAAGATAAAACTTACCGTAAAATACTGTTAATCCACCCCCCTCCAAACGTGACGAAAAATCGTAAAATAATTAGAGGGGGCTCTTACACGGGACTTTTCCGCGATCGTTTCACAAAATTTGCAGGGATGAATATAGATAAATTGAATGAATCGTGAATCTTTAGATGAATCATGAATTTTGATACTTGGAAAAAATTGTGTTTTTTTTAACGTAAATTCTGTCAAAAAAACGCAGAAAAAAGGAGAAAATTGTCAAAAAACCCCCCAAAAACATGAAATCAATTAAAAAATCTCGAAAATAGCACATTTCTAAAGATTCATGATTTATTCATTTCATTATGATTCATTCCTTTCTCACCGTTCTTTTGACATAATTTGTAATTTTTTTAGAGATTTTTTTGAAGTAATTCGTGTTTTTACTGCAATCTCTCGTCGAAATGTGGGTTTTTTGGCGATTCTTCGGCGAAATTCATGATTTTTTCGTGATCCTTTAAAGGAATTTGCGGTTATTTTTCATGATTGCTTGGTGAAACTCAGCGATTTTTTTGGAAGGGAGGCGTTCTCTCGGGATTTTTTGAAAATTTCAAATTTTTTATAAAGTGGGGAGGGGCCGGATTAACGGGATTTTACGGTATATCAGTAAATTAAAATCAATTTTAAGCATCAGATTCTTTAACCTTAAAAATATAATTCCACGTGCATGTGCATAATTACAGCGAAAGCAACAAAACTTTAGATTTGCCGATCTGTTTTCAAAAAATTTAAATTAATTAGTCCTATTTACAAGCCGCACCTAGTTATTGGCCGCACTTTTCTTTACAAAACAAAAAAATCTAGTTTAACGCCGCGGCGTTATTCCCGGAAAATACGGTATGTATTTTGGATTAAAAATTTGACGCAATTTGATTTAGGAAAATTTTACCCTTGTTGCCTGGTAACCAATATTTTAGCTAGGGATAAAAAAAATAGTAAAAGCCATATTGCAACTGCTGAAATTTAATTGATAAAAAAATTAATAAATAATCCACAGGTACGCTCGTTTTCTAAAGCATGCAAGAATCATTTTTAATGAATCATTCTTCAATTGATTCATTCTTTTAATGGCGTCTGGTTTTCAGACACACCATAGTTTGTTCATGTAACTTTTAAAACATAAATTTATCGTACCCAACATTTTTACGAAAATAAGTTAATGCTAAGATATCGTAATTTCTCTCATTATTCTTCAACTAAGAACTGTATAATTTACTGGCTTAATGACTGGATGTTTTATATGTAGCAACTTTCATTTTTGCTGATTAATCATTGTGTTATTTAAAGCATTATTAAATGTTTTATTTATAGCTGATAGTTTCTTTTTATAGTATTATTTATTTCTAAGTAGTTTACTGAATATTATTTAAGTTTTAATTTAGATACAGCTTATTGTTTTGAAGAAAACTATTACGTTCAATTTTAAAGCATTGTGTTGCTCATAAACGGAATTTGATTGCATTCTGTTCAGTTGAAATATTTTTTCTTAAATAGTTGATTGCTTAGTTATGTATATAAAGTTATCGAGATTTACATTAAAGAACACATAAGCATAAGAAACTAATGTAGAATCCGAAAGCAAACGTTAAAAATGAGTTTTTGTTATTACCAGTTGGTTTCTTAGATTCTTTCAAAATATATTTGTGACAGGCGTTTTATGTATTTTGTAAAGTGATGGTTGACATACAGTACTTATCAAGTGGTTTCGTCATTGAAAATGGGTGTAGTTGAAATTTGTTTTTGATTACCGTAAAATACCGTTAATCCGCCCCCCCAAACGAAAAGAAAAATCGTACAATAGTTAGGGGAGGGCGCTTACACGGGATTTTTTTTGCGTTCGTTCAACAAAATTTACAGGAATGAATCATCATGAAATGAATGAGTCGTTGAATGAATCATGATTTTTGATACTTGAAAAAATTTGGGTTTTTTTTATTTTAAAACGTAAATTCTGTCGAAAAAACGCAGAAAAAAGGAGAAATCAATAAAAAAAAGCCAAAACAAGCATGAAATCAATTAAAAAATCTTGAAAAAACGCACATTTCATCAAAGATTCATGAATCATTCATTTCAAAATGTTTCATTCGCCTTTGAGAATCGGGAGGGAGGGCGCTTTCTCGGGATTTTGTCAAAATTTCAAATTCTTTATAAAGTGGGGAGGGGGCGTTTGATCGGGAAGGGCGGATTAACGGTATACTGCAGTATTTTTTTGGAGAATAGGTGTATTTTCCAAGTAGGCTTATTTAGGCAAGTTTGATTATTTAATGTAAGGAGAGAGCAGTTATGTTTTGGAGGGCTATTTTTTGTTGATTAGAAAATGGCGACGGTGAGAGATAGGATTTTTGTGACAATTGTATGTCACTAAGTTAGGATGAAGATGATATACTACATAAATCTGGTCCCTCATAAAAGTATAAATAGGTGTGAGAAATAAATGCAAGTCAATTTTTATTGATATTATTTCAAAAGTATTGTATTTTGTACATTTTGGAAAGTTGTGTACTCATAAGTTCATGTAGACAGTAACAATTTTTAACAAGTAAGAAAAATCATGCATTAAGCATAGATTATAAAGCACTTTCCATCACTTTATGAAATTCTTAACAAAACTTCGTCATTTAGGGCAATAAGATTACTTTATATAGCCAAATATATATTCCAATACTGTTGATCAACCCTGTATTTGATCTGTCAGTTGATTTACTACATACTATATAATAAGAAAAATTTAGTTTAAAAAAAAAATGTCTAACAGGTTGAATTTTTTTTTTTTTTTTTTTTTTTTTTTCAGAAATATGTACTAATTGATGGAAACATTCTTCAATCCTTTTCTTCAACTCTGTAGTTTACCATGTACATTTATTATATGACAATATTAAGCTAAAATTTATTTTAAAGTAAGACATTCTTAAAACTACTAAAATCACATTCTCAGAAATTTCATTCATAGGCTTCCATGTAATCAGTTCTTTACGTAACCCTGTACATCATTTTATCTATATTCTACAAACATTTCTTAGTTGAGTGAATGCAGTTCAGCATAAAAATGCATAACTTATATAAAATATACCTTTAAGTAATTTAAGCTCATATTCAGTAATGTTTGCGAGCTCTTTTGGTACCCGTACTGTAGTATTTGTACTCACCATATAATATGCATAGATGTATCTTAACTTAAACTTAAACACACATATCATAATTAAAATGCATTTCATTCATCCATCAGCCATCATCTGATACATGTACAGTACTTCGGAAAGAATATACTACAGTCGAGGATCTATAATCCGCGGACCCATAATCCGCAATTTCCCATAATCCGCGTTACTTTACGAATGTAAACAATGAAATAAACAGTTAAAAAAATTACAAATCCGTGATCCAAAAATGATTTTTTTTTAACAAATAATAAAAAATGTAATAAAAATCATAATAAGACATGTATTTTTTATTTACCCTTTTATTTTATTGACAGTAAAAAACTAAACTGTATTACGGAACGTGCCTAATCTTACTGAACGTTCGAATTGACAACTGTTCATTCGTAGCTATTTCAGTTTGTGCAAGTTCAGGAGAGTAATAGTAAACACAGCACCAGCTGAGAACTAAATATTATACCGTGAAATACCGTTAATCCGCGCCCCCAAACGTGATGAAAAATCGTACAATAGTTAGAGGGGGGGCGCTTACACGGGATTTTTCCGCGATCGTTCAACAAAATTACAGGAATGAATCATGATGAAATGAATGAATCATAAATTTTGATACTTGAAAAAATTTGTTTTTTTTCTTTTTTTAAACGTAAAATCTGTTGAAAAATCGCAGAAAAAAGGAGAAATTTGTAAAAAAAAAAAGCCAAAACAAGCAAGAAATCAATTAAAAAATCTCGAAAAAACGCACATTTCATCAAAGATTCATGATTCATTCATTTCAGGTTTTAAAACAAACAACACTTATTTTTGTTAAACAAAAGATTTCTTATATAATATTCATAGTACTATTTCATTATAGTATACTGAAGTAATTACCATTTATTTTACTTTGTGTTGGTTATTTTTTGTGCATAATTTGTTCTCATTTTTTTTATACTTTCTTCCATAAAATATTCCTTAAAAATAAATCTCATTATTATGTAATTATTGTTCTTTAAATACATATATATATCATTTTAAAAAAATAAAATAACTTTAAAAATGCAATTTTTTAGATTATTTATTAAATTAATTACTAGATTTCCTATTTATCTTTCCATATTATACTGATTATAGAATTAAAATGCTGTCTAAGAATGATAAAATGACACATAATCCATTATACTCTATAATCCGCAAAATTCCATAATCCGCACAACCTTTGGCCTCAACTTGTGCGGATTATAGATCTTTGACTGTAATTGAAATCTTTTGTGCATCCCTGTAAATGCTATGTACTTCATATTATGCATGACTATATCGTATAATTTATATTAAATCTCAGCATATATATCAATTTTATTATATATGAAATAGTTTAATAATATAGTTAAAATATTTCGCACACAATTCACCCTTTTACCATTATGTAATAGAATTCTTTTGCATGGCCCTGTAAATGAATAATAGCTATTTTTTCACTGCATTTTTCACATATTTTAATGCATTTTGTAAATATATATAAATTTTAATATGATTGACCGGGTGTAACATCCTTAAAATTAATTTGAAACGATTTTTTCCCATAGGCTGTAATGAAATGGTAAACTTTTGATTCCCCTGTAAATAAACTTATCATGGTAGAAACTTCATTTTCAGTAGGGTTTGTGCTAGGATAAATGTCAAAAAATGTAAAAATTTTGGCGATCTGAGTATATTTATGAAAGTTAGAGCGCGGACAGACAGCCAGACAAACTGAATGCATAGGCACTTTTCAACTTGGTTGGAAAATGTTAAAAAAGAGGAACATTTTGTAAAAATAAAAAAAAATTGTTAAAAATCTAAGAATTAGGAGCAAAAAATTTGTAAGTAATAATAATAATAAATAGAATTTACAAAAGTGAGCAAAAAATTATTAAATTTTAAAAATATAAAAATTGGGGCAAAAATCTTAAAATGCAGAGCTGAATATTTGTAAAAGTCTAAAAATCTGAACCAAAAAAATTACAACATCTGAAATTAAAAATGCATATAAATTTAAAAATTCAGAGGGAAAAATTTGTAAAAATGTTTAGTTCTTGAATGAAAAATTTATAAAAATCTAGAACAAAAAATTAGAAAAAGATCTAAAAATTTTGAGCAAAATAATTGTAAAAACAAAAAACCTAAAGCAAAAAAGTTTCTGTAAATCGAAAAATCAGGAGAGAAAAAAAAAATAAATAAAACTCAGCATTTGGGACTTCTGACAGACACATGAAATGCCGCACTTCATGAATTTTGTGGCAGCGAGCCTGTACATATTTTAATGCCAGTAATGACATAAAAAATAATTATAGTGATAATATTAATAACTGTAGATATAACATTTGTATATTCATTGATACAATATATTTATATGTATTGCATTATACAGTCAAAGTTGTATAATCCGCACAAATTGGGGCCAAAGGTTGTGCGGATTATGGAATATTGTGGATTATAGAGTATTATGGATTATATGTCATTTTATTGTTCCTAGACAGTATTTTAGTCCTATAATCAGTACATTATGAAAAGATAAACAGAATAATAAATTGATTATTAGATTTCATGACTCAAAAAATGTCTTTTTAAAGTTATTTTATTAAAAAAAATAATATATATGTGCATTTAAATAAAAATAATTATATATATTCCATTATACAGTTTATTTTACTGTTAATAAAATAAAAGAGTTAAATTTTTTAAAAATGTAGATTTTTTATTATGATTTTTTTTTCAATTATTATATTATTTGTTTTAAAAAATCATTTTTGGATCACAAATTTGTAAATTTTAAGTGTTTATTTCACTGTTTACATTCGTAAAGTAAAGCAGATTATAGAAAATTGCAGATTATGGGTGCACGGATTATTGATCTTTGACTGTATTTATAATCATTCTGAAGGGCATATCAATCAGTAATTTAATAATAACAAAAAAAAGAAAAAAAAAAACTCATTTGTATTTTTTATTGCTGTTTATGGTGTTGTATATTCATAGTTAATAAATGTATGATAAATGACTGGTTTTATTATTTTAGTTTGCTTTTATATTGTTTGCCATTTTTAATAATATTTTGTATTTATTAAAGGTACTTGTTTTGAAATTGATAACAAAATTGGCAAAAGACGCTCATTTTTGATAACTTATCATATCTGAATTTGTAGTGTAGGTAAGTAAAACTAAAAATTCTTATTATATGAGGTTAGCAGAGCATTTCTCAACCCTCTGTTATTTCACAGTAAAATTATTGTTCCTATGATTTTTAATCTAATAAAAGTTGCATAAGATCAATTAACCCTTTGGTGGTTATAAGCGCGCACACGCGCCCAGAATATTCTTTTTCTAAATGGTTATGGGCGTCTACAAACGCTCAAAGTATTCCTCTTCTAAATGGTTATAAGCGCGTTTAGACGGTTTGCTTTTCTGACACTGAAATGGTTATAAGCGCTTGTACGCGGTTGTGCTTTCCCCCGTTGTTCCTGTCATACGCTAAAGAAGGCGTTTCTTCAAACACTCCTTCTTACCACCACACAATAGGCGAACTTAGGTAGATTATTTATCAAGAACCTTATTGTAGTCGAATGCTAAAATGCTTAGGGAATGACATTTTCTGTAAATGGATAAGAATAGCCATTATACTGAAAATAAATACTAATGTGAAACTAAATGATGATACTAATGTGCGACTTTCTTTAGATGAATTTCTTTAGATGACAAATTCATAGAATACTAATGTTTACTTATTTTACTTTATTATTCTTTTCCATAAGATTATATATCATTATAATAATATTTTGAATAGTATTATAATGAAATGTTTCAAAATATTAAAATAACTTTTATTATATTAATATTTTCAAACATTTGCATATTGCATTCATTTAATTTACTATTTGAAAGGATACATACTTTAATCTCTTTTAATTTTTTTAAAAGTATTTCGATATTTTTCATTTAACTATAATATTAAATGTTTAAAACTGCTATTATTATTGTTATTATTATTATTTTATTATTATTATTATTTTGTATTATTTTTGCTTCGTAATAATGTATAAAATACCAAATACCCAAAATAATGTCACGAGTTTTCTCATAACGAAAAATATTTTTTTAAATTTATTACTATTGATCAATTTTTATTCAAATCATGGTGAAGTTTCAAATTATGTTGTGAAACCTGTCTGTACCGTTTTTAAGGGATTAGAAAAAGTATAGATATAAACAGATTATCATTAGAGGTTGGTTCAAACTGTGAATTGAACTGTTAAACAGATTTCAGTCTGTTTCTCTCCTTATAACGCAACATTAAACGAAAAAAAAAAATGTTTATAGTAAAGCGGAGGGAGGAAAGTAAAGTAGCAGGGAAATGAAAAATTGTTAAGGTCATACAGAAAAGGATATTATAAGAATTATTCAAGGAAATAATAATTAATATACATTTTAATTTTGAAAAAGAGAGAACCAGAAAAGAAATGAATAAAATTCCATTGCAAATAAAATTTTTAACTATATCACACAAAATATGATGTTTAAATAGAAATGTTTTTAAATATTTTAATTAATATACGACCAATCAATATACAACATATTCCTGAATTCAGTTTTTTTTTTTTTTTTTTTTTTTTAAATTATTATAATGGAATTGGCATGTGCTCTTGTTCGGAAACAATGAAGTCCAATAGTTTTTACCATTTTTTGATGAACGTCGGCATTCTTTTTCAAATGCTGTTACAATTATCATTTAGAATGGAGTCTCTGCACGCGATAGTCTGATAAAGATCAATATGAGAAAACAATCGCTTATTATTCAAGACGTAAATCATCTGTCGAAAAATGAATATATTCAGATTTTAAAGCAAACATAATTGTATAGCTATTTCATTTTTAAAGTCAAAAGACATGATATATATATATATATATCACATATATATAACCATATATATCCCAATATAATAAAAGAAGAGATTCTCTTAAAGTCTTCCAATGCATTCCTCTGTAAGATCTCCCTTGAGCCAGTTAACCTTAATAAATTAAGGGATGCATGCAAAAAAGAAATTAAATCACCAAAATATTTCTGTTTTGTTTAACCATATGCTTTCGAAATAAGATCAAGTAAAGTATCTATAACTCATTCTAAACTTCATTAGTCCTAATCGATATGTTAAATGAAATTTATAAGCAGTTATTTTAATGGGTCGGGGTATAAAGTGTTATGGTATTGTTTAATTGCGAAGTGGCATTTCTAAGTTCAATGATGCGAATGTGAAATATCTTTTACTCTTATATGTAAGAAACATTTTTAGAACTTTTTCTCTATAAGTTTCCAAAGAAATGACCATAAGCAGTAATTTTCCTTTGAGACTTGGAGTTAAAGCATATTACAACTTTGATATAGCTTTTTCTTGACTGTTTATAAAGTAACACCCCCTCCCCCCCGAAAAAAAAGCTTGCAATACAACATAAAATTTTTTGGAACATTACGGATAAACTTAAAGACATAAAACCACGGTATTTGCAAATATAACTGCTGACTTTTTTTATTTATTTATCGACAAATGAATTAAATCTTTTGTAATAAACGATTGTTTTATCAGGGTGGCAATTTTTTTTTCTTTTTTAGTCCTATTTCAAAGGATTAACTTCGACAGAATTCTCTGAAAAATACTCTACTTACATATAAAAAAGGAAAAAAATGTTCGACTTCATAGTTTTCATTAAAAGCATCTGCCCATTTTCCATCAGCTGCCCTTTTTCGTCCTGGATTTTGCTCATTTAAACAAAATAATGGTTGAATATAATATCTTCTGGTCTATTTATCTAAAAAAAAAAAAAGAAAGAAAGAAAGAAAGAAAAAACGGAGAAAAAGGTGAAAAATTGATAAATATTGAATTTTTTTGTAAATAAGTACTAAGATGTAACGAAATACCAAATATCTGATTTGTATAATTTTGGTAGATGAATATTTCTTTAAAATCGTTTGAATAATCACATACGAGAATGCTCGTTTTTATTAATACACAATTTGTGACATTAATAAATTAATTCCTAGGTGTCATTTTCTGTACTAAGTCAGCAATAAATAAATTAATTTTTAAATATGGCCTTTATGTCATTAAAAAGTAGGCTTAAACTGTACTATGCTTATTACATATTCTAAATTCCACAAGCAAAACTTTATCTTTTCTGCTATGCATTCTAATAACTGAATGAGATTTTCTCTTTTTTGGGAGTGCGTGTGTGTGGAGGGGGGGGGGGGTGAACCTTTTTCAATTATTCTAGTATCTTATAGAAATGTATATTTTATTTCATATTTTAATATTTAGGATCTATTAAATTTATAAATTTATTAGGATTTATTAAATTTCATGATCCGGAACCAAAAATTCCAAAAAAATTGACTACAATAAATTGCTTTTATAACGCATAAAAATGAAGAGGGATTGGAGATAACAAACTGTTCTAATTTCTTTATTTTAGGTGTTAATTTAACAAAGACTTTGTTCAGGGCCGTAACTAAGAAGATGCTAGAGACGGCCCAGCTGCTCCCCCCCCCCTCTCCTAAAATATTTTAAGCTGTTCCAGGAAAAAATTCCAAAGTTACTAAATGAATTTCTGTTCCAAAAACCCAAATGAAATTCTGCTGAAAAACGTAATTTAATTTTGAGTCTTTTCAAAATTTTGCAGAAATACTAAATTGTAACTAAAATAAGTGCTTCAAAACTCGCTCATCCAATTACATTAACATGATCTTTAATTTCGCACTAGTTATTAACACGATTTTTTCATCAGTCTATATTTTACTTAGCATAAAATGAAGCTATTACAACAGTTTAATGCGAAACACAGTATCTGGAGTGTGAATATGTACTAATTTAACTTTCTGCTTTAGAGAGAGAGAGAAAGAGAAAATATGAGCCCTCCCCACCCCCCACCCCCCCGCTATTATTCCCTTCTAACTACTGCCTCTGATCTTGTCCCTTGCTTATTATAATTTTTGTTTGTTCAATTAGCATTTAAAAATATCAAAGCTGCTGATAAGAACATAGAAAATTTTAAATTTCATTTCAAGAAGTCTAAAAATTTTTATTACTAAAAATACAATTTTATGCTAACAAACAAACAATTCAAATGTCATTAAGTTTTAAAAAATCCGTCATTATTATTTTAATTATTTTTTTAAATTATATAAATAAATAAATAAAAATTAAACAAAATATATATATATAACTAATTTTATGCATGCGTAATAGAGATGAGTTCGGGCTCATTTTTCGGAGCCCGTGCCTGCCCGAGCCCAAAAGATTTTTTTTATCACCAGAGCCCGCGGGCGCCCGAGCCCGATACCAAAAATATACAAAATAAAAACTGCATGGTATTTAAAAATTGTTCCAAAAGTAATATCTCAATTTAAAAAACTTTTTACATCATAGGTATAATTTTTAAATGAAAATTTAAATTTAATCCTATCAAATCCGTATAAAATAAAAATATACTTCATACTTAAAAGGATTTTCATATTTTTTACTCCTTTAACAAGCAAATTTGATAAGCAAGTATGTGTTTCATGAATAAATGCATGAAATTTGCAATTATTGCTATTTATCAGCTAGCGAATCGAACAAAGTTCGTCAATTTTCTGTATAATGTGCATATAATTTCAAATTATAACGAATTCTTTCCTCATAACAATCTTCCATGATTGACAGGTACCTGAAAATCAACGTAAATTAAAAAATAAATAAATAAATAAAAATAAACTTACTTTGAGTTTTTAAATGTCCTATGCTTTTATAGGAAAAGAAGAAACACTGATCGATTGCTTTCTGATGGAATAACATGGTGATGAAATTTACTTACGGATAAAAGTAACTTCGAAAAGGAATAGCGTCCTCAGCATGAACAGAATTCATGATGACAAATGCATATAATAATCACTAAAGTTATTTTCATAAGAAAAAAGAATAGGATTCGTGCACAATCGAATATTAAATAAATTTGAAAACCTCCAGCTAATTCTTGTCTACTAAAAACAGAAGAAAATATTATCTTCGAGTTATATAACTATATAATAAATAAATAAACGATCCCATTAAAAATTATATTCTGCTAACAAAAAGCCAACTAAAAGCAAATTCATTTGTTGTGTTTGTTTTGATTGACACCATATAAATAAATCGTCGCCGGAAATTCCGTAGACATAAATCTGTAATTATCAAAAATTTTCATTTGAAACAGCAATGAATTACTAAAATAAATCAATAAGCATTCTGTTTAGCGGTCTTCACAGCCCGGAATTTCCAGGACCGGCCCCGGCCCGTTTTGACCCGTTACAATTTTTACGATTTCTAAAAAAATCAGATTTTTACCATATATAAAAATTCTTTTAAAGAATACTGCATAAATATCTATGGAATGATTTTACAGTATATTTTACAGGAAATACACATTAGCAACATTAATGATTACTTAGATTCTTAGGCTTTCAACATTCAAATTTAGATTCATTAAAAAATCAATATGGCTGAGAATAAAAGAAAAAAGAAAGGAAGTTAAAAACATTGTAACTTTTGAAGCTGTTTAATAAAAGAAGATTTATAAAAATATTTCTATATCATTTTATTAAAGATTTTAAATCCAAATTCATTCGTCAATTCAAAGAAGCTCCTTTCTGATACATATCTAAATTCATTTTTTTTTCTCAGAAAAGCATAAGATTAGCAAGTGTGTTTATTCATAACTATATAATCGAATGGCGTTATCCATTTTTTGATACAAGCAATTTAAGAGTACTGCAAGCAAATAAAGCACTGTGATAGTTAGCGTTTTGAATACAATTTCCGAAAGCGATAGCATGGGAATGAAGAAAAACCTGTAACCATTTGAAAAACTATTGTATCTCAACAAGGTTATACAAGTATTTTATTTACCATAAATGAAAAACACTATTTGAATCCAAATCCCTTCAATAGTCAGGCTTATCACTTTTATATATTTACAATAAAAATTAATCTGAAAATATGTCAAACTTTCGTGTTATTGAGAAATTAATTTAAAAACCATCAAGAAGTATATATCCAAAGATTAAGCTAACATAAGTTCTTTATCGCTGTTCATAATTTTACGAATCATGTTGTCTGCCCTACAGATCTTGAGAAAAATTAAGTTTTGTTCCGGTTCGACAAGTCTATATGTAGAAAAATAACGAAAGCTTTATCTCGTCCCAACACGAGTCAGCTAAAAAAATATTAAAACGGGTTACACACAATGTAACTGACCGATGCCTATCTCTACACTGTACAAGTTACATTTTTATATTGATGTTGTCAAACTAGTATGGCTCGTGACGCAAATTTATATTTATTCTCGTTAAAACCATTTTCGTTGAAAATAGCTCATATTTTATCGTTTCTGCTTAAATCTTCAAAACGGGCCGGTATGTCCGAAAATTTTTTTATCAGCTCGGCCCGGCCCGGCCACGGGTACGAGCAGCGGGCCAATCCCGAGCCGTATAGACCTCTAATTCAATCCCCCCGTAATTTTGATAAGAAAGAATTAAAATGACTTGAAAAGGAATAATCACGCAATTTTAAATGGAAAAAGGTATTTCAATATTTTCTACACATAAATCAATAAAATTTTCTGGCTTTAGAAAAAATGAGCCTGGGAATGCTTGAGCCCGAAGTTTAACATAAAAATAGAACTCGAGCCCGGGCTCAGACTCGGGTTGAACCCGTCTCATCTTTAATGCGTAAATCAAAAATCAAGTAGTTACACAAAGCGCATTCTCATATGCAAACATTCATTTGCACCCTATTTCAATATTCGCATTAGCAGACATTGACTTAAAATAAAAGACTGTATTCACCTAGTTGCGTTATAATGCTATTATACCGGACTAGTAAAAGCTCCACCAATTTTTTTTCTCCCTCAAGTCTTGTCTACCCTTGTCTCCTTTTTTCCTTCACTTTTCTTCCAGCCACATTTTTCCATTTACTTTGTATTTTCTACTTTCTCTTACCCTCCCCCCCATTATATACTCATGCATACATATCATCTTGATTTGATGGAGAAAAATAACATTTTATATCACTCATTTTATTGTAAAAATTACATTCTTTAAATTTAAGATACAATTTCATACTTTGCTATTTTTTAAAAAGAAATTTCACAAATTTTTCCATTTCAAAGTTTTTATGAATTCAAATTTCAAAATTTTAATCCAGCTAAATGCAGAAGGAAGTAAGTATGTCTCGCAGATGACACTTCCCCGACCTTCCCCACTTTCCTGAAACAAAATCATGGCTGCATTACTGTATGCAAAATTCTGTAATTTAAAAATATTTCTGAAATGTTTAAATTAGTTAAAGGAACGCTATCAGTTCTGTTTGATTTTTTATAAATGTAAAAATACATATTCTAACTTTGTCAATTATTAAATGCTTTAATTACTTAGTAGAAATTTAAATATTAGTGTGATCAGAACTAGTTTTAATGTTAGTGAATTTAAATGTCTAATAAATTCCCTAGTGAATAAAAAAATAATTTTTAACAGTAAAACAATTTTAAAGTTTGAAAATTCTTTTCTTAAAACATTTTTGTATCTATTATTTATACACTTAATTTTTTGTAACATACTGCGATAAGAAAAATTCTATATTCAAAGTATTTTAATAATCCGAATTTTCTGATAGAACATTTCCAGCAAATGTTTAGAAAGAAATGATAGCACTTCTTGTTACTTTAAGAGAATTTGAGAATAGAAAATCATGAATATAGTTTCAAAAGCAATTAAAACGACATACTTCATCAGATGGAATGAATAGAGTTTCTGTTAAATTCCTTTATTTTTGTTTACGTGAACGCATCTTCCACGGCCTCGGTTCTTTCCACATGATGAAAGGAGCAGTTTCACTTGACCTTTATTTATTTTTTTCTGTAGAATCACGAAGTCCTTTTCTATAGTTTATGAAATTTTTAGGTTTTTATTTAATAAGGTTTTGTGTAGATTGGTATCCGAAAAGATATTGTTCCGGCAAAATAAATTGTTGAAAAAAAAGGGGGGGGGAGGAAAAAGAAAAGAAAGAAAGAAATTTAAGTAATTAAAAGACAATCATTTGTTCAAAAGTTATTTTACAAATAAAAAAATTCTATTTTATAAGATATAATAATTTTAAAAATAAATTTACTATTATTTTAATATAAACTTTCAAACTTCTGCATGAGAACAACATTACATTCAGATGCAAACTTAATTACATCTGATGTATTGTAAATGTTAATTAAAATATTAAAGATTTTTCGTGCGATGTCAGCTATTTCATACATCTTTCAGTTTATAAATTTTGAAATTTAAAAACTATTATATTTAATTATCTAATATTATTCTTCCATTAATGCATTCTTCCTCTTATATTTTTATCAACAAAGCACTGTAGATTCTTCTTTTGTTATTTTTCTAAAAAATAACCCAATTTTACAAAGGTTTTTTTTTTTTTTTCAACATAGATTTTTTTTAGAAAATCTACTATCTATGGACCTGATCTAGTTCAAAGATCTATCCTTTATAAGCTTGATTTAATAAAATAAGTGAATGCATTTGAATTTAAACATGAAGTAAAAAAAAAATCCATTTTATCTTATAAGTTTGTAATAGATCTGAATAGATACTTAAAAAATTTTAATTCATTTATTACAATCTTAAGTATTAATAAAATAGTTTTTAAATCATGCTTCTTCCTTTTTTATAATTGTGTATTTTCTAGTCTTTTAAAATTACCTCCTTTAGAAAGTCTTCGATCTAAAACATCTTGTACAAAAAAATTATTCCTTGTAGTTCTGGTTAATTAAAAAAATAATAAACGATATGGGAATTTAACTGCATGTTATGTGATATTAAAAAATTGTGATTTTTTAGCTTATATTTACATATGATGATATTTTAATCAATTAAATTATATCAGTAAAAATGGAAATACGTTTTCATGAAATCTCTTTCCTTGAATGAAAAATTAAAAACTTATTAGGTCGTGTATTAGTTCTATCTAATTTATATCAAGCAAGTTATTTACGAAACAGTTTATAAGTAATTATTTGATAACTTTTAAATCAAAACGGAAATGCTATATATATATTTTTTTTTTTTTACTTCATTGCGAATCACCTGTTTTTAAAAATGATTGCACCTCCAAGGCAAAATTTCTTTTAATGAGGATTACGAATTAGTTCAGGTTTTCAGGGGATGGGAAAACAAGCTGTCATGGGGAGAAAAATTCCTTGCAAAACACACACAATGGTCTCAAAAGATTATTGATTGCTTACAAATATTGCAGAGGGGGGAGAAGCACTTTCTTCCGAAACACAACTAAAGCACTAGTATTGGAAAGCTTGAACATTTCAGAGACACAAAAGATCGTCCGAGTAAATCGTTTTTCAGGAAGAAAACTTTAAAACAGCTGAACTGCGAAAGGGTTAACACATTGTAGACTTTCTCAAATATACAACCCTGAAATCCATCATAACAAATACAGTAAACGCCCTCAAATCTGCACATAATTTACAAATGTAAACAATGAAACATTCTGCTCTGATATAAGGAAAAAAAATGACTTTTAAAGTTCAGATCTTTTTTTAAATGATTAAAATTTTAAAAGCAAAGTTCACATTAATAATCAGTAATGTATGTTAAAATGTTTATAATAAAAATGAAATGTACTTTTTCTAAATTATTAAAAAAACTTTACTCATAAAGGTAGATTATTAATTCACATCAAAATTATAAAGTAAGGAAGTTTTATTTCAGGTTTAGTTAGATTTAATAACAGAAAAAGTTTGATTAATACATTTATATATTTGGTATGAAGATTGTGATTACCAGTCATATCAGCAATACCTTAAACTTTTTCATAAATAAATTTTCTTTTCCTTCCTGAAAAAAACTTGAATTCAGTAACACAGTAGACTCCCTGAAATCAGCAATCGTAAAATCCACACATAATTTACAGATGTAAACAATGAAACATTTAGCTCAGATGTAAGGAAAAAATTGACTTTTTTACTTTCATATCAGCTCTCTATATATTTTAATTTACAATTTATGTTAATATGACTAAATCCGTGGTTTTCATGAAGAAAGAATAAATGTATTTCTGAAAAATATCAAGATACGCCTGATATCACTCGTAATCACAATCTTCCAATCAAATATATTTGTGTATTAATCAAGCTTTTTTGGCTGTTGTGTCTGGCTAAACTTGGAGTAAAATTTCCTTACTTTATGATTTTGATATGAATTAATAATGTATACTTTTATGTGGCAAGTTTCATTGAATAACTTAGGAAAAATACATTTCATCTTTATAATAAATATTTAATCATATATTATTGATTACTAATCTGACCTTTGCTTTTAATATTTTAATCGTCTTAAAAAACATCTAAATTTTTATTATTTAATTTATCATTTATTCTAATATTTTGTTATACTGTAAGCATTGATTGTAGTTTCACTTGCATTATTAATGATGGTCAATTTAATGTTCAATAAATGTAAAGAAAGCAATTACAGTACAGAATCATTTATCCGGAATGGTTGGGGTCAGATCCATTCCGGATAACTGGTTTTTCTAGTTAACTGGTTGGGCATTAAAGCAGCATCCATTTGATAAGTTTTGTGAAACATATGTAGTTGTGGTATCACTTCTAATTTTAAATTGATTATTAGATTACTTGAATCAAGAATCTGATGTAAGATCAATTGTTAGAGTTTGAAAGAAGATAATTTATGGAACAAAAATTCTTCTGTTTTCTCGGCATAAAAATGAAAACATCTATAATATTATTTATTAATATATAATATGATTATATGCTTCTATTTCAAATACTAGATGCTGTTATCAAACTCTACAATTGTTTCAAGCAATGTATATGTCAAACTGTTGTGTAAAACACTTTTTTCTAAAAAGATTCTAAAATCAGTCTATTAGAAGTATCATTCCGGATAACTGGTTTTGCGGTTAACGGGTTTCCAGGTAAATGGTTCCATACTGTACCAGAAATCCACAAAATTCTAAAATCCACACAACCTCTGATTCCAAGCTGTACGGATTTGAGGGAGTCTACTAGTGAAACTTTCAGTTCACATCTAAGATGGCAAAATTGTAGTTTTATTACTACTTTTTATTTTACTTATTCCATATGTATTTTAGTATGTAATTTTCAATAGTATGACTGAACTCACAATTTTTTCAAGAAGAAAGTAAAAATTTATCTTTGAGAAAAACCAACATATTGCAGAGATCACTGGTCATCTCATTTTTTTTTACCAAGTATATTTATGCATTATCGAGCTTGTTTGGTTATTAAGTCTAATTAAACCTGAATAAAACTTTCTTGTTTTGTGATTTTGATCTGAATTAATAGATTATGTTCAAGAGCCAAATTTCATTAAATAATTTTAAAAAATTTATCTAATTCTTATTGTGTATATTTAATTATACATTCTTAACTATTCTTGACTTTTACTTTTAATAATTTAATCACTTTTAATATAATCTGATTTTTTATTGCTTTAGTTTCTTAATTTAAAGAATTATTTTAATGCTTTACTACATTGGAAGCATTCATTAAAGCAATTCACAAAAACTCTGTTCCTGAGCTGTGCAGATTTGAGGGAGTGTATAGCATTTATTTACTGGTAATGATCCTTCATAATTAGTTTGAATGATTTTTTTATTGTCATGCTATTATCTCAATTAAGGATGTTCTCAACTGCTCCACTCAACAAGCACAAAATGTTTCAACACATTTAAAAATGCATTTGATAACAAAAGATATTTAGTCAAAGTTCTATAATCTACACAAGTTGGGGTCAAAGGTTGTGCATATTATGGAGTATTGTGGAATTATAGAGTATTTTGGATTCTACATCATTTTATTATTCCTAGATAGCATTTGAATTCTATAATCAGTATAATATGAAAAAATAAATACAAAATTTAATAATTAATTTAATATATCTCAAAAATGCCTTTTTAAAGTTATATTATTAAAAATGTTACATATATATGCATATAAATACAAATAATTACATATGTTCTGTAATACAGTTTGTTTTTTACTGTTGATAAAATAAAAGAGTTATATTTAAAAAAAGGAGGTGTTTATTATGATTTTATTATTATTATTATTTGTTTCAAAAAATCATTTTTAGATTATGAATTTGTACTTTTTTTTAACGTTTACATTAATAAAGTAATGCAAATTATAGAAAATTGCAGATTATGGGTGCACAGATTATCTATCCTTGACAGTATAATTAAAAGACTATGGATGCAAATTGGAATTAAACTCTACCATTTTGTGATGAATAAATTATCTATTGAGCTATAGGGGAAAATTATCACATTTTCTACCCCCAGTATGACTGGTTTTTCTGCTTTTCTCAGAAAATTCAGTTCAAAACTCCAACTTTGACAGTGCAAACTAAAACATTTGTTGTTTTTGCAAAAAACAGAAAACTGAGTGTTATTAGATACTTTCTGAACAACATCACTTGCTAATTTCATGCATTTCTGAGTAAAAATAAATTAAAACTTGTGACTTAAAGTTGTCTTTTTTGATTTAAGATTGCCTTTTACAGCCTTAACATAATTTCTAGAAGAAACACCATATGATGTTAACATTTCTTTTGGCCTAGTTTTTGTACAATATTTCCAGTAATTTTGTTTAATTTCATTTTTGAATAGGAAGTAATGCTACTGAGATTATTTTAAATACATTAATGAAATTCCTCTTATTTTTATCAATTTGATTTCGTCTTCGATTTTGTAATATTCAAATAATTTTTGCCGATTTGCGTTTTAGAAAATTAACTCCTGAGTTGTGGCTTTAAAGAGAAATCGAAACATCATGTATAATTTTTAAGAATGAATTGGATACTGATTTTGTTAGGTGTTGTAAATCTGAAGCTTTTTTATCTGCAGGATATAGATATTTGGTTTTAAATTATTGTATATATATGTATATTAATGTAATGCTATCTCAGAGCAATAATTTACAAACATATTTCACATGTTATTAAAGGAATTTAAATATACTGAAATATAATTTACAAAAATATATTTCTTTGATTATCGAGGATTGTAATTAAAATTTTACCAGGAGGGAAGTTTCCCTCTGAACGCATATAAGTGGAGGAAATTCTAACTGTTTGGGAAAGATAAAATACCTTTAAACCTGCAATTTTTAGCTCAACAGCTCTCATAATGATAAGGTGATAGTTATTGAGTTTATATTTGCATCGGATATATGGGCAATAATTTCTTTTGTGTGCTTCCTTCGGTTAGTTCCAAATATCATTGATTGGTGGCACTGCACCATCTTAAGCTATGATATTGTTTAAAATAACCTTTTAATTTAAAAATGCAGATCATTTTCTTAGCATATTATAGCAAATGGAAAAAAAAAGGATTTGAATCTGCATGAGTGTATATTTGTATGGACTAGTTTGAACATTCTAATACAGCATAAAGAAGTTCATTTTTGACATCGCAAACTTAAAAGGAGCTGAAGAAAAGATTAAAATATTTATTGAAATTTATTATACATTTTAGTCTGATTATTATCTGTGTCAATATATTAAAACATTGATAGAATTTCCTGGAGTGCACGCTTATCTCAATAAATGATAAGATTTTTTTTTTACTTTCATAATATATATTTACATAAAAAAAACATGTTTATTCATGTCTTAGTCCATTCAAATTCAGTGACGCCTTTCAAATGTGACTTGGGTTTAAAAGTTGAGTGTGCTGTGCTAGCTTTAGATTCAGTGTATGACTTTTCTGCTATCCCAGTAAGAAAGTGATTTAAAAATTATCATACATTAGAAAAAGTAAGATATTTTCATAACATATTTCTAGATAAAGCATAAGAAAATTTATTATGTAAAATCATTTAACTTTTGGCTAACTACAAAAATGAAATGTTATATTTTTAGGTGTGAAATAGAAAGAATGTGCAAAAATAAAATCATGGTTTTTTCTTTTAGATGAAAGTTCTTGTAAGTTGTACTTTTGTTTTGCTGTCTTATTAGTTATAGTATCTTATTACATTTCTGATGATGATGCATTTTTACATCATTTTATTAATGTTAAACTGATACTGAACTTTTGCTAACTTTTTTCCCTGCATTGTCAATTCTTTGACTTTTGCATCTTAAAACATAAGTATCAATCAAGTAAATTAAGAAAAAGTAAATACAGAAGGGAATAGAATAACTTGACAAGCTCTTTTATTACTGTGCAATGTCTAGTTATCAAGATTTCACTGCATTTTAAAGTACATATTTGTTAAAATATTAGTCTTCTTGATATATAATGTGATTTCCATTCAAATTGCCTGTCATAACTCAATTCAAACCAGCTGAAATAGTTGTTGTCGGAAACAGACTGCGCCTGAAATAGTTGATTCGAATCATACCCAAGGTCTAAAGGGAAAGAAAACTAAAAATAGCCAGCAAATGTTACTCTCAATATCAGTTTTTTTGCTTATAAAGTAAATTGATTTTATCTAAAAAATGCCCCCAAAAAGTTGAAACATACTTTAATTTTTTCCTGTTACAGATTAGAGGCTATATATACATATGATTATCATTTTAGGGGGTAGTTCAGCACATGGTATCATAAGTAGGGGGAAGAAGGATTTGTCTTTTGATAATGTTATCCTTTTTGATCCAACCAAAATTTTCCCTTTTATCAATAGCTTGGTCTTTACATAAAAAAATGGCTATTTCTTATAAATCAGTTAAATATTTTTATGAAAATTTAAAATTATAATTAAAACTATTAAATTATTATAAAATTATTTAATTCATAGAATGTAGAATACCTCCCAACATACTTATTCTTATGTAATAAGAGTATGCATGTATAATCCACTATCATACAAGCCATATACAAAGCATGTTTTGAATTACAGTTGTTAAAAAATGTTGTGCACCTCTTTTGTTGATAAGAAATTGTTTCTGTCATATCCCATGTGGGGACAAGTACTAGAAGATGTTATAACTGTTGAATGCACCATGTAGCAAAAAACTATTATTATTGCTTTTAGTGTTTTTTATGTCAAGCTATTTCATATATAAAGTGATTTTTTATTGATTTCTCTTCGTTTGAGTCTATAAAGTATGAATAAGATAAATGTAACCATATTTGTATATCACTCCAAATAAAAGAAAAAAAATTTTTTTTAGACATTAGCATTGATAACGAGAAGGGGGTGCAAAAGTACCAAAAAGTTGATAATATTACTTGTATACAGGTTCTAAGTAGATACTGTAATAAGTAGTAGGCTGTTAACAAGGTAAATTTTATGATATGCGATCTGTATAATGCATAATTCTGTAATAACACACAACCTTGAATTTTTTAATTTGCATTAAACCAATCTTCTGCTGCATGTATATATTTTTATTCAATAACTTTTTTTTAATAAAAAGAATTAATGAGTATCTATCTTTATACTTTCCTTTTTCTTTTAAATGCAATGTAAAGAATATTTTTATGACATATAAAAGGATAAAAACAACGTTTATAGCCTCAAAACACTTTATTTCTTGTTGTAAACTAGTTTTGGTAGTCATAGTGTGCCATCATCAGTGCAAAATAAGTTGGCTCAGAAAAGAAACTTACTGAAATACATGTAGGAGAAGCTGATTTAATTAAAGTTTATTAAGGCCAGGAAAAATATAAACAATGTTTCTCTGCATGATTTTTTACCTTTTTTTACATAAATTGAACCTATAAAAACACTATTATAATTCAGAATATTTAGGACTTTTACCTGCATTCGAACAATTAGAAGTATCAGTTGAACAAAATATGATCACAAACTATTTTAAAATTGATGATGAGCGAATAAAAAATTTAAAACGTCACTCGCTATCCTTTGCAAAACTTATCAGGAAAACGAAAAGAGTTACAAAGAAGTTAAAAATGGTTAAATATGGGGTTAAGAATGGGTAAGAATACAAATGGGGTGCATTTATGTGTATAAATTAAAACTATTAGAATTTTACAAGAAAATAAATCTATGCGATATCTGGAAAATGATTTTTTTCGTTATTTCCATGTTCGATAAGTTTCATTACAAAAAAGTTCTAAAGATATTTCAGTGAAATTTGGTAAGTAAGCTTTCAATATCACTCACTATGCTCTGAAGTAAGATCTAAGTTATATGTGATAATTTAATTATTTTATAGGCACTCAAATATGAAAAAAATGTATTTTTTTATATATTTTGAATTTTTTCGGTTATTTTTGAAAATATTGTAAAACTCCTCGTTCCGTGTACAAATAAGTGCAATAGAAATGTGCAGTATAAAGGAAATTGAAATATATTTATTTGAATTGAGTGTACGCTGTCTGGTGTAAGCATGATAGTTTGCTAAAAATAAAAAATTCAAATTGTCATTCGCTATACTCAGCAAAACGAAACAGGAAAGAAAAAAAAGCTACTAAAAAAGTTAATAAAGGGTTAGAATATAAATTTAGTGCATTTTAAGCGTAAAAATTAAATATTGTAGTTTTTTACCTAAAAAAAATTAAATGTGATTGCTGGAAAATCATTTTTTTTCATTATTTCCATGTGCGATAAACTTCATTACATAAAAAGTTTTAAAGATATTTCAGTGAAATTTTGTAAGAGTGCTTTCCATATCACTTACTATTACTATCTAAGCTATGTGTAATAATTTAATTATTTTATCGGCACTCAAATATGAAAAAATGGTAATTTTGACTAAAAAAATGTAGTTTTTTACATATTTTGAAAATTTTTGGTTATTTTTTTAAATATTGTCAAACTTCTAGTTCAGTGCACAGATAAATGTTATAGAAATGTGCAGCATATAGGAAATCGAAACATGTTTACTTGAATTGAGTGCACACTGTCTGACGTAAACATGAAATTTTACTAAAAAAAAAAAAAAACAATTTTTTAAAATATTAAAAAGATATTGCTAGGATTTTATGTTTTCTTATTATTTTGTAATACGATAGAATTAAAAATTATTATATTTTTTCAAAACTATACTTTTTTTTTAAAAGTGCTCCTCACGTAGGCAGATACCTTAAAGCTATAAATATATATTTTTAAAATTTACATGATTAAAAAAAGTTATGCAATTAGAAGTATAATACTAAGTACAATTTACAAACAATTACAAATGTTTTATGTTTTATTAAATATTGTTAAATGTTATTGTAAAAAATCTTTTCAAATGCACTAAATTTATAAGAGCACTAACGGTTAAAACCTGGTTTCCCCCCCCCCTGGACCTGCTTTAATTCTTTATCGATCAATGGTGACATACTTACCACTTGATTTTTTATTAAAAACAAATTCATATGCATCATAATTTTTAATGCAAAAGTTTGTTTAATGTAATTTGTATTTATGTCAACCTGACAAAAAGAGCACTTTTTATTTTAAGACAATTTTATTAGATTCTTGTGCCATTAAACCTTTTCAACATTTTAACCAAAAAATTTATTTGCCCATAAAGGTTTAAACCAATACAACCCTATTTCGGAGGGAATTGATTCGCTGTGCAACTTTTGTAAAAAGGATTCAAAGGTGCATAAAATTTAGAGCCAACTTTAAAAACTTGAAAAAAAAAGTATAAATCAAATGCTTGACAATATGAAGGAGTATAAGAAGTAGAGGTGAAATTGAATTGGAGCTGGATATATGGATATCAAAGGAGATAAAAATCTTGTTTGGCTATCTTTCGAGAACATATTAAACAAGTAGGTAAAATTTTAAGAGGTGAGAAATTAAAATGAAAAAACAGTCAATGAAATAAATTTGTATTTTTTATCAGTTCGGATGTGAAACGGTCTCATTATCAACGATGGCAGTGCCTACTGTATCGCTTGCACGCCAAAGCATATGTAGATGTATCTATGAAAAAATTCTCGAGTTAAATCATACCTAAGAATGTATATTGTTATAATTTAATGCAATGATTTTGTACTACTGAAGGAAAAGAAAATTGGAAAATCGGTTTTTAGTTCAGAGTTAAAATTTAGTGAAGTTTATTTTAAAATGTCTTGTTTATTATTTTTCTTTCTGTTTTCAGATTCAGTCGTAGGTAAAGCTGTTTTTCTGAAACTCAGCAAGTCACTTTCTTGGATGAAAATGGCAAGAATCTCTTCTTGATGATGATTTGAAGAAGTTTCTTTATCGTCTGAAATAACAACTTATTCATTTGAGAAAATGTCATCGACTAAAGAAGAAAATTCTTCCTCTGGTGAACAGCGCTTTGTTCCTCGAAATGGGGATAAGGGAAAACATTCCTCCACAGATACAGTAGACAAAGTTTTTATTTGTGAAATATGTTTCAAAACATTTTCTAAGAACTCTGAACTAAAAAAACATCTCTCGATACATACAGGTGAAAAGCCTTTTGTTTGTGAAATATGTTCCAAAGGATTTTCTGATAATAGTAATCTAAGAAGTCATATCTTGACTCATACAGGTGAAAAATCTTTCATTTGTGAAACATGTTCCAAAGGATTTTCTACGAATAGTAATCTAAAAACCCATCTCTTGACTCACACTGGAGAGAAACCTTACATTTGTGAAGTATGTTCCAAAAGATTTTCTCTGAATGGTAATCTAAGAACCCATGTCTTGACTCATAAAGGTGAAAAACCCTTTGTTTGTGAGGTATGTTCGAGAAGATTTTCTCAGAAGCAGAATCTAAAAATCCATGTTTTGACTCACACTGGAAAAAAATCTTTTATTTGTGAAATATGTTCCAAAAGATTTTCTGGTAGTAGTAATCTAAAAACCCATCTCTTGACACATACTGGTGAAAAACCTTTTGTTTGTGAAGTATGCTCCAAAGCATTTTCTGATAGGAGTACTCTAAGAAGACATCTCTTGACGCATACAGGCGAAAAACCTTTCGTTTGTGAAAAATGTTCCAAAGGATTTTCTGATAGGAGTCATCTAAAAAGACATCATTTATCTCATACCAAATAGACAACTGCTGAAAATCTCTTATCTTTTTTTTCTCAAAATTGAGTATGAACTCTGCATCTGTCGTTGCATTTACCATTATAGCATCTCTTGTGTTTTAGCATGTAGTATTGAAATGAAAATGTACACTGTTTTGTCGTAATCTTCAAAAAGTCTTTCATGGCGTATTGTGTTTTACATAATAAGCAAATAATTCGTCACTTGTTTCCCAGTTTACGATAAACTTTTATCGCCAAGATTTATTATAGTTATTTTTGCTTTTTTTAAATTTCGCTTTAACCCTTTAAGACTTGGTAAGTTTTGGTAGAAATTATGAGTTTACCTCCATAATTTGTGTTCCAGTCTTAATTAAATTTTAGCTAAATGGGGGCATGTGTATATATATATAGCAGATAAAATACAGGTATGTACAAAAATATTCAAGTATGTTTCAATTTATTGACATAAATTGTCAAATGTCAACCTACTATGCGTCTTTGACACTTTCCAACATACTTGAAAGTACTTGTGGTTTTGATTGGTCTGTCTGTACGAACTTAACATAAATATAGTTAAATTGTTCTTTAATTGAACAGGATATTTGCGGGTCAGGAAAAATCTGATAAACTGAGAAAAATTAGGGAAATTAAAAATTTAGGCTGGGAACTTTTTAAATATTTGAAGCGATTAAAGAATTTTTGATGTTCTATTCTTCATTGCCAAAAATGAAGAAATTTTGAATTAATTACTCATCCAATCTAAAATTTTATATAAAATGGATGCTTACATATAACAAAAAGTTAAAAAGCAGAAATTCATACAGCACACGCTTTTACTAGCATTTTCCTAAAATAAAATTGTCGATTGTGGATGGTTTTACAACAACATATAAGTCGAATATTTATAGAGAATAGTTCATGAATGTTTTTATCAGAATTGTGTAGGAACACTCCTAAAATATGTCATTGAGGTTAACTAAGGCATGTTCGGAATAAAAAATAACATATGTAGCCCTTCATAGTTCATTTAAATAGAAACTCAAAAACTATTCCATTTCATTTTGTTCTATGATGAGATTTCATTGCTCTATAAATACACAGCCCCCACAGTCATCATCTGGTCTGTCCATCTGTCTACACATAATAGCGCATAAATCATCCAGCTGAAACGTTGAAAACTTAATATATATAATCATAGCAGAATTTTGTTTATTCATTTCAAATTTTAAGAAAATCGTGTCAAAATAAAAAAATATATTCATAAAATTTTTCTCATTCTATTTAATCCTTTTGTACATATTTAATTCAATAATATCTAATGATGGGTCATGATTCTAAGTTGCCATGGTGATTGCATCGTATTTAAGATGAAGTCGTTTTATTTTTGTATCACCTAATTTAAAAAATATAAACGTAATAAATTATGTATTCATGCATTTTTGAATGATAGTGCAACAGCTGTTGCCCCAATTTCTGTTTATTTCTAAAATTAATTAAGGCAGAAATCCTCTAATCTTGGGATGCAGAACCTGTGGCCCGTGATGAGTTAACGTATGGCCCGCGAACTTCGTCAATTTACAACTAGAAAAATTTGCAATTTTTGTTCTAAAGTCGCAGAAGACTATCGCAAACTTCGTCAATTTACCGCGGGAAAATATAAAGCTTCATCAGTCACTTAAGAATCGCAAATTTCGTAGATCGGGCAAGGAAAAATTGCAAACTTTATTAATTAAGTGCAGAAAAATTGCACAGTTCGTTCATCAGGCATTAAAAAATCGCGAATTTTGTCCATGAGGCTCGGAAAAAAATAGCAAATTTAGCCGACCGGACACGAAAAATCGCGAGTTTTGTTGATCAGGCACGGAAAAATCGCGAATTTTGTTGATTGAACGCGAAAAATCTCACATTTCGACGATCGGGCAAGAAAAAATCGTCCGATTTGTTGATGATGCATGAAAAAAATTGCTTGTTTTCTCGGTATAAAGCGTGAAAAAAACGTAAATTTCGTTGATCGGGCGCGAAAAAAATCGCAAATTTTGTCGATCACGGACGAAAAAATCGCAAATTTCGTTGATAAGGTACTGGACAATCGTGAATTTTGCAATAATGTGCGAAAAGTTGAAAATTTCGTTGATCGGTTGCGAAACAATCGTGAGTTTTGTAAGTCTATCAAGAGAAAAAAATCGCGAATTTCATCTTGCCGCGTAAAAAAAGGCAATTTTCGTTAGTTAAAGGCGGAAAAAGTGCAAATTTCATCTATCGGACACGGAAAAATAGCGAATTGATCGGGTTCCGAAAAATCGCAAATTCCGTTGTTCGGACACGGGAATATCGCGAATTTTGCCGATCTTACGCGGAAAATTTGCAGTTTATTCGAATAGACTCAAATAAAATTGCAAATTTCGTCGATCGGCTTTCCAAAAATCGCAAATTTCTTCGATCAGGCTCGGAAAAATCGCAAAATTCATCGATCAGCTTTATAAAAGTCGGTTTTGAAAAAGAAATTTGCCGATTGGCTTCGTAAAAATTGCTAATTTTGTTGATCAGACGCGGAAAATTTGAGTTTTCTCGATCGGCTTGGTAAAAATCGCGAATTTCGACAGTCATACGAAGAAAAAGCGCGAATTTTGTTGATAAGCTTTGTAAAAATCGCGAATTTCGCCGATCAGCTTTGTAAAAAATCGCGAATTTTTTCGATCGGCTGTGTAAAAATCACGAATTTCGTCCATCGGCTTCCTAAAAATAGATAATTTCACCGATCAGATGCAGAAAAATTGAAATTTTGTTGATAAACCGCGAAAAAATCGCGAATTTTATCGATCATGTGAGGAAAAATTCGCGGATTTCATCGATCATGTGAGGAAAAAACGCTAATTTCGTCAATCGGCTAAATGAAAATCGCGAATTTCGTCGATCGACTTCGTAAAAATCACCAATTTCGTTGATAAAGCGCGGAAAAGTGGTGAATTTTGTTGATCAGGCGACGAAAATATATGAATTTTCTCGATCTGCTTCGTAAAAATCGCAAATTTCGTCGATCAACCGCAGAAAAATCGCAAATTTTATCAATCATGCGAAAAAAATCAGGAATTTCACCGATCAGCTTTGTAAAAATCTCAAATTTTGTCGACTGGCTTCGTAAAAATCGCGAATTTTGCCGATCAGCTTTGTAAACATCGTAAATTTAATCGATCGGCTTTTTAAATATCGCGAATTTCGTCGATCAGTTTCGTAAATATCGTGGATTTCGTCGATTAGCTTTGTAAAATTTTATGAATTTTGTCGATCGGTTTCGTAAGAATCGTAACTTTGTTTGATCAGACACAGAAAGATTAGAATTTTCTCGATCAGTTTCGTGAAAATTGCGAAAATTGAAAACTTTTGTAAAATGCCCAAATTTGGTCGATCAGGCACGAAAAGCTGCAAATTTTCTTGATCGGGCGTTGAAAAATTGGGAATTTCAATGATGAATCTTGTTGGTTGGCTCCTTTCTTCTCCTTTGTTCATAAAGTTCAGATTTTTTTCGCCACTACGCACTTATCTTTGTTTTTTAGCACTTTCGATTAAACAAAATTTATTCTCCTTAATAAAGTCAAGGAATATTATCACATCTTGAGAATAATCCTTGCTATATTTATTATGTATACAAACGTAAAAACTGCTGATTCGACTTTACCAACTAAATTGGATATTTTGATTGGTTAAGCGAACCTAAAGGGGTATCCTCCCCCACTTATCTCTGGAAACATATCTGCTTTAATTACAATTTAGCAATTCTGCAAAACTGTGAAAGGGCCTCGAAGTTAAATTAGATTTTTGAACAAAATTTTATTTTCTGACATACTAATTATTACGTTTTCCCCTACGTAAGAATTTCTGATTTATTTTTTAAGATCTATACCGATCATGATACCTAGACTCCAAAACCACCCCTAATTAAAAACTCTATCTATCTCCGCGGTATCTACGTAGACTTTAGTATTTCCATTGGGTTTTGCACAGATTTTCATTGATCCATTTCCAAATCGTTAACTTTTTTTTACATCTAGAACTGAATTCCGTACATGCTTCCTATCTTGATACCAAATATTTCAAAATCTCTGTTTCATTTCCAATATGATGTCATAAATGTCTAGTATAATTCTAGACATTCACCTCTAGACAATAAAATATTCCTCCATCAGTACCTCAAGACATAGTATCAATAAAATGTATTTATTCTTTTATTTTTTGTATTGCGTCATATTTATTTATTTTCTGTATTTCTTCACTTAGAAGCTTCTTGATAAATTAATCAATATTTGAATTGAAATTCTGCCCAAAATTGAAATTTAACATCGACAGAACTTCAAACCACTATCGGAGCTCTGGGCAGCGTTCAGAGTAAAAAAGTTAAAAATAGATGTCATATATGCAATACATTGGCGCGATTGGAACAAAATGGATATTATATGCCTCACATGCTAACCTGGCTATCGTTGTTTATTTTACTAATAAATTGTATATTTTCTATTACTTTATTTAAAAAAATTATGTAGATCGTTTGTTCTATAGTTATTAATAAACTTTTTTTTATTTATCTCTATTTTCCTTTTTAAATATTAGAAAATAATTAGAAAATATATATGTGATATGTATTTGAAAACGAAATTTTCGCCAAATTGGCATTAAAAAAACTGTGCCAACATGATAAGTATTAGACATCTGTGCATAAAAGTGACGCATTATGAATATTCCAAATGTGCTTAAATTTTATTAACTCATAGAGATAGTGAATCAAAAGTTTTATAAAAATGGTACTACTCTATTAGCCCGTCGACCAATTTCGCCAAATTCTACAAATCGCCAAACTAATAGCCAAATTATACATGTTGACATAATTTGCATTTTAAATAACGAAAAACCAAATAATTAGTAGAATATTAATGAAAATACAAATAAAAAGTCGAAATAAAAATCACTTAATGACATTTTAAACACGTGAGTCGTATTTAATGTTATTGAATGTGACATCAACGATTATCCATTATTGGCATTTAATCGTATAGTTTGGCGATAATTTTTTGATCGACGGGACAACCTAGTAGTACCATAAAAATATTAACTTAAAGTATTAAAAAAAGCAATTTTTCAACAGAAACTCTTTGCGATATTTTAAAAAATTAAATCGTGTAGTGTTTTATCATATTAAAATCATCGGAATAATGAATTTAATACAAGTTATTTCGGTACTTGGTTATCCCTTCAACTAATTCCGCCAAATTATATAAGTCGCCAAACTAATAGCCAAATTATACATACCCAGGCAGCACAGAACTATGGGCCCATATGGGCTCCATATGGGTCCAATATGGACAGATGGGCTTTAGTTGGGCCCATTTGCCTATTAGTAACCCAGATACATCCATATAACTTAATTTTGTAGCATATAGTTCGAAGCGCATTTATTCTGCATTTATATTAATGTTAGAAGTATATCAGCTTACCATTGGATTAAATTAACCGTAAAAAGTAAGAAAATGTTGAAATTGTTATATATGTACAGCATTCAGAAAATCTGTGTAGATTTGTATAAATCGATATGTGTTATCTATATAGATCTTGATAGAAAATCTATCAGAATCTGGAAACAACTTTTTAGTGTTACTACAGCGTTTTTTAAGTTATTTTAAATAAGATTTAATCACATTTTAAATAATACGGAATTTTTATTGTACAGTTTATTATTATTATTATTATTATGATTATTATTATTATATAATGATAATAAAATATCGATATAAATTAATTTTGTAGTATGCATTTCGTGGCATACATACTATGCGTTTATTTTAATAATACATGTGTACTATTTATTCAACTAGTAAATTAATTGTGAAAATGTTGAAGTTTAATATCCGTACAGCATTCAGAAAGTGTATGTAGATTTCTGTAGATCGATATGGGCCACCTATATAGATCTTGATAGAAAATCTATCAGAATCCAGGGACAGCTTTTTTATGTTACCATAGCGTTTTTTAAGGTTAACTTAAATAAAATTTATTCTTAGTCTACATAATATGTAATTATGTATACCATAATTAATTATTATTATTATTATACAATGCTATTAAAATATCTATATAAATTAATTTTGTAGTATGCATTTTGAAGAATACTTATTATGTGTTTAATTTAAGGATACATGTATATTATTTTATTAATCTATTAAATTATTCATATAAATGTTGAATTAGCATTCAATAACACTTGGTAGATTTGTGTGAACCGATATGGGCCACCTATATAGATCTTCAAAAACGTCTGTCTGACTTTGGTGACAACAGTTTAGTGATCCTATATTTTATTCCGATTTTTAGGAAAATATTTTTAATGTAAGAGTAGGAAAATTTGCATTTTAATAAATTTTTATTTAATTATTAAATAAAAGCTGATATGAATTTATAAAATATATTTTAATTATTAAAAATTATTTTTAAAAATATGTAAAAAAATATTAAATTTTTTTAAACTAATTTTAATTTGATTTTATGTCCTTACTTTTTAGTAAAATCTAATTTAATTATGTAATTGAGAATAAAAAAAATGCAAAGCAACTGATTTTTATATGTTTATAAATATTCTTTATTAACTAATTCAATAACGATAAAAAAAAAGAAAAGAAAAAATCCTCTACAATAGGTAAGACAGTAAGTATAAATCTTTAAAAATCTACTTCTTGCCTCTTCTATCTTTCAACAAAGTACCTCGGAGAACGCCCCAAAAAGGATTTGCGCGCCGAATTTGAGAGACGCTTGTCCTTGTGAAACATCAACACCAACCAACCAAACTGGCAATGGCGTCGGTTTGTTGTCATTCTCGGAATTAACGGCGGTGATCGGCGAGATTACTTCTTCATTTCCGAAAAGCAAGGTAAGCTATATAATATATGCATGCTTTTGTTTATACTGTATTGTTTTTTCTCGTTCTACATCAAATTTTTATCTGTATGTAGAAATTTTTGAATTTTAACTGCATCTAATCAGATGCGTAAGAAAGACGTTAGCCTAAAATTGTTATAGTTCCGATTATGTTAGAAAAAATGGTAAAAGTAACCGTTTCAGAGATGTAAATCTAAGAAACCATTTAATAATTAAATGCCATATTGTCTTAAAAAACTTGATAATACGTTCTTCTACGATTCTATAAAAAACAATAGTTGCGGTAGAAAGTACTTTTTGTTGACGTTTGTCAGTCAATTATTTTTTAAAATAGTGTAATGAAACGTTAAATTTTTGTTTGACACCTTGTTTAACACCAAGTTTAATGTTTTTAAAAGTTTAATAGAAAAAATAATTTATGACTGATAAAAATACTTTAATCATTAAAATAATATTGTAAAGAGAAGGATTTACTCAGTGCAGTTCTTATTATACGTTTATTCTTCTGAGACATCCCAGAACTTTTTTCATTAAATGTCATTATGATTAGTTAAAAATATTCCAGAGCGTCTTTTATAAATTTTATATATGGTAAACTATCATTTGGTTTAAAATACATTGCATGCATATCATTTATTGTAATGATATTTAAATGTCTTGTTAATTTGCTTTTCTAAAAACTTTTCCACCCATTATGATATCATTTTGATAAACTTTTTGCTTAATTTTTAAAAAGCATAATATATGCTGGCATGATTATGATTATTTATATTGTTTGTAATATATTTTGTTGTTAAATAAATGATATTTATATTATGTAAATAATTGTTTCCAGTGTTTAATTCAGACACTTTTCTCTGGGAGTGATTTCTGTATCTTCAGGGAGGAGGGGGGAGGATTGCACTTTTTGATAATTGAAAACAAAAAAATCTCACATTTTTGTGGGGGGCGGAGGGAAATACCCTCTTCCTACCGGACCACCTCCTGAATTCAACGCTTATTGTCTCGCCAAAAATTTTTTTGGTGGTCAAGGGTAAAAGTGGGTCAGGGATATAGATCTATAAGAGCTATCCATATGGGCCCGCATAGAATGTCCACTTTTTTTCTATATGGGCCCATACGGGCTATTTATATATATCTATATGGATGCCTATGTCGATCTATAAAGATAGCTATATGGATCTATGTGGATGCATATGTAGATCTATAATGATATCTATATGGGCCCGCATAGAAGGTCCACTTTTTTCCCCATATGGGCCCATAAGGGTTATCTTTATATATCTATATGGATGTCTATGACCATCTATAAAGATATATCTATATAGATCTATGTGGATACACATGTATATCTATAATGACATCTATATGGGCCCGCATAGAATGTCCACTTTTTTTTCCATATGGGCCCATATGTGTTATTTTTATATATCTACATGGGTGCATATGTCGATCTATAAAGGTGTCTATATGGGTCTATTTAGGATGCACATATAGATCTATAATGATATCTATATGGGCTCGCATAGAATGTCCACTTTTCTTTCCATATAGGCCCATTTAAGCTGTTTACATAGATCAATAAGGATTTATAATGTGATCTTTATAAATTTATAGGTCACTGATTTAAGAAGACACTTTACTTATTTGAAAACATCTGTTCCATAATGTTAAACCTAAGTTCTTGAATTTTTCATTTAAATTTGGATATTTTTAGATGTTTTCTTTCTGCATTGCATAGCTGAACTCAATCTCTAATGGGACCATTTTGTATTTTTTCAATTTTGTTTGTAATCTTTTAAAGGTACTTTCATCTTCGAAACCGGTTCCGAAAGTGTAAATACCTTTACTAAAAAAAATTTGGTACCAAAATCCAAGAAGTAAAACTAGTGATATGATATTAGAGATCCACCGACGTCAGTTTCCTATGCAGAAAAGGTCATTAAAAAATATTTAAATTTAAGCGAGAAATTCAAAAATAACCTATCTTTAACATTACAAAGCCGTCATTTTCAAGTAAATGAAGGGGACTCGTCACTCATTCGAAAACACCCATTCATAATGTTAAATTTATGTGCAAGCTATTTTTGAATTTCACTTAAATTTAAATATTTTAGAGATTTTTTTTCTGCATACAGGATAACTGAACTTGTTTTCTAATAAGACTATTTTGTATTTTTTTTCATTACAGATTTTTTAATAAAGGTACTTTCATTTTCGAAACCGTTTTCGAAAATGAAGGTATTTTTTTTAAGTCTGCACCAGACAATTATTGCAGATTTATGTATGTTCTATCATTCAAAATTGGAATTAAAAAATTTAAAAAATTCTAACTTTATAGCAATAGTATCTCTCAGGAACGTTATAGATCAAATTAATTTATAAATTGTTATTCAAACTTTCTGCATTTAATAAATTATTTTATTTCCACACTGAATTTCTATTTCTTTGTTGATCAAAAATTTTAACAAGTTGACTGGCAGTAAACTAAGTAAAATTTAAACATGAAGCAAGATATGATGTAAAACTTGAACAAAGCAAATTATCAAAGTATTATGGAATTAGCTGAAAAATTATCAAATTTTTTTATCTACTTTATGTAGCTCAATAAATTTAAAAATGCAAATCATGTATGCACTGTACAGTCTGAGAATTTCGTCTATTGGATCATACAGTGTACATGCCATACACACTTCAGACAAATTTAAAATGTTACTTTTTTACTAAAATAAATTAATAAATCAACCAAGACAGGTCACCCATGACTCATTATCTTTATTTCTCTTACCTGTTTTGTGAAAACCAAAAAAGAGACGTTCAACATCCTAGTGATCTTGAAAGCTTCACAAATACTGTAATGAAAGAGAGACTGACAACCAGGGATGTAGTGGAGGGTATATGCCGTATACCCTCTGGATATTTTTAAGGAACACCGTATACCCTCTGTTTCTCAAGAAAGCCATAGTAAATACACTCTAGGGTATACCCTCTGTTTTGAGCATATACCCTCTGTTTTAAGCATATGCCCTTTTTTTTCGACTACACCACTGCTGACTACTTTGGGCAAGTGAACATGGCTATCAACCTCCATTCACAAAATTTCCCTTCTGGGGACCCACCGTATACCCTCTGTTTCTCAAGAAAGCCATAGTAAATACACTCTAGGGTATACCCTCTGTTTTGAGCACATACCCTCTGCTTAGAGCATGTGCCCTGTTTTTTTTTTTTCGACTACAACACTGCTAACTACTTGGGGCAAGTGAACATGGCTATCAACCTTCATGCACAAAATTTCCCTTCTAGGGTCACAAGCAACCCCAGATCTTGTGATTTTATGGCTAATGTAAGTACAAATGTAAGTTACAGATGAAATGTCTCACAATTTTAATATTTTAGGCTTTATGCATTTTAGTAGTACATTTTTAAACAATATATGTTTGCAATAAATTCATTTATATTTTTTCAGAAATATAATTGTTTCTAAACAGCACATAATTTTTCAATCATCAAATAAAAAAATAAAAAATACTATCAAATTTAATTTGTTTAAAACCCATATTCCAATTTATTTTTTATTTAAGTTAAAATAATTTAAGCCTAATGAAAAACATTTAATGCATATAATTCAATTCCCAGAAGATTAATTTACATGTACTTACAACAATATAAACAGTTCAGCACCTCTGACTGATATTCCATAAATATAAGCACTTTACAAAATAAGAGCACAGTAATGTCTTTAGCATGCAGCTAATACAAAAATATTGCTTTTCTTAATTTACCAATGACAGGATTCTCACTGACGATTTTTTTTATTATTATTAAATATTTCTAAACGATAATTTAATTTGAAGATTAATTTGTTGAAATAGTGTCAGAGAGAAAATAATTACCAATGGCAGTCATGTAAATTTGAAATGAAAATGAAACAGACTAAATAAAATAAATAGCAACACAATTCACTTGGTTTATGGTATGTCACTCCATTTATTGAAAATACAATTTATATATTCATATATATGTATTTCTATAGACTATATCAGAATAGTTATCTTGTAACATAATTCTATTTTTCATACAGTTTTAGATGGGTGCTGCACCCTCTCTGTAGCTTCATTTAGAAAAATGCATGCTTCTAGCCTCTATAAAAGGAGAAAAAATCCTATAAGAATCTAAAATCCTATGAGGAAGCACTCTGCCCTTCTTTACTTCTAGGAGAAAGTCAATAGATATAGTTATTTGAATATTTACAAACAATATGTATCATTGCAGAAGAAAGTTCATGAAGTATAAACAAACATTCTTTTCCCTCTTCAAATGCATAACTTTACATTCAAGATCATCAATGCAGGATTCCTCAGCTTCGTATAAATTTGAATCAAGATTCCATGTCAGGTACAATTGAATTGCTCCAAGCATCTGGTTAATGTCACCACTTATTTTTAAAATGTAAGGATTAAATTTTTAAGACATAAAATTGTTTGTGCAGAAATAATTTTATCTAAAAATAAAGAAATAAAAAAAATAAATTTTACACAGCAGAAACAGTCAATTATAACAGTAACACTATCAATTTAACTCAGTTTTGCAAGGAAAAAGCTTCATTTGAAAAATTGATGCATTAAAAACCAATAAATTCACCAGGAACAGATTTTTTTTCTCCTTCTTTCCCAGGAGGAGAATTTTTTTCTGCAGTCTGCAGCGCAAGTAAGAACTTTAAAAACAGTCTGCAGAACTTAAGGACAAATGCACTCTTTCCCAGTGTTGATCCCAGGGAGTAACCCGCATGAGGGTATACCCCCCCCCCAAAAAAAAATTTAATTTAGTATTTTCAATGGTCAAAAAGTGCAGTGTCCCCCCCCTTCCCGGAGCTACGATTATCGCTCCCAAAAAATGTGTGAATTCAACACTGCTCTTTCCAATCTCTCACATTATGTTAGATACAATCAAATCTCCCAAGTATTCATGATTAACATAAAAGCAAAGTATTAAAAATAAGTTACTTTAACCCTCAGAATTTTTAACACCATCATACATTGTCCAAAAGGGGAGAAAATCCACTCCCGACACCATGTTTTTTTTTCTCGTGCTCCACTGGCGAAATTTGTGTTTTTTCGCGATCTTTTGACGAAATTTGCAATTTTTCGTGATATTTTGTCAAAATTTCCAGTTTCTTCGCAATCTTTTTACGACGTTTGTCGTTTTTCGAGATCTTTTGTCGAAATGTGTTTTTTTCTCGACCTTTTGATGAAATTTGCTTTTTTCATGATTCTTTGATAAACTTAGCTTTTTTTTTCTTGTGATAATTGGACTAAATTTGCATTTTTTTGTGACCTCTTATGGTTTTTTGTTGATTTTTTAGACGAAATTTGTCGTTTTCTCGCAATTTTTTGACGAAATTTGCTTTTTTGTGATCTGTTTACAAAATTTGCCAGGTTTTCTTTAGATTTTTTGTCGAAATTTACCATTTTTTGAGATTTGTTGACGAACATTGCAGTTTTTATGTGATCCTCAGACAAAACTTGACGTTTCTTTTCGTGATACTTCGACAAAATTTGCGATCTTTTGACGAAATTTGGATATTTTTGTAATACCGACAAAATTTGCTGTTCTCTAGCAATCTTTTGGCAAAATTTGTCATCATTTTACGATATTTTGAAGAAATGCGCATTTTTTTCGCAATCTATTTCCAAAATTTGCGGTTTTTTTTCAGAATTTCTTGTCGAAAGATTGCCGGGGAATTTTTTGGGTTCTTTTGACGAAATTTGTTGTTTTTTCGTGACTTTTTAACGGAATTTGCCATTTTTTTCATGATTCTTTGACAAAGTTCGCCTTTTTTGTGGTAATTGGAAAAAATTTGTGTTTTTATGCGATCCTTTAATGAAATTCGATGTTTCTTTTCATGATACCTGCGTTTCTTTTGCGATCTTTTGACAAAAGTTCGCATTTTTTCGTAATACCCGGATGAAATTTGCTGCTTCTTCGTGACCTTTTGATGAAATGTGTTGTTTTTTCGGGACCTTTTGGCAAAATTTGCTTTTTTGTGAGCTTTTGGCAAAATTTGCTGTTTTCTTGCGATTCTTTCACAAAGTTTGCGGAGTTTTTTTGTCATACTTGGACAAAATTTGCTTTTTCTCCGAGATCTTTTGCAAATTTCGAGGCTTTTTGTGATCTTTTGACAATATTTGGTGCTATACAATTATTGACAATTCTTGTGAACTTTTGACGAAACTTGCCTTTTTTGCGATCTATTTACAAAATTTGCCGGTTTTTTTTTTTTTTGAAATTTACCATTTTTTTATATTTAATCAGTATATTAGAAAAAACAAATAAAAAAAGCATGTACTGTAAAACCTCCATAACGGACACTCCCGAATAGCGGACACCTCTATTTAACGGACAGTTTTCCGATCCCCACTCCCACAACCTTAATTTTTATATGATTAACTAAAAAATCTCTAAATTTATCGGGACAATTTTTCTGACCACTAATAAATTTAGGGTTAGGCTGGGGAAAAATCCCCTTCCTGTGCCCTGTATTGAACTGAATGGGTGAATTGGGAGAAAATGTCCCTTCCAGAGCATTGGTATGCTTCCTCCCTCTTCGAAAATTTGAGATTTTATGTTTTTAAGAAGATGCAAAATATGGTGAACAGTTATAAAATTTTTTATAAGAAAAAAAAAATGATTCAAAAGTATTAAAACTACCACCTTGACTAGAAATTGACACTGAAAAGCAAATTACATGGAATTGCATGCAAAAGCAAAAGGTGTGCTCAATTTCGTTTCAGTTTTAGTGCTTAAAAAATTTAATTTCTGATTAATTGTATAATAGACGGTGATATATTTTTACGGTCGTATATCTAGGACATATATGACTCAAATAAAGAAACATACGCATTTCCTTATCAACTTTTGAATCGCCGAGGTTTTCCCAATAACGGACACCTCTGAATAGCGGACAGTTTCAGCGCTCCTGAGCTGTCCGTTATTTAGAGGTTTTACTGTATTTAAAAAGATAAAATTAATATAAAAGTTTAAAAAATAATTAATAATTTATATATTCTTATTTTTAAAGTGAAATGCTGCCTCATAAACAAATTATTTTCACATAAATAAGGAACTTATTATTATTCATAATACTAATGCATTCATACATGCTAGGAGACATTTTCCAAGTGTAGTATATTATAAACAGTTTCATTTTGTAGAGTATTTATTTGAATGTAATCCTTACTCATAGCATAAAAACATCTTTAATAAACAGAGAAAGTGCTGCTGAACCTATAGTAAAGGTTAATTTAAATCATGTTGTCTATTTATGATGCTTTTTTGGTATATCAATTATTAATTGGCTATAAAAATGAACCTTTGAACATGATTTTATAGCAATTCCATAATATTTTAACTTTAATTTATAGAAAATAGCTATTAGTAAAGTAAATTAACATGTATAGTTGTAAAAAATAAATAATAAGATATGCCTTGGGAAAAAGCCAATAAAGGCCGGCTTTTTCTAATAAAACCCGACTTTTTCCACTAAAAGAAGGCCGGCATGGCCTTTTGTAGAAAAGGAGGCTGGCTTTTTTGCAGCCCTGTTTTACAGTGAGCATACCACAGGTGATGAATTGTGCAATATTCTATATAATTCGTACTACTGTAGACTCCCTCAAATCTGCACAGCTTGGAACCAGACGTTAAATTTTTTAATTAAGTTAGCAGCAAAGTTATATGCAACACATGTTTATGTAGTTAGCTACATAAGTGTACTATGCTTAGGTATATGTGTAGCTGACAACATAAGTAAACTCCTCTCCTCTTTTTTATAATTTTTTGTCTAACATTAAGACCTGATAAAAAAAAAGGTATGTTTATTTATTAACTAGCAAAATGTAATTTAAAAAAAAATGAAATTTACAACAAATTTTCTAAAAGATAAAGAGGTACTAATTATGCATTTTTGCACAATCCTTTGACATAATGTGCTTTTTTTTTGTTAACTTTCGACAAAATCCCCGTTTCTTTTTGACATTTGACTCTTTGAAATTTTCAAAAAAGTTTTTGTATGCAATAGCACATTTGAGGAGAAAAAATTTGTTGGCGAGACAATAAGCGTTGAATTCAGGAGGTGGTCTGGTAGGAAGAGGGTATTTCCCTCCGCCCCCCACAAAAATGTGAGATTTTTTTGTTTTCAATTATCAAAAAGTGCAATCCTCCCCCCCCCTCCCTGAAGATACAGAAATCACTCCCAGAGAAAAGTGTCTGAATTAAACACTGGAAACAATTATTTACATAATATAAATATCATTTATTTAACAACAAAATATATTACAAACAATATAAATAATCATAATCATGCCAGCATATTTTATGCTTTTTAAAAATTAAGCAAAAAGTTTATCAAAATGATATCATAATGGTTGGAAAAGTTTTTAGAAAAGCAAATTAACAAGACATTTAAATATCATTACAATAAATGATATGCATGCAATGTTTTTTAAACCAAATGATAGTTTACCATATATAAAATTTATAAAAGACGCTCTGGAATATTTTTAACTAATCATAATGACATTTAATGAAAAAAGTTCTGGGATGTCTCAGAAGAATAAACGTATAATAAGAACTGCACTGAGTAAATCCTTCTCTTTACAATATTATTTTAATGATTAAAGTATTTTTATCAGTCATAAATTATTTTTTCGATTAAACTTTTAAAAACATTAAACTTGGTGTTAAACAATGTGTCAAACAAAAATTTAACGTTTCATTACACTATTTTAAAAAATAATTGACTGACAAACGTCAACAAAAAGTACTTTCTACCGCAACTATTGTTTTTTATAGAATCGTAGAAGAACGTATTATCAAGTTTTTTAAGACAATATGGCATTTAATTATTAAATGGTTTCTTAGATTTACATCTCTGTTACTTTTACCATTTTTTCTAACATAATCGGAACTCTAACAATTTTAGGCTAACGTCTTTCTTATGCATCTGATTAGATGCAGTTAAAATTCAAAAATTTCTACATACAGATAAAAATTTGATGTAGAACGAGAAAAAACAATACAGTATAAACAAAATCATGCATATATTATATAGCTTACCTTGCTTTTCGGAAATGAAGAAGTAATCTCGCCGATCACCGCCGTTAATTCCGAGAATGACAACAAACCGACGCCATTGCCAGTTTGGTTGGTTGGTGTTGATGTTTCACAAGGACAAGCGTCTCTCAAATTCGGCGCGCAAATCCTTTTTGGGGCGTTCTCCGAGGTACTTTGTTGAAAGATAGAAGAGGCAAGAAGTAGATTTTTAAAGATTTATACTTACTGTCTTACCTATTGTAGAGGATTTTTTCTTTTCTTTTTTTTTATCGTTATTGAATTAGTTAATAAAGAATAGTTATAAACATATAAAAATCAGTTGCTTTGCATTTTTTTTATTCTCAATTACATAATTAAATTAGATTTTACTAAAAAGTAAGGACATAAAATCAAATTAAAATTAGTTTAAAAAAATTTAATATTTTTTTACATATTTTTAAAAATAATTTTTAATAATTAAAATATATTTTATAAATTCATATCAGCTTTTATTTAATAATTAAATAAAAATTTATTAAAATGCAAATTTTCCTACTCTTACATTAAAAATATTTTCCTAAAAATCGGAATAAAATATAGGATCACTAAAATGTTGTCACCAAAGTCAGACAGACGTTTTTGAAGATCTATATAGGTGGCCCATATCGGTTCACACAAATCTACCAAGTGTTATTGAATGCTAATTCAACATTTATACGAATAATTTAATAGATTAATAAAATAATATACATGTATCCTTAAATTAAACACATAATAAGTATTCTTCAAAATGCATACTACAAAATTAATTTATATAGATATTTTAATAGCATTGTATAATAATAATAATAATTAATTATGGTATACATAATTACATATTATGTAGACTAAGGATAAATTTTATTTAAGTTAACTTTAAAAACGCTATGGTAACATAAAAAAGCTGTCCCTGGATTCTGATAGATTTTCTATCAAGATCTATATAGGTGGCCCATATCGATCTACAGAAATCTACATACATTTTCTGAATGCTGTACGGATATTAAACTTCAACATTTTCACAATTAATTTACTAGTTGAATAAATAGTACACATGTATTATTAAAATAAACGCATAGTATGTATGCCACGAAATGCATACTACAAAATTAATTTATATCGATATTTTATTATCATTATATAATAATAATAATAATAATAATAATAATAATAATAATAAATTGTACAATAAAAATTCCGTATTATTTAAATTGTGATTAAATCTTATTTAAAATAACTTAAAAAACGCTGTAGTAACACTAAAAAGTTGTTTCCAGATTCTGATAGATTTTCTATCAAGATCTATATAGATAACACATATCGATTTATACAAATCTACACAGATTTTCTGAATGCTGTACATATATAACAATTTCAACATTTTCTTACTTTTTACGGTTAATTTAATCCGATGGTAAGCTGATATACTTCTAACATTAATATAAATGCAAAATAAATGCGCTTCGAACTATATGCTACAAAATTAATTTATATGGATGTATCTGGGTTTCTAATAGGCAAATGGGCCCAACTAAAGCCCATCTGTCCATATTGGACCAATATGGAGCCCATATGGGCCCATAGTTCTGTGCTGCCTGGGAGGCAACTTAAATGATCCTTAACAAGGCAGTTACAAGTAAAGTATAGAAAAAAGTTTTAAAAGCATATTTACTGAGAGTAGAATAAAAAAGGATTTTTAGGATTCGATTGACGGAGGGAATATAGATTACTAGATAATTAAATATTGTTACAAAAAATTCCCAAATAGAGCAGAAAAAATAAAGAATTTTTAAAATAAATAATATGAAATTTGTTGGTAGAAGATGAGATGAGAGTAGATGGTACGATATGAAAAAATAAAGAATTTTTAAAATAAAAAAATATGGAATTTGTTGGTAGAAGATGAGATGAGAGTAGATGGTACGATATGAAGGAAAGTGCAAGGAGAGACAACAGACAAGCAGAGATTTTAGAAATAGGAGATAATTTTGGTGAAGATATTTATTTATTCTTACACTGTTACAAACATGTGCTTATTTATTTCATATTATTTTTTATTTATTAAATAAGTCAGAAAATAAATCCATTTTAAAAAAGGAGTTATAAACAATTGGTGTTAAGAGCAAAAACAGTGCAGAATTCACCTTGTTTATTAGTTTAAAAACGTAAAAATACATGTAACTGTATATATATTACTTAAAAGGTGCATAAAGCATATAAACACTTAAAAATATATTTAAAGTACATTTTAAAAAGTTCAGAACTTTTTCAACCGTCGCTTACGCGGTCCTCATCAGTGAGAAAAACTCTAATGATAGTTGTTACTGCTTGGCGTTCACAGGCTCCATCCCGGACAGTCATTTTACATCGAGGTGGGGGGGAGAGGGAACGGGGAATAAGGAGAGAAATAAAATATAAACTATTGAAAATATTTCCCAAAACACAGGTTTAACGATCATGAATAAAATTTCTCCATTTTGCATTACTATCGAAGGAAAGTGCATCATTACATACTATTTCTTAATGCTCAAAATTTATTATTTACATAGCTTTTTTTAATTTTATTTTTGTATAGCCCACATAAAAGTTTTCTCGCCGCTATGAATTAACAGATACTTCCTTGAACCAATCTGATGGACCTTTAACCAATTCGACGGATTCTCTTACGATAGCTTCAAGTCCGGATGGAGCCTGTGAACGCCGAGCAGAAACAACGTTCATTAGAGTTTTTTTACTGATGAGGACCGCGTAAGCGACGGTCGAAAACATTCTGGAACTTTAAAAAGTACTTTAAATGTATTTTTAAGTGTTTATATGTTTTATACACCTTCTAAGTAATTTAAATACAGTTACATGTATTTTTACGTTTTTAAAGGAGTTATAAAGATTAAACAAAGTGTGTTTGTTATCAGAAGGGACAAAGAAGTTGGAAGCAATTTCAAGGGGTGATATATAAATGATAGATATTCTTAAAATATTTGATAAGGAATTAAAAAAAAATTACTTTGAATTTTGTGTGCTAAAGAATGGAGGATTTTAGGCGGAGAATTCTATTTTTTATGCAAGGATCAGATAAAAAAACTGGATTCTCATCCCTGTGTTAACCTTCTTTTCTTCTTCATTAAAGATAAAATGAATTTTTTTAATAATTTTTCTAAATCTCGATTATATGCGCCTCTAACAAATAAAACTTTTTTTTTACTTTGAAAAAAAGAAGGCTTACAATCGATAATATACGAAATGTAAGCATATAATAAATACTTTGCACTATCTATTCTACAAAAAGCATGTTTGAAATGAACTCAGAAATTTATACTCATTTCATTCAATAATTTCTTCAAATAATGCAGAGCAAAACCATAGATGACTTTCCACACAGACCAAATTATAACATGGTCAAATATAAAGTCATATTTTCATAAGTCAAAATACCTATAGAAACTTTCCAACTTATGTTTATCTTAAATTTAAGGGTATTGGTCACTCAGCTTCCAAATTTCCATCCGTAATGTTAAGTCTATGGGAAATATGTATTCTTATGTATGTATAGTGCACATAGACTTAAAGTTAATCTGGTTAACTTTGATCTAGCAGAGTGACTTTGGATCAGGAATGAAAAAAGGTTAAATCTGCTACATCACTTGAGTTAACGGTAAAGTTTTGGTCTCAAAATAGAGATAGATGCAATAGTGTGAGTGTGGCAGTTCACTGAAAATAATTCTTTAAGATCCCACCATGGCAGAATAGATCAAAGTTTTCGTAAAAGTGGAGCAAAGTTACCCTGATTGAAAGTACACAATTCATTTTCAATAACGAATGTGGCATAATAAACCTATCTTACAGCAATTAAATCGTAATCTGTGTAATTTGAAAGAGTTAATTCTAATCAGATGGGCATGAGCTATATCGAAGTTATATTTTTTTCAATATCATGGAAAGTATTAGAGATTGAATTGGCTGACATGAGCAAATATTTCATATTGTTTATTTTCCAATATTTATTGACATTTAAAAACAATACCAGACTGCCATTCCTTTGGGAAATAACAGTCAGAATAGGGGGTCTTGAAATGAAGGAACTTAAAAGATTACTTAAGCTATCAGTAATGACATGACAATTTAATAAGGATACATTCTTTTAATAGAATCCTGATGAGAAAAGGATAGTTTAAAAACAATTTTACAAAACATACATCTAAAATGCCATCAGACTATTAGTATCTTCAAAAATAACAATCAAACAGACATAAGTTTTCAAACAGACATAAGTTTCAGGACGCCATACCCTTCCAAAACTAACATTTTGATTTTAAGCTTAAATATTTACAAGAATATCAATTTTACCATTAAAAAACTGTATTGTGCGAAATTAGGTTTAACAATTTTTTAAAATTTAAATATTATAAATCATTATAAATTTTTACAAGCAAGTGAAAAAAACAGACAGATTTTTATTATTTTTCAGATAATATAAAGCAAGGTAAAAATGAAATTGAGTTTGCCAAGGCTCATGGTATAGCTCTTGATTTACTGGTTTAAAGAGGAAAGTTTTAGTTGACCACTCTTCTTTTTTACACACTGATAAATGAAAAGAAATATAGATATTCTTTTATTTTTGAATATTCTAGGGATAGTTAGTAATTAACACATTTTAGGACGAAAATATAGCACTTAGATAGCTTTTTTGGAATTTATTTTTGTAATTTCTCATAACAGTTTTCTCGCCACTATAAATAAAACGATGCTTCTTCGAACCAATCATTTGAAAGAATATCTTGACAAAAATCTCACACAAAAGGTTTCTCTCTAACATGAATTAAAAGATTTTGCTTAAAGCATACACCTGAGAAAATTTCTTGTTAAATATCTCACACTCAAAAGGTTTGTTACATGTGTGAATTAAGAGATTTATGGCTAAGTCACTCTACTGAAAAAAATTCTTGTCAAATATCTCGCACACAGGTTTCTTACCATTATGAATTATCAAAACCTATCTTAAATCATTCTTTTGAAAGAATTTATTCTTTCACATCTCAAGTACAAGAGGTTTCTTACCAGTGTGATTTAAGAGATGCCTAGTTAAGTCCCTCTTTTTAGTAAAATTATCGCTGCATATGTCACACATGAAAGTTTTCTTACTACTGTGAATTAACAGATGTCTGCTTAAATCGCCTTTTCGAAAGAATTTCTTATTGCATATGATACATACAAAAAGTTTCTCACCAGTATGGCTTAACAGATGCCAGCTTAAACCACTCTTTTGAGAAAATTTCTTGTTGCATATTTCACATACAAAAGGTTTCTCACCAGTATGAATTAATAGATGCTTCCTTAAATCACCTTTTCGAGAGGATTTCTTGTTACATATCTCGCATACAAAGGGTTTTTCACCTGTATGAGTTAACAGATGCTTCTTTAAATCATCCTTTCGAACGAATTTATTGTTACATATATCACATATGAAAGGTTTCTCACCAGTATGAATTAACAGATGCCTGCTTAAATCGCCTTTTCGAGAGAATTTCTTGTTGCATACCTCACAAACAAAAGGTTTCTCACCAGTATGACTTAACAGATGGCTGCTAAAAAGGCCCTTTTGAGAAAATTTCTTATTGCAGATAACACATGCAAACGGTTTCTCATCAGTATGAGTAAACAGATGGCTGCTTAAATGACTCTTTTGAGAGAATTTTTTTTTGCATATCTCACATACAAAAGGTTTCTCACCAGTATGACTTAACAGATGGCTGCTTAAATAGCACTTGCGCGAGAATTCTTTGTTGCATACCTCACACAAAAAAGACTGCTTTGGGAGAAATTCTTGCATAGCTCATAAATAAAAGATTTTCCTGGCTATGAATTAGAAGCTGCTTTTTCAAAAAGCTCAGATAAAAAATATTTTCCTGCATTTGTTTCACAAATTGAAGATATTTTGAATGTTGTCAATTACATTAATTGTTTAATGCATCTGCAATAGAAAAAATTAATTAATATCAGTTTTTACTTTTCATTAAAAAACAAACAAAAACTTATCACGAAAATTTAAAATCAATGTAGAAGATATTGTAATAAAATCTCTACCTTAGTATTAAATCTAAAAGACTCCCAATTATATGAAGTTAGCGGAATCAAAGGTGTGCCCGATGCCTTTCCTAACAGCATAAAGATTAAATTATAAATAAAATAAATAGCAACAATTTTAAAATAAATAACTTATTATAAATAAAATATAAAGTACATTTAAGGAGAAAATTTTATAGCTTAATATCATTTAAAGAAACCGTGATACATTTTACAAAATAAAGAGGGGAAATAAATTGTTTTTGTGGTGATGGAATTTTAGTATGCAAATGCGTTTAATAAGACATTCTCCTAATTTGCATAACATAATAATGCAAATAAAGAAGAATAAATAAGACTATCATTACTTTTTCGATAGTTCTAGGGTTAAACTTAAACATTTAATCCTAATTTTAATGTAAGTAAATATTTATGTTGTACAAAAATTGACTACATTACATTCAAAGTTTGAGTATGGGCTCAATTTTTTAAATCATAGTGTTTGTAAAGTTTTTGATAAATCATAATGTAATTTCATTGTATTACTAGCTACAATTATGGAGTAAAATCTAATTAACTTTATACATGCTACTATTTTAAATTAAGAAGTGAAATAGATATACTTAAATTCTTAAAGTTACTCAAAATACTTCTATTACCCATATACACACAATCAGCCCTTTCAAGATGTGATTGCAAAAAGCTGCAAAAATCCCATTTTGCACTTCCATTAAAAGAAATGTAACCAATTATATATTTAAGATATTGTGTTTAAATAAGATCTTTTGTTCGTTTCTTTGGTATTCTGAAACTCTTCCATTTGAGACAGAATTATGTTACAGAAAGACTCCGCTTTTACTGGTTTTACTGTGGTTATAAGCACCTGGTAAAATGGAACTGCTAGCAAGTGATGAAAAATCACTTTGAGACAGGTTTTCAGCAAATTTAATTGTATGGCAATCCATAGCAGAACCATGTAATGCGTCTGTTTTAAGGCAGGTTTCTGATAAAGATAATTATCATTTTGACATGTTTTACTATCAGAGAGACTGGTACACAGTGGACCATTTTTGCAGTTTACATTTTTCTTTTCTCTTTAATGGAATGTCCATTCTGCCTAAAAATATCTTTTGACATTCCTTTGACCGTTTTACATACCTCAAATTTTTTCAGAACATAGTAGTTTCAAATACCCTTAAAAAAAAAAATATTTTATACGTTCATAAAGTGTACTAGTGTGCCTTAGGAGCGGGGTACACTAGCCCACCTACTGGGGCACATGGTCCTCTATCAAGTATTATTTTAAATACAATATAAATTTAGTTCTTATTAATTTATATCCTCTTTATTCGCACCTATTTCGCCAAAATAATAATATCATCATAATAACACAAATTGTTCAAACTAAACAGAAAAATTATCAAAAAGAGTATTGTATTTTTTAAAATAACAACAGATAGATACTGGAACAATTGAAAATAAGTTGAAGTTATTAAATAAAATATAGTCATCAACACCAAAATTTGAAAATGAAACTCCAAAATACCTATGACCCCCAAAATTTCCAGAAATTTTTTTGGACTGAGGGTGATTTTACAATAACAGTAATATAAGCAACAAATTAGTAACTATAAAGTTTTGATCCCAAAATTGTTTTATGTTACACCTAAAATAATTAATAAAATTTCAGAACCTGCTAGAAATTGTTTTAGTTACAGTCAATAGAATACGTATTGTTTTAAAAGCAGTAAATATAAACCAAAATATTTCTTACTAAGATGGATAGAAATTTTTCTTTGTTTACTTTATTTTACAGTTAAATAATTTCTTTAAAACACTATCTATTTGTTGTGAATAAGCAATTATTAAATATTTTGAAAATTCTGAATTACAGTAAAAGATTGTGTTCACTGTGCTCCATGTTGAAGTTCTATAAATTCTCATAAAAATGTTTTTTAAAGCTTTCTTTTAGCATATCAAATTTAATATAAAGATGCACCAAATAATGATTTATGTTGAATACCAAATATTCGGCCAAAAGGTCAACTGAATATCATAACTGTTGGGCCGAATACCGAATATTTGGCTAGTCAAATAGTAACTATACGGCCGAACATCAAATATTCAGCTGTCCAAATTCTTTTTATATTTCAAAGTTTAAAGGTATTAAAAAGTTATTTTATAAAACAATTTTACATAATATTCAATAGAAACTTACAGTATAAAAAACAAGAGACTCTTAGAAGTAAACTTAATACAGTCAAAGATCTGTAATCCGCACACCCATAATTCACTGTTTTCTATAATTCACGTTATTTTACGAATGTAAACAATGAAATAAACAGTTAAAAAATTTATAAACTACTCTCCAAAAACGTTTTTTTTTTTAGAAAAATTAAAAAAAAAAAAATGAGAAAACAATGAGGAAACAGTGAATTATGGGTGTGCGGATTATAGATCTTCGACTGTACTGAAAAAAATCTGCCTAGATTTTTTTTCAAGGACAATTATGGGACTTATTTGAGTAGTGTAATTTAAAATTTCACGATTTCTTAAGCGAATACGTAAACAATTATTTCAAATCAAAGAGAAATAATGAGAAAATAGGAAGAAAAACTTTAAAGTCTCATAATTATCTTTTTTGAATAACTCAAGGCAGATTTTTTGTCAATATAACGTTTACTTGTAAAATGCCCTTATTTATTAAAATATAAGTTTCTTTTGTTACTGCTTGTAATGAAGAAACTTAAGTAAAATCAAATGATGGTAATTCAATAACAATAACTTTTCTACTTCTTTTGATTTAACAAGGAATTTCTTAAAAAGCATCCTACATCGATGGCTTGATCTGGAGTAAGCAATCATTTTTCAGATATTGTAAACATTCAGGATTTTCTTAAAATCTTGCAACAAACTTTCAATCTGGATAATACTATTAAGGCAAAAAAAATTTTTAACAAATATCTCAATCTATTTACTCTTTCAATATTACAATAAACTCAAATATATATTGGATGCAAAACAAGTCAAAGCTGAATAATTATTCATAACTTTATCAATAATGGAGATATTTTAACAAAATAAATCAGCCGCCTATCCTCCAGTAGCGAAACCTTGTATTTTCCAGCATGTTGGTGCACATTGGTTCTTCCGGCATGCCGGATAATGCAGAGAGATAAAATGTCATAGCACGACGTGGTGCAGTGCTATCTATCAGTGATATTTGGTAGTAACTGAAAGACACACCAAGGAAAATTTCTCCTTATATTCCTCACTAATATAACCTCAATTGTACTCACCTCATCATTATGACAGCTACAGAGCTAAAAATAGCAGGTTTAAAGATATTTTACCTTGTAAACAGTTCAACTCCTTTCCACTTAAAAAAGTGTTTGGGAAGAATTCCCCTCCTGGGAAAATTTTAATTTCAAGACTTAACATTCAAGGAAATATAGTTTTTGTAAACTATTTTTCACTATATTTAAATCTTTTAATGAGTAAAACATGTTATTAATTTATTGTTCTAGGACTGCATTGCATGAAAAAATAAATGAGCATACACCATAACTAAAAGCATATATTAGGGTGGAATAACTGAATCTGGCAGGCAAAGAAACTGCTGATATTCGATATTTGACAAAAGCTATCTCCAATTTATCCTAAATATTATAGACCCCTTGCATTGACATCACAGCAATGACTGATACTGTAATCTAGTACACATCTGGAGCCAACACAGAACATCAAAACTCCCCATTTGCAGTTGTAAGCACATGTGGTCTTTCTGTTTAATTTCGATTTTTCTTATTCTAGCATTATTTTTCAAAGCTTAACTTAATTACGAGTGTTTTGAAGAAATTTCATATAAAAGGCCTTTAAAATTAAAAATTGAAAAATAGTTAGAATAGCCACATTCTATAAATGATCAGCTTTCATAAAAAAAATAATTATCGAAATCGGTACAGTAGAATGTTAAGCCTGGTGATTAAAAAAAAACAACATTCTCTTTTAAATACAGTCAAGGTTCGGTAATTCTTGCACCCATAATCCGCAATTTTCTACAATTTGCATTACTTTACGAATGTAAACAATGTTATAAATAGTCAAGAAAATGTACAAATTCATGATCCAAAAATGATTTTTTGAACCAAATGACAACTTTTTATAAAATATAACTCTTTTATTTTATTTACAGTAAAAAACAAACTATTATGGAACCTAAGTAATAGTTTTTATTAATATATACATTCAGTCAAAGTTCTATAATCCACACAAGCTGAAAACAAAGGTTTTGCGGATTATGGAATATTGTGGATTATAGAATATTATGGATTATACATCATTTTATTATTCCTAGAAAACATTTTAATTCTATAGTCAGTTTAATATGAAAAGATAAATATGAAATCTAGTAATTAATTTAATATGCTATCTCAAAAATGCTTTTTAAATGTTATTTTATATAAAAAAAAAACTTTTATAAATGCGCGTTTCAATGAAAATAATTGCATGTGTTCTGTAATACAGCTTGTGTTTTACTGTTAATAAAATAAAAGTATTATATTTTTAAAAAAGTATATGTTTTAGTATGATTGTTCATACTAAACTGTTATTTGTTCTAAAAAATATTTGTTATTTGTTCTAAAAAATAATTTTTTAATCACAAATTTGTAAATTTTCCTAATTGTTTATTTCATTGTTTACATTCGTAAAGTAACACTAATTATAGAAAATTGCAGATTATGGGTGTGCGGATTATCGATCCTTGACTGTACGTATAAAAATTTTAATAATAGGCATTTTTTGAGACAGCATATTAAATTAAATATTAAATTTCATATTTATTTTTTCATATTACACTGTTTATAGAATTAAAATGCTATCTAGGAATAACAAAATAATGTAGAATCCACAATACTCTATAATCCACACAACCTTTGGCCCCAACTTGTGCAGATTATAGAACTTTGAATGTATAGAGATTAACCCCTCCTTTTAGAGATGAGATTTCCAGTATCCCAGATAATTAATTCGGTTGAAGCTGAATTAAAACTAGCCAACTTGAATTTTTAAAAAAATGGATTTCCTATTGTAGGATTCCTGGTTTGATCCAAAAGAACCAGGAGATGCTTTTCCTGTTTTGATGATACAACTCAACTATGGCAATAGTGGTCCTATACCTGATCTTTCTGGATATAACCATACTAGGAGTTGTTATGGATCAGTAACATCATGATCCTGGCTGTCTCTTTGAGAACTTATAAATGGATTTTCACTATGGGTTTCTGTTACGATTAACTACAGTATGGGAGTTTTTTTCTCGCCCTCTAAATAGTGTCTCAGGTGGCAGCAGGGGATAGTTTGGAGTACATCTCTAGTGGCAGTGGGGGTGCTTGTGAAAGCATTCCTGGGGCAGTATAGAAGTGCTTTAGAGAAATATCTTTTGATAATTAATTTTGGCTTGACTGAATATACAAATCTTTTGTGAAGAAAGAAACAAAATATAATAGACCTTTTCCTATTTAATAATTTTAAGTGAAAGTTTAATATGAGTTGGATTAGAAACATTAAATGGACATTTATATTTAAACTTAAATGTTATTTAAAGCTAATCAAGATTGAATGTTTATTGAAAATTAATTAAATGGATTTATTAATATAAAGTTTTAAATACAATTCTATTTTTTTTTCACATTTTGTAATAGCTTACATTTTGATACTCTCATTCATTTCTTTCAGTAAACATTTGAATGATTATATAATCACGTATTTAATTTATGATTTCATTTTCACTTTTATGTTTTTATTTAAATTAGATTAATAATATTTGTTATTTATTTATAAATCTGTTTGGTTATTTTTCTCAAATCTTTAGACAAACTTTTACATCATAGATGCACCTCATGCATATTAGCTTTGCTTGTGTAATATCTCTCATCACTTATACTTGATTAGAAGGATGACAAGACAGGAAGATAGTGGACAGAAGTGAATAGGGTTTCATTATATGAACGAAATTCTGAAAATTAGATTACATTTGTTTCCTATTTTGGTATAATCTTTTTAACTATTGTTGTGAATTCTAAAAGAGCTATTACAAGTAAAAAAGTCAAACAACAAAAGTTGCCTGCGACTCGTCAGTTTCCTTGCAGTTCAGTGGGTGTTTGAGAAAAGACTTTTTCATTGTCAGATTTTCAAGTATTTAACTGGCTGTTACTGGCATCTTATTTTGTTTCAGGCATCAATGATGTGCCAACAGAAGATAGTTGTTTACTTTTGAAGACTCGCCTGGAGCGATAGGGTAACATGAAGATGCCTGGAATTTGGAACGACTTTAACCCCTCACGTAATAGCACTTTAAGACGGCACAAATTATATTTCAATCCAAACAACTACCATATATACTTGCGTATAAGTCGAGAAATTTTAGACAAAAAAAGAACTTCAAAGTGGGGGGTGGGTCAACCTATACAAGACTGGAATCATTCCTTTAGTTCCACTGCCGGAATCGCTCCTCAACAAATGACACATCTCTACTAAAATACTGATGAAGTTAACGTTAAAACGACTTATTCACCAAAAGTAAGTTTAAAATAAGTAACATGTTATACTGTTGTTTTTACCAAGTCCAAATCAAGAGCAAATTGGCTTTGAGCACCATTATTTATCGCTGCCGGCAGGCCAATATTTCAACATATGCAACTTCGTAATGTTCCTGACTTGTGATCTTCATATCACCAGTTATTATGCAATTCATAGCTGTTGAAGGGAAGTTTGACGGCATTGCGCACAACATGCATTCTGTACTTTTCAGCTAATGGCATTTTATATATATATTTTTTTTCAATGGCAGCACTTGTTATGTAGAAATTCTGTTTGTTTGTTTGTATGTATAAATAAATTTTATTTCTCACATAAAAAATAAGAATATATGTATGTAATAAAACGACGAGATCGATGTTCCATAACAATGTACAAGTTCCAGTGGCACACCATCTATGAGGCAGAACAGATTACTACTACCAAGAATCAACAGTGGGATGAGCTGAGCAGTCGCTCCGGCAATTTGACCAGCAGTGGATGAGTTTATTGGGCTATTTCCCCATAAGAAAGTTCAATCAAGCAGTCTTTAAATTAATTTTATTAGAACTCATAAATAAGTTAAGTTCTTTCACGCAATCACCTTGGCACTCTCATCAATAAAACGCGCAATAAAACGGAGCAATAAAACGCGCGTCTTGATAGTTTAAAGAAAAGGTGCATTCTCCTCTCCTGAAAAGCCAAATGAAAAAATCATTTTCACGACAAAACTAGCGCCCTCCTACTCCGCGTCAATCATTTTAAAAATCCAATCAGGATGGACTCGCGCCTCTAATGGACAAAATGATCAATTCTAATTGGCCGTAATAGGCGGTCTACTGGCAAGAACTATATTTTTTCCTCGGAACACTAAACCCTTTAGCAACGCGTAGTAACACTTGTCACGCGATGTTAAAAATAAAAAATAAAATTAAAATCGCAGGAATATGCCAGAAAGTAAAAAGCTTACGAAATACTTCCCGCCTTTTTGAGAAGCAAGAAATAATTTATTAATAACTAAAGTAAGAAAAAGAATTTTAGCTGTTACAAGTTACGAAACTAAGATTGAAATATGTTCCACAAATTTAGAATTGAAGCTAAGAGAGAATAAAAATAAAAATGGCGCAAAATTTTTTTATTTTATTACAAATCCCCCCTCCCAGAAAGACGGGTGAAAAAGTAGGTCTGAGACCTGCAATTTCACAGAAAGGGAGATGATGCAGACTTGGCTCACGAAGTTGTTGATATAAGTAATAATAATTAGATACTGAATAAAAAAAAATTAAATTAATTTCTCTTTTTTTATATAAATATAGAATTCAAATTTAAAAACACCAAGGTGATGCGTGGAATAACTTCAAATTTAAATACAATAAAATAGGCTTCAATACAAATACAAGATATAATCTTGTTTAAAGTACACATCAAAAAGTAATTTGAAAATATAAGCAATTACCCATGGTAATAACATAAAAATGAAACATAAAAATGAAAAACAATAACGTTAAATTCTTTTTTAACAATGTCAAATCTAGAAATCAATTTTTAAAAGTTTATTTCAAAAATCTTCTTAAAGTCATATTTGGAATGGCATAGTTCATTACCTCATTTTAAGGATGTCTAATTCATTTAACTGTCCAAATTCATCAGCTAACATTATAATATTAGTTCAGTTTTTGTGTGAGTAAGTCCTTGAACATTCATAACAGTTCCATTTTGGAATCTTTGTGAAAATACTTTTATAATTGTATTTTTAATTAATAACACATTTTATAATATAGTAATAATAAAATTTAACAATGTAAATAATAAACAATATAATTAAGAAACATAATAAGGAAAAATATCAATAATAATAAATATCATAAGTGTAAGTAAATCTCATAATGGGTATAAGTAAATCTCTTAATAAGTAATAATAAATATCACAAAAGACATTCTTTAAATACTTAATCTCGTTTATCTCATCTCATATTTTTGGGATGAAATATAGAGAGAAGTGGAATAAAATAAAAAATGCAATCAACTATGAAATCATTTACTTAATCTGGTAATCCGAGTACAGGATTAAGTAGGAATATGTACAAAAAAAATTAAAATATAATATGATAAATTAAAATATAATATGATAAATTAAAATAAAATAAAGATAAATAAAAATTTTGTTCATGTTTGAGAATGCACGTGACCTATAAACTACTAAGGTTCTTAAAAAGAAATATTAATAAATGATAAAAATAAAAAACAAGATCTATTCATGTCAAATAATTACGCAATAAATATTCTCTCGGTGTGATAAAACATTGCAAGATGCAAGTAGGAAAGAGAAAAAGAAACAAAATTATATTATAATTGACATGTAATTGGACTGGAATGCAGAAGCAAAGAAAGAGAGAAAGAAAAAAAAATATATATTAAAATAAAGTGATAAAAATTTTGTTACTTGGCAAATAATTAATTTAATAATTGATAGATTAAACTTAATATTACAAATAGGTTCAGTTGAAAAAAAAAAAAATATTCTAAGTAGAGTAATTCAGTACAGAATAAGAAATTTCCACTTTGTTCGTCTACGCCGGCATAAATAAACAAATATAAAAATTTCCAGACAAGTGACACTCTCGCTGCAGTCAAGAGATATCATTGCCATTCTGTGAGAATTACAGGATATTATCTGAATTAAATATGAAAAGAAATTTACTGTTTAAGAGAAAAAGTTATAAAATGATAAACTAGAGATATAGTTTAAGCTACAGTTTTTACCTGAGTTTGTTGTTGTTGATTAGGGGGTTGTTGCTCATGACTTAATTTAAATTTATCAGGGGAATAATAAGGCCTTAATTTAGATACATGTACTATTTCTGAACTTTTGAACTGGTTTTGCCTATCAATTTCAAAATTTACTTCGGATAATTTGTTAAGAATTTTATAAGGGCCACTAAATACCTGTGACAACTTTCTAGTATTAGGGTACTGAAAGTCTTCATAGATAACTAGATCTCCTATTTTAAATTTTGGTTCGATATAATCTTTATCATAATATCTTTTATTTTTTAAATGAAATTCATCAGTTCTTGTTTTAGCAATTTTAAGTGCTTCATGAACAGGGGGATAATAATTTTGTTGTAAGGGGGAGTCATAGGGTAATTGGCCAAAAAGTAAGTACGCAGGTGGAAATTTGGTAATAGAATGGGGTGTATTATTATATTCATTAATTACCTCAGTTAAAAGCTTAGTCCAGGGAATTTTAGAGGTAGTGGAGTTTACTTTACATTTTAATCTAGTTACTATTGTCTGATTTACTCTTTCACATTTCCCATTCGTTTGTGGATGATGGGCAGTGGTCAAACGTTGTTTAATATTATGATTTCGCAGGAATTTTTTGAATCTTGAAGAAGTAAAAGCAGCATTCCTGTCACTAAGTATTTTTTGAGGGGACTGTACACTTGAAATCTTACTAAAACAGAATAATTGTTGAGGGATTTTGATATTGAAAATTTGTTTCAGACAATTTGTATAAGTTTCTGTAGTGACACTTTTGGAAGGAAATGCCCAAACATATCTTGTGGCATGGTCTATTATAATATGGAGATATTTTTTTGTAGAATTATAATAATTGAACCCTCCTACAGTATCAACAGACAGACAGTCAAAAGGTTGATCTGTAGTGGGCATAGCTTGTAATAAGCCAAATTTTTTCTGTCTAGGTTTTTTATTTTTCTGGCAAACATCACAGTATTTAACAAAGTTAGTAATGTCTTGGGTCATATCTGGCCAATAATAGTTAGGAGAAATTAAATTTTGCATTTTTTGAACACCAGGGTGACCAAACTGTTCATGAGCAACATTAAGCAATTTTTTTCTTAGGGACATGGGAACTACCACTTTACGAAAACCTTTTCTTTTAACTATAATCAGTCCATTGTCATTAATATAATTTGATCCACACACATTTTCTTTTTCTTGCATCTCAATAATCTCTTTAACGTCAAGAAGAAAAGTAAGGGGTTTACAAAAATGAGAAATAGGGTTTCGGGACAACATGTCGGCTTCGACATTTGTAGATCCCTTTAAGTACTCTATTTTGTAATCGAACATACTTAACTTCAATGACCACCTAAATAATCGACCTCTTAAATGTTTGACATTTTTTAACCAAACAAGAGATGCATGATCAGTATGGATGGTAAATTGTACACCGTGAAAGTAATGATAAAATTTATCTAAAGTATCAATGATAGCAAGACACTCTAGTTCGGTAATGAAATAATTTTTCTCATAACTTCTCAATCCTCTAGAAAAATAAGCAATTGGATGTAAAAAGTTATTATGGTCGGGTTGTTTAAGAACTGCACCTACCGCTACCTGAGAAGCGTCAACAAACATGTGTAGGGGTAATTTTGGGTCATAAATCTTTAAAATTGGTTTAGCAATGAGGGCATCTTTTAATTTTTGAAAAGAGTTTTGACATTCAGTATTCCATTCCCAAATAGTATCTTTCTTAAGTAATTTATTTAGGGGGTGTCTAATTTCAGCATATTTGTCAATAAATTTATGATACACATTTATAGAACCAAGAAATCTTTGTAATTCTTTAGTGTTAGTAGGAGGTTTTAATTTTTTAATCGTTTCTATATTAGTATTAGCTGGAGTTAAAGTTCCATTTTGGATTTCATACCCTAGAAAATTGATTTGTTTTTGAGCAAAAGTACATTTAGATAATTTTAATTTAATATTTTCTATTCGGCATAAATCAAAAATTTGGATGAGATGCTGTATATGTTCATCTATTGATTTAGAAAAAATAATTATATCATCAAAATAATAACAAGCAAAGTCTATTTTATATTTTGTAAGAATTCTTCTAATTGTCCTGTTGAAAATTGGGGGGCCTACCTTTACACCAAAGGGGAGAACATTCCATTCCCAGAGCCCACAATTAGTAGTAAAGGCTAACTTTTCGGAATCGGCTGGGTGAATAGGTATGTGCCAATAGCCTGAGGCTAAATCTAGTGTAGAGAAATATTGGGCACCACTTAATTTGTCTAAAATTTCATCTATTCGGGGTAAAGGTTCAGCGTCATTTTTCATGATAGAATTTAATTTTCGGTAGTCAACACACATTCGGGTTTTTTTACCTTCATCTCGTTTATTTACTAACGTAACTGGAGAAGAGTATGGGCTATAACTTTCCTTAATTAACCCAGCAGCTAATAATGATTGGATTTGCTGAGATATTTCTTTTTCATCAGCAGTGGATGTACGATAAGGCCTCAAAGATATTGGTAGGTCAGATTTAAGATAAATACGCTGAGGTTCAATATTAATTCTCCCTACATCATATTTATTTTTTGCAAAAATATCTAAATAATCCCTTAAAAGTTCCCTTACATTTTTATTTTGAATAGCATTCAGATCCCCCAATAGATTATAATCATCATTATTAGTTCGCGACAAGGATTGAGGAGTTATGGTATTTCCATAATCGGGTTGCACAGTAGTATCATTTTTTATAATATCAAAATGAAGCACTTCTAAGTTATCACTGGATATGTTGACATATGGGTTTAACGAAATATTGTCTTGTAACACCTGGCTTTTTGCACAATCAATTTTTAATTTAAATTTGGCACAATCAGGTAAACCTAAAATAGCATAGTCCAAATCAAGTTGACTTACTAAAAAATTAACATATCTCTTTATATTACCAAATTTAATACATAATCGACAAGATTTATTAATTGTAAGAGTTCCTTGTGCCTGTCTGATAGTAATAGGGGTAACATTATGTAAATTACCATTTAAATATCGAACAAATTTGAGGGGTAAAATTGAGACAGTTGATCCACTATCCACCACACAATACACTTTGTTATTGCCCACATATCCAGGGATAAATAATTGTCAGACATTATTAGTAGGGGGTGGTTGAATATGAGCAGGAGTTTGAGCTTGACAGGAATTTGTGTTAAATATACAACTCCTCTCCCAATGATATGCATTTTCTATGCCTCTGTTTAAACATATTCTGCACGGACGACTTGGGTAGTTATTCTGGTAATGAGTCGTAGGCATTCTAGGAGTGAAAAACCTAGGATTAAAATTTTGGAATGGATTGTTTGGAGTAGGTCGAGTCCAATGTCTGGGCTGAGGATTGGGATTGTGCATTGGTCTAGTTTGTTGAAAATTTCTATTGCCGTTATTAGAGGTATGATTTGGAATCGCTGCTAATTGTTTAGCAATGCGAAACCATTCACGAGTATTGGAAGGAGGGTTAACCATCAAACAATTTTGATACTCCGGCTGAAGTCCATCTGTTAATCCCTGTATAATTAAATTTTCCCCAAGCTGAAGTTGCCTTCCAATCTCAACTTTCTTTCTAAAATAAGAATCCAAATCACTTAGATCATTTAACTTTAAGGAAGTAAATTCAGAAAATTTTGGAACTCTAACTTGAATGAATTTTTCACTTAAAATCTCGACAATTTCTTCATAAGTAGCACAATCCAAACAATCATTGATATAAGTTTTTAGCGCTTCCCCCTTTAAATATTTTGAAATATTTTGATGTTTCCACTCATTATCTTTCTTTTCTACCGAACATTCTCGATCAAAATGTTTAAACCATTTAAATATATCCATGCCCAACCCAAATTCAAAAGGGACAATATCAAGTTTATTTTCTGACATTTTTTCTTCTTTTACTAATCCTGATCTTAATAGCATATAAGAAGGATAATTCATATGGAAAATATTTAAATGCTATACTTCAATTATTAAAATTCAATTACTATACTTCAAATACCTCAATAAATAATAATAAAAATAAATAAATAATAAATAAATAAGTAATAAAATAATAAATATCGGTTTTCCATACATGGGAAATAAAAAATAATTTTAAAAACAAAAATACTTTTCTTTACGTATGGAAAATAAATTTTGCAACAGAGTATTTTTTTTAACAACAAATTAATCCATCTTTCGATTTAAAAAAAAAATAAATAAATAAATAACACCTTTAAAACTAAATAAAATTTCTATGAGCAGAAAATTTTAACTAATTATAAATTAAGAACAAATTTATTTTTTAATATCTGTAATAAAAGAGAAAGAAAAAATCAAGAATTTAAACAAAGAAATGATTATTAAAATTTCTTAGCCAATAAACAAATAAAATAATAACTTACAGACATGTTCGATGTGGCCTTGTTCAAATACCTAATTTTTTATTAAACTAAACAAAAAATAAAGCACTTCGTAGATACGACTCACAGGTGCAAATTTCAATTATCTTGTATTACTGATGGAATATACCGTAGTTTCGCAACCACACAGCAGGTGTTCATTTATTATGAAATGAAAATTTATCAAAATATTTATGCACTTTTACCTAGAAAATACAGTAAATAAATAAATAAAAAAAAATGATGTTGAATTGATTTCATGCAGGTCATCTCGTCGTAACATGGGTGGAAGTAGACGCAGATGAGGTTAAAGATGCGTGCAGCTAACATCTCAAAAACTCTGACTGTTAGTAACACATTGAGTCTTATTGCAGGAAACAAAATTACAATATTAGTATTAACACACAGCAGCTGATCCCATCCATCTTCAGTCTTGGACATACCATTTAGATGGAAGATATCATAGTTATTTTTTTTTTTTCTGTATTAAATGTTAAGATGAAAACAATACCAGGAAAAATGTAGGAACAACTGTAAGTGTATGAAGAGCATGCAGCTTATTCTCAAAAGTTTTACGCCGGTTCATTTTTCATCCTACCGGCTAAAATGTAATAAAACGACGAGATCGATGTTCCATAACAATGTACAAGTTCCAGTGGCACACCATCTATGAGGCAGAACAGATTACTACTACCAAGAATCAACAGTGGGATGAGCTGAGCAGTCGCTCCGGCAATTTGACCAGCAGTGGATGAGTTTATTGGGCTATTTCCCCATAAGAAAGTTCAATCAAGCAGTCTTTAAATTAATTTTATTAGAACTCATAAATAAGTTAAGTTCTTTCACGCAATCACCTTGGCACTCTCATCAATAAAACGCGCAATAAAACGGAGCAATAAAACGCGCGTCTTGATAGTTTAAAGAAAAGGTGCATTCTCCTCTCCTGAAAAGCCAAATGAAAAAATCATTTTCACGACAAAACTAGCGCCCTCCTACTCCGCGTCAATCATTTTAAAAATCCAATCAGGATGGACTCGCGCCTCTAACGGACAAAATGATCAATTCTAATTGGCCGTAATAGGCGGTCTACTGGCAAGAACTATATTTTTTCCTCGGAACACTAAACCCTTTAGCAACGCGTAGTAACACTTGTCACGCGATGTTAAAAATAAAAAATAAAATTAAAATCGCAGGAATATGCCAGAAAGTAAAAAGCTTACGAAATACTTCCCGCCTTTTTGAGAAGCAAGAAATAATTTATTAATAACTAAAGTAAGAAAAAGAATTTTAGCTGTTACAAGTTACGAAACTAAGATTGAAATATGTTCCACAAATTTAGAATTGAAGCTAAGAGAGAATAAAAATAAAAATGGCGCAAAATTTTTTTATTTTATTACATGTATATATATATATATATATTTTTTTTTGAGGGGGGTTGACTTATATGTGGGTTTTGAATTTTTCGTTACTTTTAACAACAGAATTTAGGGGATCGACTTATATGCAAAGTCGGCTTATACGCGAGTATATACGGTAAATATTTTCACGTGAATATTAAAAGAGGAAGAAAATTTAGTGAAAATTATATAAGATTTAAACAATACTCAAAACTTTTTTTTTTCTAACGCAAATTAAAAAATACCAGGAGGCAAGGACTCAGTATATTTTACTGCTTAACTGATTTTATTTACTCAAACATGTAAATAGCCAGTAAATTTTTAACAGCAGCTAATTAAACCTTAAATTTTTTCTAATAAAAGGGAAATGAATAAAAGCTTATTTACAGGAAGATCATTACTTAAAACTTACTTATATGTAGATCAATTTTTCACTATTTTTTAAAAGCCAACCAAATTAGTATGATTTTATAATTCGTAGCATCACAACAGGGGTTGATGAGTGTAACTCGTAAAAGGCAGGGCCTCTTACATTACTAAATTCAGTCAAGGATCGATAATCTGCAAACCCATAATCTGCAATTTCCTATAATTCGCGTTACTTTACGAATGTAAACATTGAAATAAACAGTTAAGAAAATTCACTAATTTGTGTTCCAAAAATTGTTTTTTAAAACAAATAATAAAAAAATTGAAAAAAAAATCATAATAAAACATCTATTTTTTTTAATATAACTCTTTTATTTTATTCAGAGTAAAAAACAAACTATATTACTGAACATATGTAATCTATATATTTAAAAGTCCTGGCTGTTATTTTAGTCATCAGCCCTGAATTTTCTACTCAAACGATTTTGATAATCATTTTTTTAAATGAAAGCTATTTATTTGTAGTTGCACCCATTTTAGCTATTTTTTAATTTATTTCCATTTTAATATTTTATTTTTAATTTTAAATGCTTTTTACGATATTTCTTCAAAATGGTGGCAGCTCAGTTTATCTTTTCTCTCGATAATAAAAATTTGTTTTCCATTATCACTTTCCACCAGTCAGAAGCTTTATTTCATCAGTGAACATGTCCTCGCATTTAAAAGGTAAAAGTTAATTGTTTTCATAAAATTTAACCACAATAAAATGATTGTGTATAATTATGCACTAATTTAGGTAAGAAAATATATTTACTGAGAAATAATATTAAATGTAATAAAATAACAGAAAATAATTTATGATAAAAATTAATCTCTAAAGCAAAATAAGAAAAAATTCAAATGAAGAAAATGATGTCATTCAGCAACCAGATAAATGGGAATTACAATATTATTATGGATGCCTTTTTCATATTACTAATAACAGTAACTTTTAAAAAACATCTGAAGAGAAAATGACGTCACTATTTAAAACAACGCATTTTTACTCATAATGATATTATATTTCAATATTTCTTTTCATTGTGGACACTGCGATTGAGAGTTTACTTTCAGATGACTTCAGTTAGTGAAAATAATGTCATAGTAAAAATAAAATTATTATTATTTTTTTTTAATAAAACTATTTTTTGTGGGTGCATATAAAATAAAATTTCTGGATTTCACCGGCAATCAGATTACAATTATAATTCATTTTAACTGAAGATGTGCGAATATCTGCATGCAAAATTGTAACTGCCAAACATGACATTAAGTTTGGAAATATATTTATTATATATTGATTCAATAATGTAATTACTTTTGCTTTTATTTAAACCAAATCGATCGGGTCTTTTAAACATTTCACTCATCAAATTCTACGGGTTTCCACTCTTTATTTTTATTTAAATGCAACTATACATCATTTTTCAATAAAATAACTTTAAAAAATATTTTTTGAGATATCATATTATTAATTATTAGATTTCATATTTATCTTTTCATATTATACTCATTATAAAATCAAAATGCTGTCTAGAATAATAAAAGGACATATAAAGATATAATACTCTATAATCCACAAAATTTCATAATCCACTCAACTTTTGGTTGCAACTTGTATGGATTATAGAACTTTGACTGCATTTACCTGTTGTTACTTCTTTTAGTTTGAATATAACTTTGATTATGTAACATTCAAATAAGGTTTTGCTGATTTTTATTTTAAAAAAATTACTTTTGAGGATTGTTTCAAAGAGAAATGGAAATATAATGTATCTCTGTATTCTAAAAAAACTAACACTATCGCTCACAATGAATTTTTTGGGACAGGAGGTTTTTCTTGCTTAATATGAAAAGAGCTGTTGCATACAAAAATATGAAAATTCATGGTATTATTGAGAAAGGATAGGTAAACACACTGGCGCAGACAGTTTTTAAATTGTAAAATAATTTAAGGAGATATTTAATGTTAAAGTTGGTTAAAATCGTTTTATCAAAAAAAAAATAAAAAGTTATTAAAATTTTTAGATTTTTAAATCACAAAATATTAAAAAATACACCTTTTACATATAAGCATTTAAATAAAAATTTTATTTTACTTGATAAGTGTAACGAAAAATTAAAAACAAATACTGACATGTTTGATTTGATCTTAAAAGAACCATAAGCATAATAAAATAAAAATATTATTGTATTGACCATGAAACGATTCTTATTTTTACTTTATTATGATTATGGTTCTAATAAGATGGAATCGAAACATATCAATATTTGTTTTAAATTTTTCGTTACACCTATCAAGTAAAATAAAATTGTTTATTGAAATTTTTTTTAAACATTTGTTGGAGCAAAAACTATACATAGGAATATAATCATTTTTATATCATTATATATATTAGAAATACACAGTGTGCAGATTGCATTTATTTTTAAAATTTAACTAATTTTATAAAGGTTTTTTTTTTCATTTTAAATTCAAATTTTCAGCATTTTGGGAGTTATTTTTACATATTTTAGAAAACAAATTTATTTTAAACAGTTACCAACTATTAAACCAACGTAAAGAATAAAATTTCTTAAAAGTGAAAAAATTATTGACATGTTAATATCATAAATTGAAGAAAATTTTCAAATTAAAATGAATGAATATTGCGTATTGGTAAGTGCAGGAAAATATTGAAAATTAAGGCATAAGAACTACATTTTCACGGAAATTTTTAAAGAGAAAGAAAATTCTAAAAAATCAGATTCTGTAAAAAGTCTTATATGTTGAAAAATTACATTAGATTTACTAAAAGCAATGTAAGGCAGTGTTTCCTTATAGTTTAGTATTTGCTTTCTGACCATAGCAATGCAAAGTTTAAAATTAAATAATTTATTAAAATTCAAAGCAATTTCCAACTTCTAGCCTAAAATATGAATAATAAACATTAAACTATTTGCAGATAAATAAATGAATGAAATTACCTGCAACGAGAAACATTTTAATAATGTTTTAAATGATAGCAAAGCATCGGCAAATACGAAAATGGAAAAAAAAAAATAGAATATCGCACGTAATAGATCAAATTGTGAATCTTTAATGAAGAATAACCGAACTTTACCAATAATTTATTTATGTATAGAAAGTAGGTTTAATAGACTTCTGTTTAAAAGACTATCGAATAATTGAATACTATTTTCTGAGGAATAAACAATACGCCAAAATATTGATTGAGTCAAGGATTTTCTAATGAATCAATTTAATTCATTATTCATTCATTAGAAGAATCGATTCATTCAAAGTTACGCAGTCAAATTATTGTCTGTCGGTTCCATGATCCGTCGTTTCATTGTAATATTAACTTTAAAATATTAATTTATTTACTCTATGATTTTTTTATTAAAATAAGTCAATGGTAAGATATCTTTATTTGTAACTTTTGTAATAAAATGATAGCACGAAATTTCGAATGCCATCATTTTTCATTTGTGAAGTATTTTGCTGTCTTTCAAAATATTAACTATCTTGTAGCTGATATTTTCGTTTATATATTTATTTGTAAGCATTTTGGTAATTATTTTTCAGATTTTCAGTTAAAAATACAGGAAAATGTTTTTATTTTTTTCGCGAAACATTCAATTTCAAAACATAGTCTCTCAACATTGCTCATTATTGGCAGAATTTGGTTGCATTGATCTCATTTGAAGGTAAATATATTTTTAAAAAAAAAATCATGCTAAAGAAACTGTATTAAAATATTAAAATATTTTTAATAAGTGTGACCACTTAAAGCTAAAAATTATTCCAGTATCTTCATGATGTAAAATGGGTTGTCAGTAAGTGCTGTGACTGTAATGATAAAAATAAGAAAAGTGAGTCTTTTTATGAGTTTTTGTGAGTCTTGGCACAAGTCTTGCCAAAAGCATCATTTATTTTTCCTGTTTGCAAATCTGAAAACGTGTTTGATAAATGAAACTAAATTATTTTGCTTTATGATATTACTTTTTAACAGGGTTGGCCAATTTTTGCAAAAGTGGAAAAAACTGTCCCGGCAAAAATACTTTTTGCCACAGTTTTTGTCTCTGGCAAAACGAAGAGATAATGACAAAGTGTTAGCATGTATAGTTGCTCTACTCATTGATTAAATCATCAAGGTGAATATATAACTCTACAAACAAATACAAAAATTGTAACTGGAATATAAAAATATTTTCACAATCACTGTGCTCTTCATGCTTGGCTAAATGAATGTGATGATCATACTACACTATTCTTAGCTTGCAGCACTTGCTAGAACAGTCAACTTTCTTAGAAACTTTTACCAGGAACCAGAGCCATTTATATTAAAATTATTAATGATCATATTAGTGAAATTTATTTCAGTAGGTCAGACTGTCCTACTGTCAGAGACCTTAATCTTCACAATAATGTTAAAGATGTTTTATTGCAAATGCTTTAAACAGTTAGAAAGGGAGAGGGGAAGATACATTACTTTTTTTGCCAATGGCGAGTATATTTCCTAATAGGTGGAGTAAATTTTTATGAAATCTTTGAAATATTACAGTTATATAAGGTTTGAAAAAAAAAATCATTTTTTTAAAAATAATTGCTTATATTTTTCAACTTAGAAATAATTTCTTAGTAATAGTGACTAAATATTTTTGTAGTTTATTTTCTCATAATTTTTAACTGTACAGTCATGGGGGAAAAAAAGTTACACCCTCTGCACTAACTTCTCAACAAATTACCATAGAAAAAAGTTACTGGCACCAAACAATTGGAAATAAAGTCTACTTTTGATTCATGTATATAAAATTTGCTTTGGGGCCATTTACATATTAAAACAAATGTGAACTTTTTGTCAATGGCAATACCCACTTTTAACAAGATATTTGAAATCTTTGGTTCAAAACATGCCTAGACACCAAATTTCAATTCATTTGAAGGATAAATTTTTGAATTTACAAAATTAAAAATTTAGTGTTAAATTCTAATATTAAATTATATTTTCAAATTTCTTTAAATATTTCCTGAAATTGTATTCTTAATGTGCTAATTTTTTATGTTGCAATAATATTAAAATATACCCAAACATAAATACGTTGAATTTGCAATTTTTATAATTTTTTGATATGAATTGTGAAATTAATATTTGAAAAAATTATGACTTGCAATCTACAATTATTTTGAGGGATTTACATTTATGAAGTCCTGCTTTATGAAAATCCAAAATTTCGAATTTTTCATCTGAGTAGTTTTCAAATTATGCTAAAAAAATGGCAAAATGGTGTTTTAAGAAGCCAACTATGATGCAAGGGGATAAATATTTTAAAACTTCTTACGTTATCCTGTATTTTAGCATTCTTCAATGACTGCTTGAGTGGCGCCTAAGAGTTGCCTTGATCAAGAAGGAGGCTCCCTCGGCTAAAAATCAAGTTAACTAAACTTCAATTTGGATACAGCCTCAAAAACATGCTCATTTTAAAATGATTAATTTTTCAAAAACTTATCATTTGAATTGCATGAAAACTTGTTTTTAGGCTAATTGAAAGCAGTAGAGTTCTTTTACACTGTCAGAATCAGGTACTGGTGCTATTGAAAAAAAAGTTAGGGTTTGTTTTAATATGTACAGTCAAAGTTCTCCGCACAAGTTGGGGCCAAAGGTTGTGCGAATTATTGAATATTATGGATTATACGACATTTTATTATTCCTAGATAGCATTTTAATCCTATAATCAGTATAATATGAAAAGATAAACAGAATAATAAATTGATTATTAGATTTCATATCTAAAAAAATGTCTTTTTAAAGTTATTTTAATAAAAAATTAAGTATGTGCATTTAAATAAAAATAATTATGCATGTTCCATAATACAGTTTATTTTTTACTGTTAATAAAATAAGGGAGTTAAATTTTTAAAAATGTAGATGTTTTATTCTGATTTTTTTTTTTCAATTATTTTATTATTTGTTTTAGAAAATCATTTTTGGATCACAAATTTGTAAATTTTTTAGTATTTATTTCACTGTTTACATTCGTAAAGTAACGCGGATTATGGGTGCGTGGATTATCAATCTTTGACTGTATATCACCCTCTAAGCAAATTTTATATGCATAATTTTTTATTTATCTCCAGTCCTGGACCTTATTTCCAATTGTTTAGTACCAGTAACTGCTTACAATAATTTTTTGCTAAATTAATAGGGGAAGATTACTTCTTTTTTTTCCATAACTGTACATTACATCATACTGACTGATAAAATAAATCTCTGGCTGGTATGATTGTCTGAAGATTCGCGACTACTGTAAATTGTATCTTCCTCTATAATAATAGCCGTTGTGACTCTCTCTCTCTGTCCCTGTATGTAGAACAATCCCGGGGTTGTACTCATCCGCTAAAGAAGAAATTCTGACGGCCATGTTTTAGAAATTTTGGTGTTTTTTTTTTAATTGCACTAACCTAAATGTTATGTCATTAGAAAGAGCTTTAAAAAATAAACGCTTTTTTTGCTTACGGTTTTTCCCTAATTGTAATATCTTCTGAGATATAAAGTCATTTTTTTCCGGCGTTCGAGCGCTGGATATATGTAAACAAAGGCCGGATTTGATTCATTCACATGACGAGTTTTCTATGCACCATGGAGGATATTCGGCGAGATTGAATTTCATATATCCAAACCAGTAATGAAACGTAATAATATATATAACCATGGAGGATATTCGGCGAGATTGAATTTCATATATCCAAACCAGTAATGAAACGTAATAATATATATATATATATATTTTTTTTTTTTTTTTTTTTTTTTTTGCAAAAAAATAAACACTTTTTTTGCTTACGGTTTTTCTCTAATTGTAATATCTTCTGAGATATAAAGTCATTTCTTTTCGGCGTTCGAGCGCTGGATAGGATATTCGGAGCGATTGAATTTCATATATCCATACCAGTAATGAAACGTAACAATTTTTTTTTTTTTTTTAATTTTTTTGCAAAGGAATTTGATGCAATTTGTTCGCTTTTGATTTTTCGAACATCGATTTTTTTGTTACGTTATTAGGTTTGTAGTAAGTTCTACACGTCGTATGGGATTGATTTTCATTTAGCAATTTGGCAACAGTGATTTCTTGCACTTTTAAGCTGTGTGAGAAAGTTGTCGCTGTGAAAGCTTTTGATTTTAAGCTGTGACAGAATATTAATAAACATTATTATTTTTTTTTTCAGATGACTGTGTTTTTTTTAAATTCAAACCTTTTTTTCTTTTAGCCAAAATTTATCTCTACCATTTCATTTAACTGAAGTTCTTTTTGTTTTAATATACTGTATATAATTTTCTTTACGGATTGAAAAATATTTTTAATGAAATTAATTTTGTTTTGATTTCACAGCTTTAGACAAAATTTGTCTCTACACTTAATATTTGTTTGTATTCTTTTTTATTATTATTATTGACGTTTCATTAACGAGTTTATTTAATATCTTATGTGAAGTTAACTTTTGTTGTTCTGTGAAAGCTTTTGATTTTAAGCTGTGACAGAATATTAATAAACATTATTATTTTTTTTTTTTTTTCAGATGACTGTGATTTTTTTAAATTCAAACCTTTTTTTCTTTTAGCCAAAATTTATCTCTACCATTTCATTTAACTGAAGTTCTTTTTGTTTTAATATACTGTATATAATTTTGTTTTCGGATTGAGAAATATTTTTAATGAAATTAATTTTGTTTTTATTTCACAGCTTTAGGCAAAATTTGTCTCTACATTTAATATTTTTTTGTATTCTTTTTTTTATTATTGCTGATTAATTAACAAGTTTATTTAATACCTTACATTACTTTGTGTGAGTTGTGCCCGTTTTGCACACTAATTAAACTTGCAATGGAACAATCAAGTGAAACACCAATTGAAAAGAGACGACGTTTGGCAAATGAACGTAAGAGACGATGGTTGCAACGTCAAAGCCAGGAGTCATTGAACCGTATAAGGGAACTTAACAGAGCATCTCAAAGAGTACGTATTGATCAAGAAACTGACTCTGAAGCAGAATTGCGTAGGCGAGCTAATGCCGACTGCTACAGAAGCCGAATTCAGGAAGAAACGGAATCTGAAGCCCAAGTTCGAAGACAAGCTGATGCCGAACGCCACAGAAGACGTATTGAAGAAGAAAATGAACCTGAAGCGCAAGTGCGAAGACAAGCCGATGCCGAACGCCACAGAAGACGTATTGAAGAAGAAAATGAAGCTGAAGCGCAATTGCGAAGACAAGCCGATGCCGAACGCCACAGAAGACGTATTGAAGAAGAAAATGAAGCTGAAGCGCAATTGCGAAGACAAGCCGATGCCGAACGCCACAGAAGACGTATTGAAGAAGAAAATGAATCTGAAGCGCAAGTGCGAAGACAAGATCATGCTGAAACTCAGAGGCTAAGTCGACGGAACGAAATAAATAATGTTAGACTGGGAGAACAGGAAAGTGAAGTTCATTTACATTACTGTGGCCCTATGAACTCTTTGTGTGAATTCTGTGCTTCCAAGAATTTTGCCGGAGAACGACCTCCAGACGGAAAATTCAATAACTGCTGTAGGAAAGGGAAAGTTTGTTTGACGAAACCAATGGATTCTCAGGGAAATGATTTAATTTATCCACGTGTTCTTCAGGATTTGCTCATGAATCCTGAGAATCCTGATCACAAAAATTTCAGAAAACACATACGGTCTTACAACAGTGCGTTATCTTTCGCCTCCATGGGAGCAAAAGTTGTCAACTGTAGTGGAAGAGGACCATATGTCTTTAAAGTACATGGGCAAATCTGCCACAGGGCGAGTCATCTACAACCACCTGATGAAGAACAACGACAATTTGCACAATTATATGTTGTAGACAGCACTCAGGCAACAGAAAATCGAATTCGCCATCAAGCAAACAGAGAATGTGTTCCCCATGTTCTGGACCAGTTGGACAGGCTTATGCGATCGACAAATCGTCTTTGCGACACTTATCGCATGTTGAGGGATGTTGAGGCTCAAGCTGTCCAGGAGGCTAATGAAGCCGGACAAGATACTCCAATTGTGAATCTGGTTTTCAGAAGAGATCGACATTCTGATCAGAGACGATTTAATGCACCTGCTGCAAATGAAATTGCCATGGTTTTTGTAAACGATGATGGAGAACCACCGTTCGATAGAGACATCAGAATTTATCCAGTTAATCCAGCGGATCCGGAACAGCAGTTTGTTAACATCAACATTCTCAGTCCAAATTTGGATCCCATGAGTTACCCAATTTTATTTCCTTTCGGTGAACCTGGTTGGCAGCCTAACTGGACTTGCGATCCATATCCTGGAGCACGACAAAACAGAATTCGAAATAACATCACTATGCTTCAGTACAAAGCAGCTTTGATGGCTATTAGAGATGAGTTTAATCCAGTCATCAGTGCGGGAAGACTAACGCAGCAATTCATCGTCGATTCATATTTACAAGTTGAGGCCAACAATTTGAACTTCATTAGGATGCATCAACAGCACCTTCGAACTGAACTTTACCAAGGACTGGCTGATCATATTGAAAATAGAAGAAATAACATTGGAGTACCAGGAATTCCAATCATTCTTCCGTCATCCTTTGAAGGATCCCCCAGAAACATGCGGGAGAGATGTTCTGATGCGATGTCCATCTTTGCGAAATTTGGTCCTCCGGATCTTTTTGTTACTTTTACAGCAAACCCCAAGTGGCAAGAAAATATAGAAAATTTAAGAATTGGTGAGGAGGCAAGTGACCGGCCTGATTTGGTTGCAAGAGTGTTTCACTTGAAGCTGAAATCTATCCTTAAAGATCTAACAGCTCATGGTGTTTTAGGTGTTTCAACGGCTCATGTCTACACAATTGAATTTCAGAAAAGAGGACTTCCACATGCTCACATTTTAATTGTTCTAAGGACTGAAGACAAGTTTTCTTCAGTTGAACGTATTGATCGTTTTGTTAATGCTGAGATTCCTGATGCTGTCGCTAACCCCCGTCTGCATGAAATAGTGACACGTTGTATGATTCATGGTCCTTGTGGGTCAAGCAATCCTCGAGCACCTTGCATGGAAAACGGGAAGTGTTCAAAAAATTTCCCCAAGGACTTTCAGACAGAAACTGTTTTGAGTACTAAAGGGTACCCAAAGTACAGACGTCGCATGGGTCCTACATTTGATGTTCGTGGAGCCACAGTAGACAACAGATTTGTCGTTCCGTATAATGCCCATCTGCTGCTGAAATACGATGCACACATAAATGTTGAGGTTTGCACCTCTTTGAAAGCAGTGAAATATATTTACAAGTACATCTACAAAGGCTTTGACTGTGCCAATATGGTTCTCAGTACTGGAGATGTCGAGACCAATGAAATAAGCAGCTTCATCGATGCAAGGTATGTCAGTGCACCTGAGGCAATGTGGCGCTTGCTGCAGTGTAAAATGCACGATCGGTCACACGCTGTTATCAGATTGCCCGTTCATCTTCCAAATCAACAGCGCATTGTCTTTCGAAAAGGTCAAGAAGAAGAAGCGTTACATGCTGCACGGACAGGAATAACTAAACTTGAGGCTTGGTTCCAATTGAACCAGACCGATCCAGACGCCCATACTTTGTTATACACAGACATTCCTTATTCATATGTGTATGTTCGTAACACATGGCAAAAGAGACAAAGAGGTGGAAGCAAGATAGTACCCAGAATGTACATAGTCAGTGTTAAAGAAGAAGAAAGATTCTACTTGAGAATGTTACTACTACACGTACGCGGAGCAACGAGTTTTGAATTTTTGAGGACTGTTGATAACACCGTTTACAGCACATTCAAAGAAGCAGCATTTGAGCGACATTTGATGGATTCCGATGAAGAATGGGATCGCTGTTTGAGAGAGGCTGCCGTTTGCGAGATGCCGAAGCAAATGAGACAGACTTTTGTCTTCATCATGGTCTTCTGCAATCCGAATAATGTTCGTCAACTGTGGGACACTTACTCTTCTGATATGTCTGTAGATTTTCAGCGGCACAACGATGAATCAACTTCTCTCAATCTCGCTCTACATGAAATAAATTCAACACTGAAACAACACAGGATGACATGTGCGTCTTTTGGACTACCTATGCCGACAGGCAATCCCATTCAATTGCAGGTGTACAACCGTAACGAACAGAAGGAGCTGGCAGAGACCCAGATAGCATCTTTGAATCCAGAACAACTTGAAGCCTTTCAGAAAATTGTGCAGGCTACTGAAAACATAAATGAAACACATAGATATTTCTTCATAGACGGTCCTGGCGGTTCAGGGAAAACTTATTTGTACTCAACGCTTTTGAATTTCATTAGGGGAAAGGGACAAGTCGCATTACCTTTTGCAACTACCGGTATTGCTGCAACGCTTCTTGATGGTGGTCGAACTGTTCACAGTGGATTTAAATTGCCAGTGCCAATTCTTGAGACTTCTGTTTCTTCTTTACGATCAAACACTCCAGAAGCCGTCACTCTCCGTGATGCTGAACTAATCATTATTGATGAAATTTCTATGTTAACTAAAGATGGTCTTCGTTGCATCGATTGTCTTTTAAAAGAAATCATGAGGAACAACAGTCCTTTTGGTGGAAAAGTTTTGGTAGTTGGAGGTGATTTTGGGCAGACACTTCCAGTTGTTCCAAGAGGTTCTAGAACACATATTATTGAAACTTGCATCAAGTCTAGCCCCTTATGGAGATCTTTCACAAAACTCTCACTTAGCAGAAACATGAGAAGTGCAGGCCAAGAAGAACACAACAATTGGCTCCTGACTGTCGGTGAAGGAACTCTTCCAACTGTACCTGGTTCACCCCCCGATTCTATTGAAATACCTCAGGAGATGGTTCAGGAAAATATAATTCAAGCCATTTTTGGTGAAGACTTTGCCACCATGCAGATTGAAGATTTAGCGATTAGAGTCATTTTAGCTCCTACAAATAAGACAACTCTGGATATAAACATGCAAATAATTTCAAAACTCCAAGGAGAGCCTCAAACTTATTACAGTGTAGATTCTGTTGTTTCGGAAGATCCAAATGATATTCTGAATTATCCAGTGGAATTTTTACATGAACTTACTCCGTCGGGCATGCCACCTCATAAATTAACATTAAAAACAGGTTCGATAGTTATGTTACTGAGGAATCTCAGTCCAAATGAAGGTCTTTGCAATGGAACTCGCTTATCTGTTCAAGAACTGCATGACAATTTCCTTACTTGCAAAATTTTATCACAGTCTCATCGTGGTGAAACAGTTTTTATCCCAAGAGTTAACCTGTCTCCAAGTGACGTAACTCTTCCATTTACACTTAAGCGTCGGCAATTCCCACTCCTACCTGCTTATGCTATGACAATAAACAAATCGCAAGGTCAAACATTTGAACATGTCGGCATTCTTCTTGATGAGCCCGTTTTTGCTCACGGACAACTTTATGTTGCTTTATCACGTTGCAGGAATCAAAACAATATAAAAATTCACATACCACCAACGAATAATCAAGGACAGATTGCTAACAGCAGAAATTTTTTTACAACTAATGTTGTTTTCAGGGAAGTTCTCTAAGTTTCTACATTGCATTGATGGTTTTTTTTATTAACGCGTATTTTCATTTATATATCCCCTTTCCATTTCCATGTTTTTTCTTTATGTGCATTTCTTACAATGTATTTTTCTTTTCTCAACTTTTTTAGTATAAAATTTATATTTTAGTATTCAATTTATATTATTCTTTTTTTGTATTGTTACATATGTTTTTTTAATTTCCCAACTTTTTTTGTATTCAATTTATATTACTGTAAGATACTGCCATGCTTTTTGTAAATGATGATGAAGCTGTTTATTTGGTTTCAGGTGATGTCAAAAAAAAAAAAAAAAAAAAAAACCTTTCACATTCAGCTGTTTATTTGGTTTCAGCTGTGTCAAATCAAAAATACCTTTCAGATTCAGCTGTTTATTTGGTTTCAGCTGATGTCAATTAAAAAAAACTTTCACATTCAGCTGTTTATTTGGTTTCAGCTGTGTCAAATCAAAAATACCTTTCAGATTCAGCTGTTTATATGGTTTCAGCTGATGTCAATTAAAAAAAAAAACCTTTAACATTCAGCTGTTTATTTGGTTTCAGCTGACGTCAATTAAAAAAAACCTCTCACATTCAGCTGTTTATATGGTTCCAGCTGAGGTCAATTTAAAAAAATATCTTTCACGTTAAGCTTTTTATACAGCTTCAACTGTAGACTTAAAAAAAACCTTTCTTAAAATCGTCACGTGTACATTATTTTTCTTTTTATTAACGCGCATTTTCATTTATATATCCCCTTTCCATTTTCATGTTTTTTCTTGATGTGCATTTCTTACATATGTATTTTTTTCTCAACTTTTTTAGTATAAAATTTATATTTTAGTATTCAATTTATGTTATTCTTTTTTTGTATTGTTACATATTGTTTTTTTAATTGCCCAACTTTTTTACTGTTACATTTATATTAATGTAAGGGGTTTTCCACATGTTTTTTCAACTGCTTTCATTAAGTTTGCTAATTAGCGTTTTTTAAACAGAGACCAGTCCCTAATTTCTTCCACTTCAATGTACCCTCTTCTTTCTAGACTCGCACGCTTTCTTTTCTTTTTTTTTTCTTTTTTAAATGACTTTCTTCACATTCTGCATCTTTCTTCACATTCACCGAATCTGGCAAAATTCAGACTGTAGTGCAATGTCCTCATTTCCTTATCATGAATAAATTTTGCCTTAAAATCCTAGCCACTGTATAATAGTAAAAATTTTGGCTGAAAATCCCACAAAAGAGAGTAAATTTTCCTTTTAATGTGTTTCAGGATTGAGGCAAAATTTGTACTGAATTTTTTTTTTTTTTTTGTTTTTCATTATGCCATTCGAATAACCCCGTCTTAGGACGGGTATACATCTAGTTTAGAATGATAGTTCAACATCAGCAGTTGCTTGTCGTTCGTGGTGTACAGAATCCTATTTCGCTTAGTTGTATTATTATAAAATGTATATATATTTATATATTTTCATTGAAATAACAGGTAAGAATAAATAAATAACTTTCTTACCTTGCTCGGTAGCGCTGAAAACCGCCTTTTGGAGCCTGCGTTTCCAGAGCTCTTAAACATTCTTGAGGTCATAATATATATTTAGAAACATCTTCTCTGCTGTCTAAAACGATAAACAAAATAGTTGAATTAGAACATTGTAATATGTGAAAGATGTGTTAAGTAAAACTTGTCTTCTTGCAAGTCAAATCTGTTTAATAAATATAACATGAATAAACGAGAGAACATAAATTTGTTCTTCTCTACGGGAATACAATAGGCGATCTAAAATATAAAGAAAGTAAAGTTTTTGAAGGAGTTCAAAAGTCCTTTTTCTAACACGGAAGTTCACTCGAGTAAGTGTAGAAACTGGGCTTGTCTAATTGCAAACCATATATTCCGATGTACATGTATACTTTGTTCTTTAATTAAAGTTATTTCTTGAATACAGGGAACAAAACACTAAAAGTTATTGATTAAAAAGTTCGAATGAATCACTTTGGGGATTAGTCTTTGTTGCATACCTCATAACATGCATTACCATATTCAAAACACATTCCAAACAAGCAACTTTACTGGATTATTTAGTTGCATGTTTATAACACTTAAAAAATATAGAGGAAGAATTATTCAGTTATGAACAAAAAAAGAAAAATTGAAAGGGACTAAAAAAAAAATTCCTAACTACCTTTTTTTTTTTTTTTTTTTTTTAATAAAAATTTGATAAAAAAAATGTTTTTCAAATATTATTAATGTTTTTGAATCAGTTTACAGCTTTCAAATAGTGGGAACGTATTTCATCTGTTTGTGATGTATCAAAAAAAATTTATGAGCTAGTTACTTATTTGCACATATGTTGTCCAAGTACTGGTGCTGTTAAAAGAACATTTTCAGGGGTTTTTCTTTTTCTTTCCATTCAATTTGACACCAGGATCAAATTTTCTCTGGAAAATTCCACAAATCTTTTATTTTGCTATGCAGTGATAAAAAAAGAAAAGATTACCGTAAAATCCCGTTAATCCGCCCTTCCTGATCAAACGCCTCCTCCCCACTTTATAAAGAATTTGAAATTTTCAAAAAATCCAGAGAAAGCGCCCTCCCTCCCTATTCTCAAAGGCGATTGAGAATGAGATGAATCATTATGAAATGAATGAATCACGAATCTTTGATAAAATGTGCATTTTTTCGAGATTTTTTAATTGATTTCATGCTTGTTTTTACAAATTTCTCCTTTTTTCGATAGAATTTACGTTTTTTTTTTAAACCCAATTTTTTTAAGTATATAAATTTATGAGTCATTCAACGATTCATTCATTTCATCATGATTCATTCCTCTAAATTTTGTTGAACGATCGCGGAAAAATCCCGTGTAAGCGCCCCCCTCTAACTATTGTACGATTTTTCGTCACGTTTGGGGGGGGGGCGGATAAACGGTATTTTACGGTAATGCTTTCATTTTCGCTCTATTTAACTTAAAAATTTGTCTCTCTTTAGATATTTTACTTTAATAAAATAAAATGTAAATTTGTAGTTTTGTTTTATGGTTATATCACTTATTATTTTTTATTAAAATTATGAATGCTTTTCAAATTAAAATCTGCCAAAACAAAGAGCTCATTAAGGTGAGCGTGCAAAGGGTGAAAATTTAAACATATAGTACCAATCTAATTTTATTTTTTCACTCTTTGTCATTTTTTTTCTTTTTGCCACTGTGCACGCAAAAAGCCTACCCTTGCCGATATATTTTTAGCAAGACAGTCTGGAAAAAGCTACTTTCTTCCAGTATTCTTGTGATGTCACCTAGTGGAAATCATATGGGTGAAAAAGTGGCTGCTGCTCATTACTGCATAAATACAAATAAATTCATGCGTAAAATGCTACTAATTTATTCTGTATAGTGTTGTTACCAGAAATTTGTCACTGTACAAAAAAAAAAAAAAAAAAAAAAAAAAAAAAAAATCATGTACAAGCATTTTTTTCTCCCTGAGTGAGATTATAAAATTTATGGTAGTTTCAAGATCTGTTTCATTTATATTCATAAACCCTGTAGTGTTTCTCTTCGAAATTTTTTATCCCGAAACATATTCAGATTAGTGGTCTAAATGAAAATTTGAAGATGAAAAAGCTTGTCGTAAGTTAAAGAGAACAGAAAAAACGTCTCATTATAATTCTCCATGTAAATTTCTAGGATTGATGTGCCAAAAAGTAGCAATATGGATTTAATTATGTTATTTCAATTTATTTTACACATATGTTGTCCAGGTACTGGTGCTGTTAAAAGAACATTTTCAGAGTTTTTTTTTCTTTCTTTCCATTCAATTTGACATCAGGATCAAATTTTCTCTGGAAAATTCCACAAATCTTTTATTTTGCTATGCAGTGATAAAAAAAAGAAAAGATTACCGTAAAATCCCGTTAATCCGATCAAACGCATCCTCTCCACTTTATAAAGAATTTGAAATTCTCAAAAAAACCAGAGAAAGCGCCCTCCCTCCCCATTCTCATTGAGATTCAGATGAATCATTATGAAATGAATGAATCATGAATCTTTGATGAAATGTGCATTTTTTCGAGATTTTTTAATTGATTTCATGCTTGTTTTTACAAATTTCTCCTTTTTTTCGATAGAATTTACGTTTTTTAAAAAAACCCCATTTTTTTCAAATATCAAAATCGTGATTCATTCAACGAGTCATTCATTTAATCATGATTCATTCCTGTAAATTTTGTTGAACGATCGCGGAAAAATCCCGTGTAAGCACCCCCTCTAACTATTGTACGATTTTTCGTCACGTTTGGGGGGGGGGGGGCGGATTAACGGTATTTTACGGTAATGCTTTTATTTTCGCTCTATTTAACTTAAAAATTTGTCTCTCTTTAGATATTTTACTTTAATAAAATACAGTCAAAGATCTATAATCCGCACAAGTTGAGGCCAAAGGTTGTGCGGATTATGGAATTTTGCGGATTATAGAGTATAATGGATTATGCGTCATTTTATCATTCTTAAACAGCATTTTAATTCTATAATCAGTATAATATGGAAAGATAAATATGAAATATAGTAATTAATTTAATAAGTAATCTAAAAAAATGCATTTTTAAAGTTTTTTTTTTTTTTTTAATGATATATATATATATATATGTATTTAAAGAACAATAATTACATATTAATAATGAGATTTATTTTTAAGGAATATTTTATGGAAGAAAGTATAAAAAAATGAGAACAAATTATGCAAAAAAAATAACCAATACAAAGTAAAATAAATGGTAATTACTTCAGTATACTATAATGAAATAGTACTATGAATATTATTTAAGAAATCTTTTGTTTAACAAAACTAAGAGTCGAGTGTTGTTTGTTTCAAAACCTGAAATGAATGAATCATGAATCTTTGATGAAATGTGCGTTTTTTCGAGATTTTTTAATTGATTTCATGCTTGTTTTGGCTTTTTTTTTTACAAATTTCTCCTTTTTTCTGCGTTTTTTTAACAGATTTTACGTTAAAAAAAAAATCAAGTATCAGAATTCATGATTCATTCAACAATTCATTCATTTCATCATGATTCATTCCTGTAAATTTTGTTGAACGAACGCAGAAAAATCCCATGTAAGCGGCCCTCTCTAATTATTGTACGATTTTTCGTCACGTTTGGGGGGGCGGATTAACGGTATTTTACGGTATAATATTTAATTCTCAGCTGGTGCTGTGTTTACTGTTATTCTCCTGAACTTGCACAAACTGAAATAGCTATGAATGAACAGTTGTCAATTCGAACGTTCAGCAAGCTTAGGCACGTTCCGTAATACAGTTTAGTTTTTTACTGTCAATAAAATAAAAGAGTAAATTTAAAAAAAATACATGTTTTATTATGATTTTTATTACATTTTTATTGTTAAAAAAATCATTTTTGGATCACGGATCTGTAATTTTTTTAACTGTTTATTTCATTGTTTACATTCGTAAAGTAACGCCGATTATGGGAAATTGCGGATTATGGGTCCGCGGATTATAGATCCTCGACTGTAAAATGTAAATTTGTAGTTTTGTTTCATGGTTATATCACTTATTATTTTTTATTAAAATTGTGAATGCTTTTCAAATTAAAACCTGCCAAAACAAAGAGCTCATTAAGGTGAGCGTGCAAAGGGTGAAAATTTAAACATTTTTTAACCAATCTAATTTTATTTTTTCACTCTTTGTCATTTTGTTTTCCATTTTTTTTTTCATAATGGAAAATATTACTATGAGATTGGTTAAAAATTGCTTTGAATGGATATTGTACAAATACAATGCTATAAAACTAGAATAAAGTAATTATATCTGTTAATTGAAAATGTTGTAATTCTTAAATGTTTTAACTTGGATTTTGGCTTAGCAAAATTCTGGGGGTATCAACATCTACATTATGAAAAGCGAGTTCCCAGAATTTTTTTCCAACTGCAGAACTTTATATGCTTATTTATTAAAATTTAAAATTTTTACTTTATAAGTAAAATGAAAAATATGCATGCAGTTGCTTTAATATACAGAAAAGAATTAATCTATAACCCATACCTGTCCCTCTAAAAGTCTAAAACTTCATATAAAAATAAAATGTAAGCATAAATTTTTTAATCACAGTGCTTTTCATTGATACAATTAAGAATGTTATTCCCAAGTAGACAAATTTTTGTAGCCTCGAACTGAAAGGGAGAATATGGTCTATATGATGAATACAGTAGACTTCCTCAAATCCACACAGCTTGGGACCAGGGGTTTTGCAAAATTTAGAATTTTGTGGATTTATGGTCATTGCTTTGTTTACATTATTTAAATAGTTATTTGAATGCAATTAATAATGCTATAGAAACTACAATGAATGCTTACAATATAGTAAAATACTAAAATAGTAATAAATTAAAATAATAAAAATTTTGACATTTAAAAAAATGATTAAAATATTAAAAACAGAGGTAAAGTAAAATCAATTATGTGTAATTAATGTTCATTATGATGATGAGATGCATTTTTTTCTAAATTACTCAGTGAAATTTGTTTCATAAAGATGCACTCCTAATTTATATCAAATTCATAAAATAAGGATGTTTTGTTGCAGGTTTAGCCAGACTTAATAGTTAAAAAAAGCTGGATTAATGTACGAATACATCTGGCAAAAAGATTGTGATTATCAGTGATGTTAGCAATATTTTGAATTTTTTTCAGAAAAACGTTTATGCTTCCTTGATGAAAAGCATAAATTCAGTAATATTCACGGAAATTACACATTAAAATGTATATAGAAAGGATATAAAAATGAAAGAGTCAAATTTTGTCCCTAATTCTGAACAGAATGCTTCATTGTTTACATCTGTAAGTTATGTGCAGATTTGAGGGAGTCTATTGTATGAATAATTCTCTCATCTCTAATTCTTCAGTTCAGCATTCAGAAAACCTTGCAGACAGTTTTAGAAAGATTTTCGATATTAAACTTCATTATTATTGTTATTAATATATTTATTAATGTTGTTGGTATCTGTGTAACGCTGAATTTTTATGCTGATGCTAGTTAGAATATGCAGTTTATGGTATATTTTAATCTTCAAAACACTTTTTTTAAACATATGATTTTTTTTTTGTCAAATGCATACTGTAATTTTAGTTAAAAGACGAAATAAGCTTAAAAAAATATTTCTTATAGAAATACATCATATCATATAAGGTTTTAAGGGTGTTTAAATTATCTTTTCAAATTTAGACAATATTTAATCAAAATTTGGCAATGAATTGCGTTTGTGCCAATTTTTTTAACGAAATCTATTCAATATATTTCACTTTTTTTTTTCAACAATATATTAGCAAACTACTCACCTGTGTTATGGAGCAAAAGGTTTTCAATGCATCTTTAATTTACTAACATATACAAAATTTAAAATTAAATTTGTATTTCTCAGTAAAAATAGCTCTTAAATTAATGTGTACAAACTTACAAGGTATGTTTTGCTCATCAATGTACCAATAGCTAATCAGAATTTTATGACAAATTTTTATTTCAATATCTTAAACATTTTTTAAGAAGTTGTGTTTCTTGCAAGCGAACACCATGAGAAATATAAATTTTGACTTTGATATAACACAAACAATTACATATAAAGTTTACAACTTTAAAATCTACCATATTTCTAGTTGTTTATATAATTGTGTATTAAAATGTATTGTTTACATTTCAGTGGTTTTTAAATAGTTTCTTCCAGTTTCTAAAAGTTCATTTCCAATTTATATTTTTCTTTTAATTAACCCTGAACCAAAAGTAAATCATTTTTGAAATCCTAAATGCTTGTTCTTTAATTTAAAATAATAATAATACAATAAAAATTTTCACAAAAACAGCAATTTGAGTGAAGAACTTAACATACTGAAAGCTGCTATCAATTCAGTTTTGCCACCAGAGTTCAGATGACTTTAAAATCCTTTTTCTGTAAATACAGTAAACTCCCTCAAGTCTGCACAGCTTCAGACCAAAAGTATGCAAATTTTAAAACTTTGTGTATTTCTGTTTATTACATTATTTACATTTTTTAAACAGTGATTTGAGTGTAGTAATGCAACTAAAATTACAATGAATGTTTGAAATACAGTAAAATATTAAAATAAGTAAAGTAATAAACTAAAATGATAAAAAATAATTTTAAATAACATTAAAATATTAAAAGTAAAGGTGAAGTAAATAATTTACAATGTATGATTAAAAGTTCAAAATAAAGATGAGACGTTTTACATGAATTAATGAAATTTGCCTCATAAAGGTCCCTTATTAATTCACATTAAAATCATAAAGTAAAGAAGTTTTATTTCAGGTTTAGCCAATCTTAGTATCCAAAAAAGTTTGATTAATACTTGATTATATTTGATAAAAAGATTGTTTAGCAGTGATATCAGAAATATCTTGATATCTTTTTTTAGAAATAAATTTATACTTTCTGCACCAAAAACTATAAGTTCAATCATATTATTAAAAATTACAATATGGAATGATATAAAACTAAAAAAAAAAATCTGCAATTTTTGTCTTAACATCTAAACTAAGATTCGCATTGTTTACACCTGTGATGTGCGGATTTTAGTAATTTGCGTATTTTATGATTGCAGATTTGAGGGAATCTATTGTATCTGATGAACAATAACATCAAAAAATAAAGTTCAATTACAAAGGTATAGGTAATTAATTTTCTACAAAAATTGTCAAATAATTCATAAAATGTGAGACTCATGTTCATTAGTATGTGCCTTGGACTATTCTCATACAAATCTTCATATCACTGCCCATTGTGGATTTTCTTAGCCACTACACACAATCTCGTAAGAAAAATCTTTTTTGTATGAGTTTTTTTGTATAGATTGCTCTAATTTTGTCAGTTTTTACCCAAAGAATAAATATCTGCTTCAAAAAAAGATTAGTAACCAATTCTGCTACATTAAACTGTGAAAATAATAAAAATATATAAAATCATCAAATGAGATTTTAAAATAATATAAATTTAAGACAGTTTTAAGAAAACTGAATTTACTGGTATTTTTTCTTTTTTTAGATTCAAAGCAAAATCAAGAAAATTAATTTTCATAATTGAAAGTTAAAGATCATTATTATTGGAAAAGAAGCCAAAGTTATTTTCTGTAGAGACAACTAACGGAAATTTTCCCTATTTGAAGAGCCACCATTTTGTGAACAAAATGTCAACGACTCAGCTTCAGTCTGAATCAGATGAAAATTCATTTTTTTGTGAAATGTCCTCAAAAGGATTGTCTGAAAATTATTGTCCTAAACTACATCTTTGTGCCGATCAGAAAGAGAGGATTTTTGTTTGTGAAGGCTGTTCAAAAACATTTCCTACCGATGGAGACCTTAAAAGACATATCCAAATACACACAAATGAGAAAACATTTATTTGTGAAATATGTGCAAAGGGATTTTCTAATAAAGGAAATCTTAAAACACATCTTCGAGTGCATACTAATGACAGACCGTTTGTTTGTGAGGTATGCTCGAAAGCATTTTCTCGAAACCATTACCTTAGAGACCATCTTCGAATACACAGAAATGAGAAACTATTTTCTTGTGAAATATGCTTAAAAAGATTTTCTCAAAAAGGTTCTGTTAAAAAACACCTTCGAATACATAGAAATGAGAAGCCATTTATTTGTGAAATTTGTTTTAAAGGGTTTTCTGACAGTAGTGCTCTTACAGTACATCTTCGAGTTCATACAAAAGAAAAACCATTTGTTTGTGAAATATATTTAAAAGGATTTCCTAGAAGTAGTTATCTTAAAAATCACTTACGAATACATACCAAAGAAAAACCATTTGTTTGTGAAGTATGTTTAAAAGGATTTTCTTCAAGTAGTTCTCTGAAAAATCACTTACGAATACATACCAAAGAAAAACCTTTTGTTTGTGAAATATGTTTAAAAGGATTTTATTCAAGAAGTTCTCTGAAAAATCATGTACGAATACATACGAAAGAAAAACCATTTGTTTGTGAAATATGTTCTAAAGGATTTTTTGACAGAAGTCATTTCAGAAAACATGTACAAGTACATACTAAAAAGTAATAATTTGTTTGTAAAACATGAAGGAAATTTTTCAAAGTCGTCAGATTTGTCAACATCATGAAATATATACCCTATTATTATTGTATTAACTGAGAATCCATTTATTTAAAAAGACTTTCTCAAAGTAGTTTTCTTTAAACTCATCTTCGAATACATCCAAAGAAATCATTAATTTGTTAAATATGTTTTAAAATATTATCTCTTAGAAGTAGTCTTAACGACATTTTCGAATACACACACGTGAAAAACCATTTGTTTGTGAAATATGTGTTAAAATATTTTTTTCTAAAAGAAGTGTTTTAAAAAGAATCCCTGTGTTGTACTAAAAAACCCCTTGTTTATGAAACATAATCGAACAGAATTTTCTGAAGCTAATTCTCTAAGATATCATCTGTGAACGAATCTCTAAAAAAGAACCATTTATTATTTTTATTATTATTAAAACAAAATTTCTAATTTTCCTGCAAATAAATTTGAAAAAAATAACATTGTAGTGCATCGATAAGTTCAATAATACTTATCTCTTCCTAGTGATACTCTAATGTATAGTCGACTTTCGTTAATTCGAACTCATTGGGACCATAAGAAATCTTGAATTATTGAAATTATGCTTAAAGGGATTCCTTTTTTACAAAGAAATTAATGTTACAGTATATATATATATATATTAATTTATTTCGGCTGTTATCATTCAATATGACATATTAAATTAAAAGATATAAATATATAAACTAATCAAGGGATTAGGAACAAAAACCATGGAAAAGGATGTAGAGGGGATGGAAAGACAGGGCATCAAGAAAGGGATATCAACTCCATGAGATGTAAACTAGCTTAGAACAATTTTTATCATAGTGAAAAAGAGTTATTTTGAGGATCTGAGTTCCGTGAGAAAGTATGAGAAAATTAACATCGGAATTTTCATTAGTTCGAATTAATTGAAGTCACGAGAAAATGAGCTAGAATAAATGAAATATTTCAACTTTATTCTGCTATTGAAAATTTCGGGACTTCATGTTTAGTTCAAATTAAGAGAAGATTCGATGTGTCCGATTTCGAATTAACGAAAGCCAACTGTATTATGTTATGTTATATAATTACTGTACGCCCGAGAGCAGAATGCCCCACCAGTGGCCGAGAGGTTCAGACATCTCAACTGGTAGACGGCAGGTGCTGGGTTCGAACCCAATCGTGGCTGTCGGCTTAACCGTTTGGAGTTTTCCTGGTTTTCTTCGAACCTTGCATAAATGCGGGTTAGGTTCCCTTAGAAAGACCCCCACGAAGGGCACTCCCCCCTGGTCCTATATCCCTAGCGTATATAATCGGACGACAAAAATAAACCATCAAACCAAAAACCGAGAGCAGAATCGGCGCAACGCTGCCACGCACTTCGCAGACTCATGGGAAGGTCTGCAGACTATTTTTCAACTGTTAAAATTCAGCAAAAATTTAAAAAAAATCGGTTCTAAATCCAAAAATTAGCACATAAAATGTTTCGAGAATTTCGAAAAATAGTCTTCGAAAAGAAATCAATTTCGTCATAGATAGCGAAAAACATGCGAATTTCGCCCAGAGATAGTGAAAAAACAGCAAATTTCGTCAAAAAAAATCACGAAAAACGACAAATTTCTCCAAAAGATTGCGAAAAAAAGGCAAATTTCTTCAAAAATTGGCAAATTTCTTCAAAAATTGGCAAATTTCTTCAAAAGATAACGAAAAAATGGCAATTTTTGTCCAAAAATCGCAAAAAACGACAAATTTTGTCAAAAAATCACGAAAAAATGGCAAATTTCTTAAAAACATCGCAAAAAATGGCAAATTTCTTCGAAAGATAACGAAAAAATGGCAGTTTTCGACAGAAAATCATGAGAAAACGGCACATTTTCAGAAAAAACCACGAAAAAACGACAAATTTCTTCAAAAAATCGCAAAAAAAACAGAAAATTTCTTCAAAAGATTACAAAAAAAGGAAAATTTCTTCAAACGATCACGAAAATACAGCAGTTTTCGTCAAAATTTCACGAAAAAACGGCAAATTTTCACAAAAGATCGTGAAAAAACGGCAAATTTCTTCAAAAGATCGCAAAAAACGGCAAATTTCTTCAAAAGATCGCAAAAAACGGCAGTTTTCGTAAAAAGATCACGAAACAACGGCGAATTTCTTCAAAAAATCTCGAAAAAACAAGAAATTTCTTCAAAAGATCGCGAAAAAACGGTAGTTTTCGTTAAAACAAATGAAAAAGCTGCAAATTTCTCCAAAAAGTCACTAAAAAAACGACAAGTTTCTTTACGAGATCGCGGAAAAACGACAAATTTCTTCAAAAGATCGCGATAAAACGGCAGTTTTCGTCAAAAGGTCGCGAAAAAATGGCAGCTTTCGTCCAAAGATCATGAGATTTCTTCAAAAGATCGCGAAAAAAACAGCAGTTTTCTTCAACAGATCGAAAAAAACGTCAAATCTTGCCAAAAAAGCGCTTCGTCAAAAAATCGCGTGAAATGACATCTCGTCAAAAGAGCCTGAAAATACTGCAATTTTGTCAAAAGGGAGCCCCCACTCCTCTTTCAGATAACGTATGAGATGTTAAAAATTCTGAAAATAAAGTCAATTTCTTTTTTAAAGTATATTTTTCTTTTATGTCTATCACAAATACTTGGGAGGTTTGAGTGCATATAATGTAATGCGACGGATTGGTGTGCAGACGGTTTTTTAAGTTTTTACTTGTGTTGCAGACTGCAGAAAAAAATTCTGCTGCTGGGACTGTACGGATATTTAATTGTAAAGATGGGTTCAAAAATTACACAATGAAACTATTCTATCTCTTAAAGTAATATACAAAATTCGAAAACAGGGTCAACGCCTAATATATACATGGAAATCGTGGTAAATATTTTTATGAAAAATTTTATCCTAACATAGTAGATTAACTGATAGCAATTCAAGATTTGATACTCATCAAAGGCTGTGTCTAATAGTGCTGTAAAAGTAACGATTAAATGAGTACCCGTATGAATTCATTACTTTCAAATGTACTACCCGTTAGAAATTATTCGTTACTCGCTACTTTTGTTATTTTTTAGAAAACAAAAATAATCGTAAATACTGGTGCAGATATTTTCGGTATATTTTCTAACGGAATTTATCCACGAATAGCAGCAGCCACACTTCTACGAGGAAATAACTTCCGAAAACGGCCGTTTATAGTATGAGGGGGAAGCGGTGTTAAACTATTCCTCATGTCTATTGGTGTTTTTCTTCTGTTTACCCGCAGCTAACGTCACATGGGTAAAGTCCATTTTCAAGTGGGTTGTTTCGTTAGTTTAAATTACTCTTTAAAATAAATAAAAAGTTTGTCTATATACCTGCATTGATTCAAAATTTCATAAGTATAAAGCTGGGCATTTAAAATGCTACATATGAAATATATGGTCACAAGACTGCAGTAAATCTAACTATATATATTCCGAGATTTCGAAAATTCCATAACGTTATTTAGATCCATAATGAATTTTTTATGAAACCTTTCTGAACGGAAATTAGAGTAAAAATATAAACGTTTACAATATAATAATGAATAAATTCATCTCATGAAAGTGGAATTCTATCTTGAATGGATTATTTCAATTTAAATATCTATGAAAAAAATATAATGCAGTTTATCTTATAACACTAAAAATCTGTCTAAAATGAAAAGTTTTGGTGTATCTCGCGATTCCGTTTCAACAAGTATATTACTGTATATATTAAAGAAAAAAATAGTAATTGAATGTCCCAATAGAGACGTCTACTGCTTTATCAAACTATTAAAACATGCGACAATGAAATATGACTGAACGGAAACTAACATTATACGAGTTTTCAAAAACATATTTTCTCCCACTCAACATCGCAAAACTTTCTGACACATTCATAGTCTTGTATACGATATCATGAAGATGTCAGTGATGGCAAAATCAACTATACAAAATCGAACTGCATTTTTCGATATATGTATTCAAGTTAGAATCAAGTCCTTTCGCATGATGACCCTTGAGCAGGGCCGTAGTTAAGGGGACGTTATGGGCGGCTCAGCCCCTTGTAAAATATTTTGAGCCCTCCTGGAAAAGATTCTAAGGTCACTAAATGAATTTCTGTTCCGAAAATTCAAATGAAATTCTGTTCAAAATTGTAATTTAGTCTTGCGATCCTTTTACAAATTTGCAGAATTACTAAATTATATCTAAAAAAAGTAACTCACCACTCCCTCATCCTATTTGTACATAAAGCTAACATGATGTCTAATTTTGATCCAGTTAGACACTTTTCCTATCCTGTGGTGTAGTCGTAGAAAAAACAGAGGGTATACGCTCAAGGCACAGAGTATACCCTAAAGTGTATATATAATAGCTTCTTGAGAAACAGAGGGTATACGGTATTTCTTAACAAAATCCAGAAGGTATACGTCGTGTACCTGCGTATACACTTCACTACATCCCTGTTCTTATCATATACTTTTCTTAGTATAAAATGAAGTTATTACAACAATTTAATAAGAAACATAATACCTACAGTGTAAATATGCACTAATTTATCTTTCTTTGTCAGAGAAAGAGAAAAAGAAATTATGAGCCCTCCCCTACAATCTCTTGAGCCCCCCCCCCCCCCATAGATCACTTCTAGTTACGGCTCTGCCCATGAGATAGAAATCCCCAAACTTTATTCTTCCTTAAAAACGGCTATAATGAATATTTTACCCTACTAAAAGTTTCCGTTCTTTTTACGGTAAAATGAGAAATTTTAGTAGATTAAATTTATAATACAAAATTAGTTTAATTAAAATTTTAAATTATAAACATGTGTTATCTCTTTATTGCTTAGATTGATGGTTCCTTTTTTAAAAATACGTACATGGAAATGTTTATAACCTCTTGGAAAAAAAAAGAAAAATATCAGTCATTTTGTCCATGTTTTCAAAATGCAAATAACCCTTCATATCTGTAAAATAAATATTACAATCCCTAAAAGAATAAATGATCTTATACCAATCATTCTTCTAAAAGCCTTTTTTCTGCTATTGACCGCGTTTTACTTTGAAAATTTCCGTCCAGTTTCATACGCATATTTTCGGTGAATGAACGAATGCCACAGAAACGAAACGACTAAATGAAAATAGTCCGCGAGATAGGCGCAAATTTCGTCAATTATTTCTTCTCGCCCAATAAATTGTAAAATGCTTTAGAAAGTTGCATTATGAAGCTCTGTGAACGTCAGCTGCGGTTCCGTCGGTGGGTTAAGCAGTGGTAGCTTCCCAAGCATGTAAAAACGTATGTATAATTTTAGTCATTTCTTCCCAGTCGAAAATTTATCAAATTATAGCAAACCCAGTATCTTTAAGGGGGGAAAAAGTCAGCTTATTATATAGTGATAGTTAATACGTCAGTTGCCGATTAGAATATAGAAAAAAAATGTATATTCAGTGATTTCCTCTCAGTTGAAAATTTGTCAGATGACAGTATACATGCTATTTTAAATTAAAAAAAAAAACATGTCAACTGGTTGTTATCAATGATTTCCTCTCAGTTGAAAATTTGTCAGGTAACAGTACATATTCTATTTTAAATTTAAAAAAATGTCAACTAGTTGTTATCAGTGATTTCCTCTCAGTTGAAAATTTGTCAGATGACAGTATATATGCTATTTTAAATTAAAAAAAAAAACATGTCAACTGGTTCTTATCAGTGATTTCCTCTAAGTTGAAAATTTGCCAGGTGACAGTACATATGCTATTTTAAATTAAAAAAAAGAACATGTCGACTGGTTGTTATCAGTGATTACCTCTCAGTTGAAAATTTGTCAGATGACAGTGTATATGCTATTTTAAATTTTAAAAAAATGTCAACTGGTTATATCTCGGTGAAAAATTCTCATTTGATGCTCTGAAAAGTGTAACGCAGAAGACATATAGGGGCACGTATCACTTATTTAAATACATTAGCTGATGAGTTTTCACTCAGCATATTGCTAGCTAATTTTTTTTTATTACGCACAGGATCATATTAACTATCAGCTGACGGATACTCAACCGGAAGGAAATAACCTACCTGAAGTTCAGGCACGTAGCCAGGGAGAGGGCTAAGGGGGCTGAAGCCCCTCCCGAAAGATTAAAAATAGATTTTGCAAAATCATCTCTAATTATAATAAAAATTGACAATGTTTTTTCTTGTTTACCTCTCCCATTACAATAGGACTACGTTACACACGTATTTACTAGCTGTAAAAATATAAAATTATTCAGTTACGGTTATAGCAACACTTCGTTAGATATGTCATTTGGACATGTTATTCTTTATTCATAGCTACCATTAAGAATATGAGTTCTTCTTAAAACACAATTTTAACCATTTTTATGCACATTAAATTCGTTATGGGTAATTCCATATTATTAATTTAACTAAGAAAAATTAATTTTATTCACGTGTGGCATCTATGTTAACTTAGGAGTCAATTTTAAATACTTTGCTTGCATTTATTATCTTCCATAATTTTCTCTATTCCCATTAGATCACACATATATTGAAGACTTAGAGTGGCCATTATTAAAATGTACTGCATATAATGGAGCCAAAAATTTTAATTGTCACCTATAATGTAAAATCATGTAAAATTTAATGATTTTAAAGAAAAATATCTTTGGAAATGATGTTATAACTGTGAAAGGCTTTCTATTAAATAAAAAACGGTACTACTTGGTTATCACGTCGACCAAAAATCTGTGGCCAAACTAAGATTAAATGCCAATAATATATGATCGTGAATGTCACATCCAATAATATTAAATACCATAAACATGTTTAAAACGTCATTAAATGAACTTATTTCGAGTTTTTATTTGTATTTTTATTAAGGCTGCGTGCACACACAAAGTTTTTCTGCGGTTTGCAGGCGGCGCCTTTCAAGTCCGCAGTCGGCGCGTCTGATGTTAACGAGCTTTCCAGTTGAACTTCAATGTTTAAGATAGTGATCTCCCTGACCATTGTATCTCCCCCGTTTTGTATTGTCAGTAAACCGCAAGTGGGGAGTAACTAAAGCTAGTTCCAGGAAAAAAATTTAACTTCAGAGCAGTTATGTTCGTCTAGACCTTAATAGTCTACTAATTATATTGTTTTTCGTTATTTAATATAAAAATTGCGTCAACATGTGTAATTTGGCTATTAGTTTGACAATTTGTGGAATTTGGCGAAATTGGTTGACGGAAAAACTAAGAAGTAACTAAAAAACGAATAGCAGGAAAATTTAAAAAAGGAATTGTTTAAAATAAAACGATAGGATATTGAGAAATCTTCTAAGGCACCACGGCGGCCGATGATGAAAATGTGCACAGAGAAGTCTGTTTGAGAATTTTTTTTTGTCTTTTGAAGAACTATCAATTTTAGTGATAGACATGCCTGTAGGGATTCTTTTTTTTACAGCTCTCACTTGAAAGTTTTCTCGGGGGCAACATCTAACACTCTCAAAATTTGTTTTGTGCAGCACAAATGCCATTTAGAGGTGATCATGATAGCGGTTGACTAACCTTCAGCGAAACTCATAAAGGAAAAAAATCTCTGAACTAAAAGCATTTTTAAGATTTAGAGCTAAGTCTACAGATGATGAATTGAAATAATATATTATAAACAGTCGTAAAAATACAATTTACTTCATCCCAGACAGTCAGAATGAAATCCTTCAAATTTGCTCGGATATAGTTACCGAAGAATTAATTACGAAAATAAATGGCACAATCTTTTTTGGCTTGATTTCTCATGTAACTATGAACATTTCAAGCATAGAACAGCTTGCCTTTTGTGTTAGATATGTGAATAATTTATAAAAATAATGAATCCCATACTTCCGAAAGAGGTTTTAGGTTTCATCCCAATAAAAGATAATTTACTGAGATGCAAATTCGACTTGTCCGCCGAATGTTTAACAAAACTTATGTTATAAAATTGCAATGAAATACGTTTTGATATATCTACATGAGTCGTACAAGGACATGGGGGAGCTACCAATATGACTGATTATTAATAGGATCCATTACAAAATTTGTCAAAAGTATATAAAAATTAGATACGTCCATTGTGCCATACACCGGTTAAACTTTGCGTTGCCCAACTGCATACTGATTATTGCCATCCGAAAATCTGTTGAAGACGTCTTCCAAACTGAAATAAAGATCACAATACTAACATTTAGAGAAACACACGTGCAAAACCCAAAATTAAATCCGTTGAAAACTATTACAAGGTGACGGTCTTTACTCTGTGCGCAGAAAGTTGATTGACAGATATATTTCGAATGAACACATTCTAAAAGTTTTCCAGGTACTTCTCTTTAGATTTGCTTCTTCGGAAAAAGCAAATACATAGAGAGTGTCTCTCAATATTTTGACCTAAAGTGATATTGTCGCAAGTGAAAACTGAATATCATTATGTAGTGAGAGAATTGCTAATGTTGACAAAAACACAAATGTTTCAAATTTTTTAATGTAATGAATACAACTCATTATGTAATACAATCAAACACTTGCTGCTGGTTTTCGATACAATACCGTTAAGAACAGGCAGTGCTGAATGTTTTTTCGACAAGAAAAGGATTAAATCTTTGCGTCGAAGCATTATGACCGATGAGAGACTGAGTAGCCTTGCAAATACAGTAGACTCTCTCAAATCCGCACAGCTTGGGACCAGAGGTTTTGCGGATTTTAGAATTTTGCGGATTTCTGGTCATTGCTTTGTTTACATATTGTTACGAATTTTGTAAATAGTTAGTGTTTGTACTGTAAAATAATGTAAATAATCTTATTAAGCTCCATTTCCTTTCTAATATTAGTTTTTGTTACATTGTCTCTGTTATCAAGCAAACTTGTCTATTATTTTCAGTGAATGTCTATGGCAGCTTTGCGAAATATTAGCGATATCGCCAAGTTGGCGTCACTTTTGGCGACTAATTTTGGTCGCCAAATTTGGCGATATATCGCCAAGTTGGCGACAAACTTGGCGATTGTTGGCGATGGTAACCCTTCCCTCTTAATGGTAACCCCCCTTTAGATATATTGATACATTGTTTGTTATTCCGTGGATTTTTCGAGTAGGTTCTAGAAATTTCTAGCACATGCTACGAGCCTATATAAGAAGAGAAGCGATGCGAGCTGTTGTTATTATTTACCAGTCAGTCATTGAGTGAACAAGGCGTTTGTAAAGCAAGTTTGTTTGAGTTTCATTTACGTTGTTTTGAATGTTATTAAGTGTTGAGACGTTGTATAAAGAGTCTCTAGGATCTAAAGCTGTACCTGTACGATAGATTGGAGCAGTTATTTTTGAATATCGAGTAATATTTGTGAGTTTTGAAGACTCTGTTGTTCTGAAGTTCTGTAAATAAATTATTTTCTACTTTTCTGACCAGGTTGTGAAGTTGTCTAACCATAAGATCAAAAGAGCCCCATATACGCTGCAACAATATGTTACATTAAGGTCAATGGAAAAAAAATAATTTTAAGGGAATTTAAATGATGTTATACTCTTTCGAACATAATAGAATTCATATGTACCTAAGAAGTATGTATTAAAAAATACATTCTGCACAATCTGTTGTACTAAGAATATTTGTTATAAATTTACAGGGCCACAAAAAAGTATTATTTTTAACACAATCTAACTGATTGGTAAAGCTATACGAATTTCAATATTTCCAACTGAGCGAAAAATTGTCCAGGACGAGAATCGAACCCGGATACTTGGCTTACAAGGCCAGTTCTTTGCCTGTTAAGCTAACCGGGCGATAACCGGCTGGGATTTTTCGCTCAGATAACCTTATTGGCCGTAACATCTGGTCTGTCATTTAGACAGCTCGGCATAATAAGCCGCAGGTAATGGAACTCCATAGAACGATGGATACGTAGATATACTATTATTTTTAACACAATCTAACTGATTGGTAAAGTTATTATACGAATTTGAATATTTCCAACTGTGCGAAAAATTGCCTAGGCCGGGAATCGAACCCGGATACTTGGCTTACTAGGCCAATGCTTTACCTGTTAAGCTAACCGGGCGATAACTGGCTGTATAGTATATCTACTAATAATATATCCGAAATAATAGTATATCTACGTATCCATCGTTCTATGGAGTTCCATTAGCGGCGGCTTATTCTGCCGAGCTGACTAAATACAGACCAGATGTTACGGCCAATAAGGTTATCTGAGCGAAAAATCCCAGCCGGTTATCGCCCGGCTAGCTTAACAGGTAAAGCAGTGGCCTTGTAAGCCAAGTTTCCGGGTTCGATTCCCGGCCTGAGCAATTTTTCGCTCAGTTGGAAATATTGAAATTCTCACAAAACTAGTCGTTGGGGGCCACCGTAATACTTACCCATCATGGATATGTATATGAAAATAAAACATGTGAAACTATTTATACAATGCATTGCAATTCATAAACAAAATTTAAATATTGTTAATATACATAGTAATACTATATTAAAGAACTGCTGATGTACCAATTTCGACAAATTATATAAAACGCCAAACTACTCAAGTAGTACCGAACTGCGTAAAAGAAACATCCTTATAACTCCAAAAATAATAATTCTATTAACTAACAATTAACTGCGTCGGATTAAGCGTCTCATTTCCAATTAAAACATACTTCTGAATTAAAATTCGAATGAAATACAGGGTCAGGAAAAATCGAAGAATGTGGAAAACAAGATTGCAAATATCTCAGCAACTAATAATCCGATCGACTTCGTTCCATATGCAAAATGTGTGTTATTTTATTGCCTTTTACGTCCATTCCTTAGAACAAAAAAATTCGAAAATTTTTATATACCTTTCATCAGGGCGAATTATTCGAGAGTCCGAAAAAAATAGTTCCGGATAATCGAGGTTGCTGATATTAAATAGGGTTCGTCCCATTCTTACATACTAACTACATACAAAATTTCAAGTCTCTATCTCAATTTGTTCGGGAGATAGAGCGTTTACAGACAGACAGACAGACGGACGGACGGCAAATTTTTTTTTCTAAAAATATGTTTTTCGGTATCTCCACTATCTAAAACGTGTAAATCCGTCAAAAAAATTTTTTCGATTTTCAAAACGATTGCAAGACTTACCCTATACTACGTATGATGGGTAAGTAAAAAAGAAAAAATGTAATTTAACAAATTACAACGATTGTTTGGAAAATGATACTTCCAAAGACTAATATTCAAAACACTTATAAATAAATTCTGCATTTAAATTATTAATAATAATAAACATTATTTTTAGGATGATTATAAGGATTCATATATTACGAATGCCGTGCATTAAACATTAATGTTTCTAGACCAATGATAAAACTAGTCGTTGGGGGCCACCGTAATACTTACCCATCATGGATATGTATATGAAAATAAAACATGTGAAACTATTTACACAATGTATTGCAATTCATAAACAAAATTTAAATATTGTTAATATACATTTTAATGCTATATTAAAGAACTGCTGATGTACCAATTTCGACAAATTATATAAAACGCCAAACTACTCAAGTAGTACCGAACTGCGTAAAAGAAACATCCTTATAACTCCAAAAATGATAATTTTATTAACTAACAATTAACTGCGTCGGATTAAGCGTCTCATTTCCAATTAAAATATACTTCTGAATTGAAATTTGAATGAAATACAGGGTCATGAAAAATCGAAGAATGTGGAAAACAAGATTACAAATATCTCAACAACTGATAATCCGATTGACTTCGTTCTATATGCAAAATATGTGTTATTTTATTGCCTTTTAAATCCATTTCTTAGAACAAAAAAATTCGAAAATTTTTATATACCTTTCATCAGAACGAATTTTTTGAGAGTCCGAAAAAAATAGTTCCGGATAATCGAGGTTGCTGATATTAAATAGGGTTCGTCTCATTCTTACATACTAACTACATACAAAATTTCAAGTCTCTATCTCAATTTGTTCGGGAGATAGAGCGTTTACAGACAGACAGACAGACAGACGGACAGACAGACAGACAGACGGCAAATTTTTTTTTCTAAAAATATGTTTTTCGTAATCTCCACTATCTAAAACGTGTAAATCCGTCAAAATTTTTTTTTTCGATTTTCAAAACGATTGCAAGACTTACCCTATACTACGTATGATGGGTAAGTAAAAGTATTCTGTTACACAATTGTATAGGGAGGAAACACTGTTTGGAACGCATTTTAATACTACTAAAATATTTCCCATTTTATGAAATTCATATAGGGTGCTGAGGTTTACTACAAGTTACTTCCTGTATAATAGAAAACAATAGTATTTGCAAGGATGCACGAAAGTCTTCGGCCACTTTACTATATCCGTTGTACTGTATACGATTACACAAACATCTGGATATTTTTTAAAAAATTGTTATTGTACGAACGCGCCTCATTTGCTATGTTTGATGTACAATTTCCAATTTGCTTTATGCAGGAATCGGGTGAGAACAAAAAATTATCATCCCTGTATTCACTATCTTACTTCTAAAATAAAGGTAAGAATGGATTTTTTAATAAATTTTCTAAATATCAATTATCAGCTTCTCTTCAATTTTTTTTTCTTTTGAAAAAAGAAAGTCTTACAAACGACAATATACGAAATGTAAACATATAATAAATACTTTGCACCCTATGTTCTACTGACAGCATGTTTCAGAAAATCTCAGAAATTGATACTCATTTTATTCAATATTTTTTTTTCAAATAATGAAAACTAAAAACACAAACGATTTTCCACATAGACCATGTTATAACATGGAATTATTTTGAGCGTTCCTCTGTACGAACTACAAATGCTACAGACGATAATCAAGGAAACTTTGGTCCAAGAAAGAAAAAAGGTTAAATCTGCTACATCACTGGGATTAACGGTGAAGTTTTGATCTCAAAATATAGATAAATGCAAAAGTGTGAGTTTGGCAGCTCAATGGAAATAATTCTTTAAGTTCCCACCATAGCAGAATAGATCAAAGTTAAGTAAAAGTGGAGCAAAGTCACCATGATTGACTGCACATAATTCATTTTCAATAACGAATGTGGTATAAAAAGCCTATCTTAAAGCAATTGCATTGTAATCTGTGTAACTCGAAAGAGTTAACTCATAATCAGATGGGCATGAGCTATATCGAAGTCATAATAATTTTTTCAATATCGTGAAAAGTATTAGAGATTGAATTGGCTGACGTGAGCAAATATTTCATAGCTTTTTTTTTCACTATTTATTGACAGTTAAAAACGGCACCAAACTGTCATTCCTTTACGAAATAAGAATCAGAATAGGCGATCTTGAAATGAAGGTATTTAAAATATTACTACAGATATCAGTAATGAAGTGACAATTAAATTAGAATATTTTCATTTAACAGAATCCTGATGAAAAAAAGCATAGTTTAAAAACAAGTTTACAAGCCCTACTTACATTTGAAATATCATCAGACTGTTAGTATCTTCAAAAATAACAATTAGTTTCTAAAACACACATAATTTTTTTTTCAGTATTACGGGTAAGTCAAAGTCCATACCCTTTTCGAAACTAACATATTGATTTTCAGCGTAATTTAAAAGAAAATCAATTTTGCCTTCAAAGGACTTTATTGTGCGAAATTAGGTTTAACAAAATTTTTTTAACTTAAATACTACCAATCACTTTAAAATTTTGCAGGCTAATACGTTAAAAAAATATAGATTTGTAAAAATTTTCAAATAATTTTTTGTATTATTTCAAAAGCATCATAAAAATAAAATTGAGTTTGCCAGGGCTCATTGTATTGCTCTTGATTTACTGGTTTAAATAGGCAAATTTTTGTTTATCACTTCTCTTTTTTTACACACCATAGTAAATAGAATTTTTTTCTGAAATATTCCATAGTTAATTAAATGCAATTAACAAATTTGAGGAGCAAAATGCAGCACTTGGACAGCTTTTTTTGGAGTTTATTTTTGTTAATCTCTCATAAAAGTTTTATCGCTACGATAAATTAACAGATGCTTGTTTGAACCAATCATTTGAAAGTATAACTTGGCACAAATCTCTCACATAAAAAGTTTCTCTCCAGTATGAATTAAAATATATTTGCTTAAAGCATACATATCAGAAAATTTCTGCTTGCATATCTCACACTCAAAAGGTTTGTTAGTAGTGCGAATTAAGAGATTCCCGGCTTAATCACTCTACTGAGAAAATTTCTTGTTGCTTATCTCACACATAAATCTCACCATCATGAATTGACAGGTTCTTGCTTAAATAATCATTTTCAGAGAATTTATTGTTTTATATCTCACGTACAAGAGGTTTCTCACCAGAGTGAATTAAAAGATGCCTGATTAAGTCTATCTTTTAAAAAAAATCTTGCTCAAATCTCACATATTAATGGTATCTCATTAACAGATGTATTCTTAAAGAACTGTTTTCAAAGAATATCTTGTTGCATATCATACATAGAAATGGTTTTTGACCACTATGAATTAACAGATGCTTCCTGAAATCATCTTTTTGAGAGAATTTCTAGTTGCATATCTCACATACAAAAGGTTTCTCACCATTATGAGTTAACAGATGTTTCGTTAAATCATTTTTTCGAGAGAATTTCTTATTGCATATCTCACATGCAAAAGGTTTCTCACCAGTATGAATTAACAGATGCTTCCTTAAATCATCTTTTCGAAAAAATTTCTTGTTGCATATCTCACATACAAAAGGTTTCTCACCAGTATGACTTAACAGATGGCTACTTAAATTGCCTTTTTGAGAGAATTTCTTGTTGCATATATTACACACAAAAGGTTTCTCACCAGTATGAGTTAACAGATGCTTCCTTAAATCATTTTTTCGAGCGAATTTTTTGTTGCATATCTCACATACAAAAGTTTTCTCACCAGTATGACTTAACAGATGGCTACTTAAATTGCCTTTTTGAGAGAATTTCTTGTTGCATATATCACACACAAAAGATTTCTCACCAGTATGAGTTAACAGATGATTGGTTAAATGGCTTTTTCGAAAAAATTTCTTGTTGCATATATCACACACAAAAGATTTCTTACCAGTATGACTTAACAGATGTTCGCTTAAATGGCTCTTTCGAGAGAATTTCTTGTTGCATATATCACACTCAAACGGTTTCTCACCAGTATGAGCTAACAGATGTCTGCTTAATTTGCTCTTATGAGAGACTTTCTTGTTGCATACCTCACATACAAAAGATTTCTCACCAGTATGAGTTAAGAGATGACTGGTTAAATCACCGTTTTTAGAAAATTCCTTATTGCATACCATACATACAAAAGGTTTCTCACCAGTATGACTTAAAAGATGCTTCCTCAAATCATCGTTCTGAAAGAATCGTTTGTTGCGTACTTCACACAAACAAAGTTGTTTTTGGAGAAATTCTTCTTGCATAATTCACAAATAAAAGATTTTCTGGTTGTGAGTTAGAAGCTGCTTTTTCAAAAAGTTTTCATAATTTTTTTTATGCTGCATTTGTTTCAAACATTGAAGATATTTTTAGTGATGTGATGTATTAGATTACTGGTTTTATGCATCTGCAATAAAATAAAATTAATTAATATCAGTTTTTACGTTTCATTAAAAAATCTTATCATGAAAATTTAAAATCAATGTAGAAAATAAATTGAAATAAAATTTCTACCATAGCATTAAAAACTACAGTAGACTCCCAGTTATCTGAAGTTAGCGGAATCAAACGTGTGTCAGATGAATTTGCTAACAAAATAAATAGTAAATTATAAATAAAATCAACAGCAACATTTTAAAAATATATAACATATTATAAGTAAAATATAAAGTACATTTAAGGAGAAAATTCTAAAACTTAATGTCATCTAAAGAAACGATGATATTACTTACTCGTCATACGTAGTATAAGCTAAGTCTTGCAATCGTTTTCAAAATCGAAAACAAAATTTTTACGGATTTAGAGTTTTAGATATTGGAGATTCTGAAAAACATATTTTTAGGAAAAATAATTGTCGTCCGTCCGTATGTGTGTCTGTCTGTAACCGTTCTATCTCCAGAACAAATTGAGATAGAGACTTGAAATTTTGTATATACTTAGTATGTAAGAATGGGACGAAGCCTAATTAATATCAGTAGCCTCAATTATCCGGAACTATTTTTTTCTGACTCTTAAGAAATTCGTTTTGATGAAAGTTGTATAAAATGTTTCGATTTTTTTATTTTAAAACTATGGACGTAAACCGCAATAAAATCACACAAATTTTGCATCAAGAACGATGTCGATCGGATAATTAGTTGTTGAGATATTTCTAATCCTGTTTTCCACATTCTTCGGTTTTTCATGACCCTGTATTTTATTCAAATTTCAATTCAAAGAAATATTTTAATTGGGAGTAAGTCGTTTAATCCGAAGCAATAAACTATTAGTGAATATGATTATTATTTTCGGAGTTATAAGGATGTTTCTTTTATGGCATTCAATACTACTTGAATAGTTTGGTGTGTTATATAATAAGTCGAAATTAGTTCATCAGAAATTCATTAATACAGTGCGTGTCAAAAGTTTAAGCACAATAGCGATTTTAAAATAAAACTTTAAATATTACCTTTCATTTCAATATCTGTCTTGTATATGTTAATAATATCTATTTTTACACCATATTCATTTAAATTAACTTTTAAATTTTATTTCAAGCCATGGAGTTTAAGAATAGAAGAAAAATGACCGTGTCAAAAGTTTAAGCACAAAATCGTTTTTATGCATATTTTACAGTCTGACGTAAACGGTTGCGCACGCAAACAATTTCTGGGTGTATAAGAAGCAGTCCGCTGTTGTTTTTGAGTTAGTACAAAATGCCCAAGACGAAAGAATTTTCAGAATAGGAGATGATAAAAATTTGGAGTATGAGAGCAAAATGTAATTCTGTTTCTGAAATTGCAAGTGCATTAAAAAGGTCAAAATAAGGTATTCATCAAAATTTGGCTCGTGAAAATGATTTTAAACGAAACTTTCGTTCAGGAAGGCCGCGAGTGACTAGTTTGAGCAAAGATAGCCGCATCAGAAATTTCGATTTAACTGGTAATTACTCCCTTTGGGAAATAAAATATGCAGTTGGTGAACAAATATCGAAAAAAACTGTTTATAGAAGAGTTTTGGAATTCAAATACATCAAATACCGTAAAATGGCTCGATTACCGTGCCCCAAAAGGCACCATAAAGAAGCTAGATTACAATGGGCCAAAGAGCATACGTCATTTGGTGAAAAGTGGCTGAATGTCATATTCAGTGATGAAAAAAAATGGAACCTCGATGGCCCTGATGGGTTTAAATACTTTTGGCATGATCTCCGCAAGGAGCCTAGTAGTGTATTTAGCCGATAACATAATGGTAGTTCTGTAATGGTATGGGGGGGCTATTTCTTTCAATGGTCCAACATCTCTAGCATTCATCAGTGGTCGTTAAAACTTTGAAAACTATCAAGAGACACTTGCCAATCATTTGCTTCTTGTTGCCGAGGTTTTTAGGGGGAGAAAAATTGTTATTTCAACATCATAATGCTTCCATCCATACCTCAAACTCAACTTCATCGTGGCTTAAGTCGAAAACAGTGTCTGTATTGAAATGGCCGGCAATTAGTCCTGATTTAAATTTTATAAAAAATATGTGGGGTATTCTCCCTGATGCAGTTTATCCAAATGGAAAGCAGTATTCTTCAGTTAAAGATTTGAAAGATGCCATTGAGAACGCTTGGTTTAAAAATGAACCAGAAACAATACAGAACCTCATTTTAACGATGGAAGACCGTATATTTAAAGTAATTCAGCAGAAAGGAGTAATAATCAAGCATTATTTTTTTTTATTCTTGTTCTGCTAAAGACTAAAAAACTACTGTGCTTAAACTTTTGACACACTCATTTTTGTTGTTTTGATAAATTTTATTATTTAAGATAAATTTTATAGCATGAATCTGTTAACTATCTTCTTAAAACTACAATTTGTAGGCTATGTGAAAAGGGAAGTAACTTTCACCCATTAATAAAATTTTATTTTGAAATTTTCTGTTGTGCTTAAACTTTTGACACGCACTGTATAGCATGACTATGTGTTAAAAATACTTAAATATATGTTTAAATTTTGTTTTGGAATTGCAACGCATTTTATAAATATTTCACACATGTTTTGTTTTCATATATTATGTTATGCATAAACATGATGAGTAAGTATTACAGTGGCCCCCAACGACTAGTTTTTTACAGAGAATGCAGAGAAAATGAATTATTTCTGCGGTGATGGAACTTTAATATGCAAATGTGTTTAGTAAGAATTTCTCTAGATTACAAAAGTTTTTTTATTTAATGTTAATGCTTATTGCTGAAAAATTCTTTATAATTTAATATAATTTACACTACAGTTAAATAATCATGCATTCAACAACACTCAAAACTACTAAGATGGAATCAAAAAGAACTCATGAAAAATTCCATTTTAGACAGTGTCAACTGGTATAATATTAAACGGCATAAATCAAAGTTATATATTTTAGGCTATGAATTTTTCTGTTTTAGGCAAATTTTCACCATAAACATGTTACCTTTTAACTGTATCCTCTAAAACTATTATAATGTATTCATTCTGTAGTGCACCTGTGAAGAGTATAAATATATTACAATGAATTCTGAGAAGGTAACCTATCTTAAAGATTTGTTTGTATTTATGTCGGCCAATTACATACACAAGGGATGTAGGCCCTAAAGGTGGAAGCCCTCCATAGGGGTCTTTCTAAGAGAACCTAGCCCTTATTTACACGAGGAAATCTAAAGTTCGAAGAAAACCACAGGAAAATCCAAACGGTTAGGCCGACGGCTGCAATTGGGCTCGAACCCAGCTCCTGCCGTTACCAGTTTCGGAGGCAGAACCTCTCGTCCACTAGTGGGGCCCTTATCTTAAAGGTACAGAAAATCACGATTGCATGAAAAGTACATTGTATATTTATCGTTCCTAAAACTTGAAACCTATCTAAAATGGAACATTTTGCAACTGTGTTTACTTCTTGGTAGGTTTTTGGTGAACACGAAATCATCCCGTAAATGGAAACATTTGACAGTCCCGAAGCATAAGTGTACAAATATACCTGTTAAGATGGAAATAGATTTTTATGGAACCAACTGCTGCTGTCTGTTGAGGGAAAAGACCAGTTTATGCAAATGCAATAGCGGTACACTGATTGAGTTTCGATACCCTTATCTTTGACCATTTTATAATTTTATAATTTTATATCAAACAATATTATAACGTATTGTACTACCTGGAATTAATAAAAGTAACTGTATTCTTAAACTGGTTATTTGTGAAATTTTATTGCCATTTTTAAAATACTTTAAGAAATATGAACATGATTTAGTATCTTCAGTTCTAAAACATGCTGATGATGTCTTTTCATCTATAAAAGAATTTTCGTCAAACAGTAAGCAAGAAATGAGAAACTGGAGCTTAAAAGTTTTTTGGGGAAATTAAAAAGAGCAGAATTCCTTGCAACAGAAAAGTTTGACATGTATTTTTTTAATCATACAGATTCCTTGTCAAATTGGTTATTCAATGTAGACAGATGACACATCTCATGATAAATTTAAAGAATATTTCTGGATATTAATGATTCTTTCTTGTTTGAATTATTTTATTTCGAGTCTTGTTGACATTTAGGGAAGGACCAGAGAGATATTGAGCAGTTTTGATGTTTTGGTGGGTTGTTACAAAATTATGGCAATTTTTGTCACTGAATTTTTCAACCGTAGTCATTTTAAAATAAATTAATGAATTTTAAAGGGAGATTTTTTATGCATTTATTAGGTATTGTAATTTTGTTTTTATTCATTAACACTAAGACGGCCATTAGCAGTCATTTTGACTGAAACCATATAAATATAATTCAGTTTGTTCCAACCAGAAATTCTATTTTTTAGTAAGTTTAGAATATATAAAGAAGAAAAACATAAAATAGAAAAATTAAAGATTAAAAAAAATTCTGATGTGAATTATTTTTGTCAAGATGACTGAAAATTTCGGCTTTTCTAGTGTTAATACAATTACAGAGCTATGGCAAGATTCGTAATTTTTGTACGAATTCAAAATGATATGAAAAAAATTGGAAACACTTTCTACACTGATTAGATTAAAGCATCAAATTTAGGGGATCCCCCCCCCTCACACACTGAAATGTCCCCCTATAATATTTAGGGTTTTATACTTATTAACAATCTAGAAGGATTCCCTCTCTTCAGAATTTCAAACTGCTCTTTCCAGAGTTGCAAAAATCCCTCCCGCAGAAAAATGTCTCAGTCATCTGAAATGACCACAATTACGACTTGTGAATGCCCAGTTTAAAAATTGCTTACATAAACTTCTTGGATTTCCATCCAAGAGTTGTGTATGAAGAGGGTGGTGATGAGGTTCTGTTTTTAACAATAAAAATCTAAAACTTAAATTCAATCTAATTGACACATCAAACTCCGAGAATGTACTGTTAAACTTGGAGAAGGCTCTAAAACTGTTTTGAACCACATAAAATAAATTGATTTTGAAGTAAAATTATAGAAACCAATATCATTTTTACACAACCAAATGTTTCCAAAAATAAGTGTTAATCAATTGCAAACAAAATTGTTTAAAAAAATTATCATGCTTGAAGTTCATTATCAGTTATCAAAATTAACTATTGAGACCAAATATGGTTTCAAAAGGCGAAAATTGAAATAAAGAAACCCAGAAGAATTATGGCCATTTTAGACAATTGTAACGAGACTGTTTTTTCCAATATAAACTTTATAAATCATATTTACTGTGCAGGCTTGTTATATTACTAGTTTCTTTAGCCAAAATGTATTTTTCTTAAATATTAATCAGATAATAATTAAATGCAAATCTGAAATTGCTTGAAAATAAACTAAATATATAAACCAACTAATAATAAGTTAAATAGGGGAGAGGGGGGGGGGCACATTTGAAATGGGGACATCTTTGAACACCCTAAATATTTTCCTTCAAAAGAATTATTTAAAAAAATGTAGATAGCAGCACATTATTTCTGCTTTAATACAGTAAATATACAAAGCTGCAACATATTGTATACACAATACTGTCTACTCAAGGTATGTATTATTCTCTTTTTAAACTTAAGAAAATAAAGTTATAAGCAATTTGTCAATAATTTTGTATGTCTAAAATTTTAATTTATTGCTAATACTTAAATAAAGATGTTAGCTTAGTTTATGAGCTTTGTTTCATTCAAATTCTTACAGCCAAATCAAATAATTAGTTGTAATGCTGAACTCTATGTGATGGGGGCACCATCGAACAGAAAACTTAGGGCACTGTTGAACATTTAAAAATATGAAGTAAAGAGTCATAAATGTATCTAGATATTATTATTTTTCAAATTTCTTTTTTTATTTCAAAAAAGGGATTAATTAAGAATGTCAAAAAACATAAACGTATATTGAGAACCATTCCTTTTAACTGCATACATAGATTACAAGTACTGGATATATCAGTGATGGGAAGTTTCAAATCTGAATTGACACATTGATGAATCTGATTTTGAAGATTTACTTGCTGATACCAAAGTTCAAGAAACAAAGATTCTTGCTCAGAAAGACTTATATGTGAAGGATTTCATTTTAATTCCATTTCATACAAAAAGAACTATTTGTCCTTACATTGTTCAGGTTTAATGTCAGGTTTCTACATAAAAGCGAAAATGAAAAATTTCATAAAATACCAGAGAGGTATAGGATAACTATAAAATCCTGTATTAAAAAACATAAATAGTCTAGTATCGGCTATATATACAATCAAACAAAGATTGTAGGTTGACAATGTCTGTACTACAGTACCTTCATCTCTCGAAGGAAAATTCAGAATTGTCAGTTAAAGATGGCATTAAAATTTATCAGATGAATTTACTTATATTTTGACGTAAATGAATATATTTTTAATGTTTTAATTAATAAACAACCCTCTAAATTGCTATTAACAATTTACACCCATATTATTAAAAAGAAAGAATAAGAATTGTCCCATTTCTTCCTCTACCTTCTTTTATGTAAACTTCTTGTATAAAAAGAAGTGCTGCTTTTAGGCATAGTTTAAATTATGAATAATATACAACATATAATGTATCATAAATAGGGAAACTATTACATCTATGCATGAACAATTCATTGATATACAAAAGGCATAAAAGATATATGAAGCAAATTTACTTTTGATTCCTGATATAATCCTTTTCTTTATACAATTGCAAGTTTATGTAAATCAGCTACTATTTCAACTGAAAATTGGGATACCATTGTTTTATCTTATGTGTGATTGATGAAATGTTTATAATGATAGATAAAGAGAAATTCCCTGCTCTCTGGAAAACTGTCTCATTTCACGCCACTCACACCTACATTATTTATAGTATAAGTTAGTTACTTACTTGATAATTGTTATTCGATTACCTAAACATTCAGTTTACCTGTGAACCAAATATTTTAAATGACTATTAAATGTCAGCAAAAATGAAATTTGTGTCACTATAGGATAAAATCATAAGTTATAAATTTTTCAGTAAAAGAATAACTAAATAAGCATATCTTACCATTAATTTATTTTCGTGCAAAAGATCTGTTTGGAAATTGATTTAAAAAATTAGCTTATGTAACACAGTACACTAATTTCATCCATAAGACGCCACTAAAAAGAATGAATCGCGAATTAAAAAAAATCATTCATGAGTATTGAATCAATCAAAAAATCTCCTCCAAAATTAATTTTTAACAAAGAAGATAAAATATTTTTTATAAAAAAGAAATTGATAAAATTTATCAAAATTTGCGAATCGAATAAATTAAATATGTTCTCGGGTTAAAAATTGGACGCAGTTTGATTTTGGAATAACTCAGGAAAATTTAGCATAGTTTCTATGCTGAAACTTGTTCATTTTAATGACTGACAGGTAATCAGTATTACACCTAGTGATTAAAAAAAAAATACTAGTCATATCGTCATTGCAGCAGATTAATTAATAAATATTATTAGTAATAATTATTTATGGAATGTATGATTCATTTTCAATGAATCATTATGTAATTCACGATTCATTCTTTAATTGGCGTCTCGTCTCTGCGTCTGTTTATAATATTAAGAAAGCTTTAATAAATAAATTTATTGTACTAAAACTCTTTACTAAAATGAAATAAGGCTTAGACAGGGCTGTTTTGTTTATATTTAAATAAAAATTCTACAATTTGCTATTTGATAATGACTGTACGAAATTTTATGCATCGCAAATTTCATTTTTGGCTGATTTATTTGATGATAAAATAAATATATTTTTTAAATAATTGATTGCATAATGAAGTGTCTCTATAAATTTTATCGAAATTTACACGAAAAAACACATACACTTAAGAAACTGCAGCTGAATTCCAGATCAAGCAGGACACTTTGCAAAGCGATAAATTGGTTTTAGTTTTTACCAGTTTGTTTCGTAAATTCCTTTCACCCCCATTTTGTCTTGATCTAGAATTGAGATTAGTTTAATCAGATTGGTTGGTTTATTGTCTTTTAGATGGTTTGATTTTTTAAAATATGTTTATGTTTATTTATGTATTTTATATAGTGATAGTTTGACATACAGTAGTTATCAAGAGTTTTTGTGTGATTTCGTCAGTGAAAATGGCTTATTGTTGAAATTTGTTTTTACGTATATTGTAGTTTTTTTTTTTTTTTTTTTGTGTATGACTATAGTTAAGGGTAAGTTTAACTTAGATCAAGCAGAATGCTTGAAGCAGAAGCTTCATTTTTCATTAGTTAATGGATAGAGAGAATAAGAGAAAGAAATTTTGTAATGTTTGTGTCACTGAGCAATGAGGAAGAAGGGTAATACTTAATTGCGACATGGACCAAAATACAATCACCAAAATATAGGATTTAATGTCAGTATTGCTTGATCATAAATGAGAATCATCAGGAGATTTTTAATTCAACTTTTCATTTGTATTTTTATTAATTTATTTCTTCTTTCATAAATTTACAATAAAAATTATGTTAATTGCATAATTCATTGAGTTGCATAATTTGGCCGAATTGGTCAATGAGATAATCAAGCAGTGATATACATAAATCTTTTCCACCATAAAAAAATGATATGCTGTAAAATCCTGAAAGTAAGCACCCTTCTCCATTTTTAAGAAATTTTGATTTTTCATCTATTTTCTAATATAACCCCCCTCCCCCTCCCTAAAAAAAAAGTAAAAACCTTTAATTTCAATGTAACAATAATATAGTATAACTTCTGTAATCCAGATAGTTAAGTATGTTTATTTGTTTTGAATTAGAGATAAAAGATAGCGCCATAGCTCATATATAAACAAATTTTAGAAAATGGCTAAGAAAGTAAAAAGATTATGTAATAACCCAACTTTTTTTTTTCAATTTTAAAACTGTAATAACTTTCTAAATAACATGTGCAATAATTATAGGTGTCTTTATTGATATTAAGTTTTAAAAATTCATGATTACTATATATACTTGCATATAAGACGAGAAATTTTAGGCAAAAAAAGAACTTCAAAGTGGAGGGGTAGACTTATACGCGAGACCTAAAAAAAATTATAAACAAAATATCGGAAAATAGCATGCTAGTGAATCGGTGCTGCAGCACCCCATTGTGTTTGTAGAGTACAAAATCCAAAACCCTTCCAACCTCAACGATTCTGAATTTAAGATCATTTTTAGTTTATTAAAAAAAAAAAAAATTACCCTACTCTGTTGCAAAGAACAAAAAAAGTGTGTGATTCATGTCATTTTGGAACGACTCAGAGGAGTCAAGCTTTTTCGGAACGATTCTGAAGAATTGTTCCTTTTCAGACTTGTTTTATTTCTGAACCAGTCAGAGAATTTGCTCCTTTTCGGAGTCGTTTCATTTCGGAACGAGTCTGAGGAATCGCTCCTTTTCGGAGTTGGTACATTTCGGTCTAATTCCGAGGATTCGATTCTTTTGGGAACCGTTCCAAAAAAGAGAGATTCCGCAAGCTCGTTCCTTTTTGGAATTGTTCTGAAAAGGAAGAATACTTTTTTACAGACTGGAATTGTTCCTTTATATCCACTGCCGGAATCGCTCCTTTTGAGTCCTTCCTCAATAAATGCCACATCTCTACTAAAAAACTGATTAAAGTTAACATTAAAACGACTTATTAAGCAAAAAGTAAGTTTAAAATAAGTAACATGTTATACTGCTGCTTTTACCCTCTCGAAATCAAGAGCAAACTGCGTTTGAGCGCCACTATTTCTCGCTGCCAGTAGGCCAATATTTCAAAATATGCGACTTCGTAATGTTCCTGACCTGTGACCTTCAGATCATTGGTTATTTTGCTATTCACGGCAGTTGAAGGGAAGTTTGACGTCATTGCACACGACCTGCATTCAGTACTTTTCAGCCAATGGCGTTTCACATATTTTTTTCTTTTTTAATGGAAGCACTTGTTATGTAGAAATTCTGTTTGTTTGTATGTATGAATACATTTTATTTCTTGCATAAAAAAATGAGAAAAAAGTGATTTTTTTTTTTGAAGGGGAGTCAACTTATACGTGGATTTTGAATTTTTCCTTATTTTTAACAACTTAAGTTAGGGGGTCGACTTATACGCGAGTTTACGACTTTACTACTCTGTTAACCCGTCAACCAATTTCACCAAATTATACAAATCGCCAAACTAATAGCCAAATTATACATATTGATATAATTTTTATTTCAAATAAGAAAAACAAATAATTTGTAGAATAATAATAAAAATATTAATAAAAAGTCGAAATAAAAATCACTTAATAATATTTTAAACACGTGAATCGTATTTAATATCATTGAATGTGACATATACGATCATCCATTATTGGCATTTAATCTTATAGTTTTCCGATAATTTTTGGTCGACGGGATACCCTAGTAGTACCTTCAAATGTAATATTAATGAATTTATTAACAAAGACAATAAATTTCAATAGTAATGGATAATTGTAAGGAAACTAATGATATTTATAAAGTCAAAACACATAGGTGGATATAGTTATATTATAAAATGTATGTAAACAATAAATACAGGCTTAACCCCCCCCCCCCCCAAACAAAAAAATGAAATTCAAAATTTGCAAAAATTTGAATAACCTGTGTCATTGGTAAGTTGAAAAGATATTTAATAAATTCCAGAGTAAGATGTAGGAAGAACATGATCTATTTTTCTACTCATAATACTGTAAAAAAAACCCTCTAAATAACGGACACCTCAAGAACGCAGAAATTGTCTGCTATTGGGAAAACTTCAGGGATACAAAAAATCGCTAAGAAATGCTAATTATGTCAATTAATTGACATTTATATGTTTTAAATTGTCTATTATATGATTAATGAGAAGTTGAAATTATTTTTAAGTAATAAAACTTGAATAAAACTGTGCAGACGCTTAAATGCTGTTTATTACATTCTTATTTAAAAAAAAAAAAAATCTGTTATATAAGTTTACTTTTGCTTGCGATTATGTGTAATTTGTTTTTCAGTGTGATGTTATTGGCCATTATATAGTTTCGAGCGAGGATGGGGATTACACTTTTTGATCATTAAAAACATAAAATCTTCTGTGGGGGGAGGAGAGGACATTGACATTTGAATGCTCTGAGAGATGTCCCTTCCAGGCAACTTCCTGAATTCAACAATGAACATGAAAGCAAAATTTCGTCAGCCCACCCTCTACATTTATTTGTGATCATAAAATTTGTCACACATTACCCTAAAAAATTTACAGACTTTTTTACTTTTTTTATTGTTAAAAAATATTTTTTATATCCTTTAACGCCGAAAATAGTGTCCGCTATTTGGAATGTCCATTATTCAGAGGTTAAACATACAAAAATTTAGGTTTTGGGAGTGGGGATTGGAAACTGTCCGTTAAATAGAGGTGTCCGCTATTTGGGAGTGTCCGTTATGGGGGTGTTATTGTATTGAACAAAAACCGTTCAAATATGCAAAATATTTCTAGTAATTTAAATTTACCGTAAAATACCGTTAATCCGCCCTTCCCGATCAAGCGCCCCCTCCCCACTTTATAAAGAATTTGTACTTTTCAAAAAATCCCGAGAAAGCGCCCTCCCTCCCGATTCTCAAAGGCAATTGAGAGTGGGATGAATCATTTTGAAATGAATGAATCATGAGTCTTTGATGAAATGTGCGTTTTTTCAAGATTTTTTAATTGATTTCATGCTTGTTTTGGCTTTTTTTACTAATTTCTCCTTTATTCTGCGTTTTTTCGACAGAATTTACGTTTCTAAATAAAAAGAACTCAATTTTTTTCAAGTATCAAAATTCATGATTCATTCAACGAATCATTCATTTCATGATGATTCATTCTTGTAAATTTTGTTGAACGATCGCAAAAAAATCCCGTGTAAGCGCCCCCCTCTAACTATTGTACGATTTTTCTTTTCGTTTGGGGGGGCGGATTAACGGTATTTTACGGTAATTCATTTTTGCATACAAGATGGTGTCACTCTCACTGAAGTTATTTTAAATATTTTTATTAATTTTCTGTTATCTTTCAGGTTGAATATGGTTCTGTTATATAACATGCAAATGTTTTTTTTTTATGGTTTATATTTCAGAAAATTAACTACTGAGTATGGTTTTAAAGATAAAGTGAAACATTAGTAAAATTACTACATTCGGATAATAATTTTTACATCAAAGTGTATTGTTTTCAATAAAATGGGTGTGTTGGATAACAACTTAATGTTTTTCTTTTTACATTATATAATTTATTTAACAGAAACAAGCCATTTATTTATCTTCTTTTTTATAGCGACAGAAGCATTTAGCAGAGTAGATTCTCTAAATCTTTGAATGCCTGAAATTTGCACCGTGTTTCAAATGTAAACAGTGAAACTGATATTTAAGTTCATACAAAAATTCTCGATTTTTAAAATTTTTATTTCATTGAGTTTTTATTTTATTCTGCGACTCTGATTAATATGAGTGAATTTGTGCTTTCTTATTCAGGAAGTATAAATTTATTTCTGAAAAAAATCCAAATTCAGTTGATATCAGTGGCAATCATAATATTTGTAGCCAATACATACTACCTTTTAATAGCTTTTTGAATTATTAAGTATGGATAACCATGAAATAAAATTTTAATAAAAATAACTTTTCATAACTTTGTAATTTTACCTAATTGTAACCATTCGTTATAATTTGGAGTGCATTATTGCATTCAAATTACTGCTTAAAAAGGGGTACAACAGGGCACTACTTATTTATACCATGGGTAAATTATAGATATCGCCTAACTATACATATAGTTTTTGTTTAAAGAGACAAATGAACAAATAAATTAGTAAAATATTAATAGAAATGCAAATAAAGAGTCAAATTAAAAATCACTTGATAACATAATTCACATGTATGTTGTGTTTTATTTTTAATATCAAGTAAATTTGACATTTACAATCACTCATTATTGGTACTTAATTTTATAGTTTTGCAACAATTTTTTGGCCAATAAGATAATAACGTAGAACCAAAAAATATAAACAAGACAATGATCAGAAAGCCACAGTTTAAGGGGATTTAAGAGAGTTTATTGTATATTAAAGAATATTACATACCGTAATTTCTGGAAGAAACGCCGCGGCGTTTACGTGTTTTAAACTGAAATTTCAAGCAATGCGGCGTTTCTACTGATGCGGCGTTTACGAGCATTTTTTTTTTCAAACAAGCGTGATATTTTTCTGAATTTTTCCGAAAAAAAAATCGGTCATAATTCCAAAATTTTGGACATAAAATATATCGCGAATTCCGACAAATGGTCGCAAAAAAACAAATTAATTTCGATTTCGTCATGATATCGCGAATAAATGGCAATTTTCGTTAAAAGACCGCAAAAAGTTACGCAAATTTCGCATTAGATTACGAATAAACGAAAATTGCATTTTCGAATGAATTTTCTGAATTTCCCCCTCCCCTTCTTTTATAACTTTCAGAAAATTTGTTCTGGATCCGATTTTTTTCCCCCGTTCCAAAGATTCAGTGATGAATCATGATGAAATGAATAAATCATAAATCTTTGATGAAATGTGCTTTCTTTTTTTAAAGATTTTTTTAATTGATTTCATGTTTTGTTTTACAAAGTTCTCCTTTTTTCTGCGTTTTTCGACAGAATTTACGTTTTTTTAAACCAATTTTTTTTTTCAAGTATTGCTTCAATTATCAACTTCATGATTCATTCAAAGATTCACGATTCATCCTGAAAATTTTGTGAAACGATCGTGGAAAAATCCCGTGTAAGAGCAACTCTCTAATTATTTTATGATTTTTCGTCAGGTTTGGGGGGGGGGGGAGCGGATTAACGGTATTTTACGGTACTGTTAGGGAAAAAAATCACCGTATCCGCTGCGCCGCATTAAACATATTTTTACTTTTAAACTCATATGCGTCGCGGAGCTTATTCCCGAAAATACGGTATTTAAATAATATTATTAATTTTGTATATATTAATTAATTTCTGATTAATAATTTCATTTTTATGATTTCTTAATACAACTTATTAATGTGTTTCTGTTTAACATGTTAACCGCGATTACCGCGGAAATTTCACCTGCGGCGTTTACGACAATGCGGTGTTTACGACCATTTTCTAAATTTTTTCGAGTGATTTTCCGCGATGCGGCGTTTCTTCCAGAAATTACGGTATATAGAAATAAGATTACAAATGCATATATAAATAAGCATAAAATTCATCAAGTTTGTTTACCAAGCTGTTTTATCATTTGGCAACAAATCTCACTTTTTGAAGCAGAATTAAGCGAAACTTAAAAAAAAAAAAAAGGTCAAAACTTCTACAGTGAAAAATTATTATAATTTTATTAAATTCATCAATAATAAATTAATTCAATCATAAATAAAAAAAAAAGTGATGATACATTCTTAAAAAATGTATGTCATAAAATGGAATACACAAACTCTAGAGCTGGATTGCAAAGACGATTCCAGGAATCATGGACATTCGATAAATAACTGTGACTTTCTGAAAAAGTAATGCATGATTCATTTGATTTGATTCAATAAACATGATTCATTTGATTTGATTAATATGATTAACCTCAATAAACATGAGGCTTGTTTAGAAAATATTTCATAATAGATTTTTAGATTTCAATGAGAGCTCTTCATTCTGATATTTGCTGTATAAACTGTAAATATGTTTACCCTTGATTTTATTTTATGTCAGTGTGATGCGTCTGGATTAAAGATGTTTGCTCCTTAAATTTGAAAAAAATTATTTTGAATGTTTATATGATTTAATTAGAAAGTTATCAAAAATATTAGACTTGATTCAGATGTTGCATGCAGAAGTTAATTGGGTCCTCAAATACTCTTTGCAAGTGAGATTCGGTTCAACTTGATTTTTAAAATGATGATTGAATTTAAAACAAAAATTATATTTCAATATAAACAATTATAGGTATATTCTCTTACTATAAAAATAAATATTTCTGTTAAGTGTTTATTACAACACTACTTTTTTTTTTTTTTTTTTTTTTTTTTTACAAAGGCCAATTTGATTCTTTTGAAAAGTATGTTAATTGAGAAAATAAACTTGTCTGTAAAAAATCATTCAAACTGAATATGAAGTATCATTACCACAAAATAAATACAATAGATTCTCTCTAATACATACAGCTCAGGGTCAGAATTTGTGTGGATTTCTAGTCACTGTTTTGTTTACATGGTAATTTGAATGTAATAATATAATAGAAATTTTAATAAATGCTTGCAATATAGTAAAAAATTAAAATTATGTAAAGTAATAATATAAATAATGAAAAGTAAGATTATTTCAAAAATGAATAAATTATTAAAAGTAAAGTTAAAATAAATAGTTAAGCAAGTATAATTAAATATGTATAATAAATATGAGATACATTTGTTTTGAATTTTTCTATAAAACATTCCCCATAAAATTATGTTACTAATTCATATAAAAATCATAGTTTTATTTCCAGTTCAGCCAGTCTTAATTACCAAAAAAAAAAAATTATTTTGTAGAAACATTGTGACAAACAATGATGTCAGCATTATCTTGATTTTTTTTTTTTTTCTGAAATTAATTTATACTTCCATGAAAAGTCACAAGTTCAGTGATTTTGTCGCAAATTACATATTAAAATATATAGACTATCATTTTTTTCCCCCAGTTTCATCAAAAATTTTTGTTTTTACTGTGTAATAAAATTTTATTCATTTGTTTTTTTCACAGAAGAAATCATGAAATTTAAATTTTCAAAAAGTAAAAAAAGTTTGAAAACTATCCCATTCTTAAAATAACTCAAAGGAAAGATTTTTGTTTAGTACAAAGTGAAAATTTCTTATTTATCAAAAGAAACAGGACTTACACATTATCCCGGCCAAAATATAAATTGCTAAAAACAGAGTTACCAAACTTGTTCAACATCATTATATCTATATAAAATTGTTAAAAATGGTAAATAGAAAAAGTAAATTAATAAATAAAAAAAACCAAATGAACATTGACAAATAAATAAAAAAAAACAAAAAATAAAAATGAACTATAAACTATAAAAAATAAAAGTGAACTATAAAAATAAAATAAAATGAACTATGAAAAAAACCCCAAAAAACTATAAAAAATAAAAAAGAACAATTAAAAATTTCCCCATAAACTATGTTAACTAAACTATATTACAAATAATTATCATTGCATTAGGGTCATTCCACGTGAAATCAACCAATTTAAGGAAAACTTGTTGCATCATAGTCACAGATTTTTTTTTAATTTTTATCATAGACAGACATAGTACTGAAACCCTCAAATCTGAAATTTAAAAGCAATTTTCACAATATTGGCTGAGATATGGCCATTTGAAAACTGGCCATTTTTACGAAATGGCGGCCATCTTGGAATTGTATCACTGTCTAAATATAGCCATAACGTGACAACTAATGGCTCAAATGTTATATAGCTGGTACCAATTTGAAGCTATTTGTACAAAGAATGAATATTTCACATAAAAACAATAATAAATTTTCATTTTTTTACTTTTTATTATGTGCAAAGTGAAAATTTCACCCCAAAAAAGGGCAGATTGTAATGGCTCATAAAAAAAATGAATCATCATGAATTTTTCTGAAACTTGGTAAAAACATTGCTCCATCTGTGTGCTTTAAATTAAAAAAAAATTGGAAAGGTAAAATTTGTTGTTTTAAAATAAATGGTGTTTTACACATAAGGTGTCATTAACCAAATAATGATCTTTTTAGAATCTGTAAGCATTCCTTATTCAAAAAATAATGGTTAAAATAAAATTTTCTAACATCTAAATTAATGTAAAAGTATATTCAAAACCTCATTTGTACTAATTTTGTAGGAATCTGCCCCCCAGCCCCCCCCCCCCCCAAAAAAAAAAAAAATTAGACAATTCAAAAAATTTTACACTGAAAAAGATAAGAAAATAATTAAGGAATATAATGTATAATTATAAAATACCTATAAATGCAATGCATACATATGGTGATTTACTTCACATATAGGGGCGAGTGGGGTAGAATGGGACAGTAGGTTTTTCTCTTTATGTAGTAGTCTAAATATTTCATCAATCACATATTAGATGAAGTAATGGTACCCCAATCTTCAGTTGAAAAAAGTAGCTAATTTACACAAGCTTGCAATTATATAAAGAAAAAGATTATTTCAAGAATCAAAACATGAATTCAAAATTTTAAATTTTGAATTCAAAACATGATGTAAAAATTTCATTGTTTTTATAAGCTGATGTAATATTGCATCATGTTCTATATAAGCTGATGCAATTTAAAGATTGCCCTGGATTTGTATTATATTATTGTTATTTATTTTTTTGTCTCATCATATCTAGATTTTTGTTCATATAAATTTTAACTCAGTGTGAACAAAAAATAACAAATGTCAACTCAATTAACTCATTTATATATATTTTATTTAAATTACACAATTGAATAATTTAATTCTGTAATTTACAGCTAGTATTTCTCTAACATTTCTGGAGAAAATATTATGTGCCTTTTTTTTTCATGCATTCCATAGTAAGGTATTTAAAATATTTATGTAAATATGTTTTGAGAATTATATTATCATATTTTGAATGAAATGAAATAAAAAGTACTGTAAAAATGAATATTTAGTGTAAATAACTGCAAATTGATATTTCTTTATTGAATTATATAATATAAACACAATACTTTAATTTAGATCCTAGAAAATTTCATTTTAACCAATATTTCTTAAATTAAGAATACTTACAGATTTTAAAATAATCATTATTTGGGTCAATGACATCTTATATGTAGAAAACCATTTTTAAAACAACAAATTTTACCTCTCTAATTTTACAGTATAATGTTCCATATATAGAGAAACTGTTACATCTATGCATAATCAAATCATTATACAGAAAGCGTAAAAAGTATATGAACTAAATTTACTTTTCATTTTTGAAATAATCTTTTTTCTTTAATTGCAAGCTTATGTAAATCAGCTACTTTTTTCAACTGAAGATTGGGGTACCATTATTTCACCTAATGTGTGATTGATGAAATATTTAGAATGATACATAAAGAGAAAAACCTACTGTCCCATTCCACCCCACTTGCCCCTATATGTGAAGTAAATTATCATATATATATGCACTGCATTTATAGGTATTTTATAATTATACATTATATTCCTTAATTATTTTCTTATCTTTTTCAGTGTAAAAATTTTTCAATTGTCTAATTTTTTTTTTGGGGGGGGAGGGGGGCTGGGGGGGCAGATTCCTACAAAATTAGTACAAATGAGGTTTTGAATATACTTTTACATTAATTTAGATGTTAGAAAATTTTATTTTAACCATTATTTTTTGAATCAGGAATGCTTACAGATTTTAAAAAGATCATTATTTGGTTAATGACACCTTATGTGTAAAAAACCATTTATTTTAAAACAACAAATTTTACCTTTCCAATTTTTTTTTTATTTAAAGCACACAGATGGAGCAATGTTTTTACCAAGTTTCAGAAAAATTCATGATGATTCATTTTTTTTATGAGCCATTACAATCTGCCCTTTTTTGGGGTGAAATTTTCACTTTGCACATAATAAAAAGTAAAAAAATGAAAATTTATTATTGTTTTTATGTGAAATATTCATTCTTTGTACAAATAGCTTCAAATTGGTACCAGCTATATAACATTTGAGCCATTAGTTGTCACGTTATGGCTATATTTAGACAGTGATACAATTCCAAGATGGCCGCCATTTCGTAAAAATGGCCAGTTTTCAAATGGCCATATCTCAGCCAATATTGTGAAAATTGCTTTTAAATTTCAGATTTGAGGGTTTCAGTACTATGTCTGTCTATGATAAAAATTAAAAAAAAATCTGTGACTATGATGCAACAAGTTTTCCTTAAATTGGTTGATTTCACGTGGAATGACCCATTATAGTTCTTATTAGCTGTGACACATCCTATGTAGTTGTCTTAAACAGGGGCGTAGCTACTGGGGGGGCGTAGGGGGGCGTCTCGCCCCCCTAATGTCGGCAACTTCGATGACAGTCGGCAAATTCTAGGTAGTCAGTATAAGAATCGATACAACTGTAAAACACCCGATTTTTTTCCAATTTTACATGTTTTTACTTAAAACATACACTAAAAAACACCAATCCTTAGCATTTTTCTAAAGAATTTCTTCCGAAAATCCGAAGTTTGTCCCACCATTTTTCAACTTCTCGTGACTACTGAAAATAAATTGAAAAAAAAAATTCGGGAAAGACTAGTTTTTCTGAGAATTTGAAGTAGATGAGTAGAGTTCTAGTAGATCAATTAGCATTAAAGATAATGACGACTTCGGTGAAGAAATTCATATTTTTTTTGTGTGCATGGACTTAACCCAGGAGTGGCAACAATCACAATTCGGCGACTATGTAACCGTCCAAAAAAGACTGTTTATTGGACGAAAGGAAAGTTGAGTAAAAATGTTCTTCATTCCTATTTGACAGGAAAGCCACTACACAGGTAATCACCTTATTGAGTTTGTGGCTAAAATTCTAGGATTAGACAGAACTCGATTATCGTATTAAAATGCAACTGATCTGCCAAAGCCATAACTTGGTGGAAACAACTTTCAAAAACTCTATTTTAGTAGTCAATTGGAAGGTTTATCACTGTGTTTTCCTGCTCCCAGTCGTCTATGTTTTTCATACCTTAGGCTACAAGATAGGGACTTGCACTGGCCCGGGCTTGATCCGAGGCCAGCACCCGGCCAGGCGAAAAAAAGAAAATTTTCAAACGGGTCGGGTCGGCAGAATTAAGACATTTTTATCAACGGGCTGATAAGCGAAAAATACGGGCCGTGCCAGCAAATAAATTAAATGGACCAGCTAGGCCGGTAAAAAAAAATTAGTGGGCCTGCCGGCCCGATCTAAAAGAGTAAGCAAACCCGGTAAAATATTGGCTAGTTTCAATGAATATGATTTTCGGGAGAATAAGTGTAAATGTTAGTCTTGAACCGATGCTAGTTTGATAACTCAATACAGAAATGTTGCATGTCCACCATAGAAATCGGCATCAAGCATGGTGTCTGAGCTGAGTTTTTTTTTTTTTTTCTTTCTTTCTTTAGCAGACTTATGCAATGCTGAAATCAAGCTTGCTTTTTTTCTCAGTGAAGTCGAGACGGGCTGGAACTGTACTTAACTCCTTGAAGGGCACCGGTATATAAAATATACCACTTAATTTTAATTCCCAAATGCCACATTGCCACCAGAATTTAGATATTAAGTTTTGCTTTAAAAAATTATACGCGAAAAAAAAAAGGCTTTTACTTACTTTCATTTGAATTTGTTTAAAATACTGGTGTTATTCAATCATTTTGATATTCTAGCAACATAAGCACTCGGCCCCTCAAGGGGTTAATTGTTCTCAGGATGTATAGCGCAGGCAACATGTTTTGTAAAAATATTAAAAACAATAATGTTCTGTTAAAGTAATCTTTGGAAATATATAGTAAGGTGGTCAAATGTATTGCTAAACAGCACATTTTTAAACTATTTTTAACTGTAAAGGCTTGAAACTGACAAGCATGACTATTGAAGTGATTTTGAATCCAATAGCAGTTTATATATATATATATATATATATATATATATATATATATATATATATATATATATATATATATATATATATATATATATGTGTGTGTGTGTGTGTATATATATAAGGTTGACAATAAAAGATTCTTGTTACGGCTTCAGGTTTTTCTCCTTTTTCGTGATGTCGGAACTGGAAATTCGTTTTAAAACTGTTTCTTTAACACTATTTTATCTAAGATGCATTGCCTTTACCAAAAAATAAATAACGTCATTCGATTAAATAGTTTCAAATGAGAACAACTGCCAATCTTATGCATTTCCGAAAATAAATGAATTCAGAAGTGTGTCAAAAAATAGCCCTTTTGTTTTGGGAAAACCTTAATAAATTTCGGAGAAATATTTTCACAAATCTACTTTTTATTAGACAGCTTCAAAAGTATTCTAAACTACATTATTATTATTTTTATTTATTTATTTATTATGAATCCTTATTTGAATGTTGAAACTTAGATTAAAAGTAGTCATTAATGTTGCTTTTATGTACTTTCTGTCGTGCGAACGCATCATAATATACTGTATATACTGTAAGATATACTGTAAATTTATTATATAAATATGCATGCAATATTGTTAAAGGAATCTTAATTGTAGTTAAGACAAAATTGTGATTTTTTTTCCCTTACAGAAATTGAATTGGGCCAGATCGCGCAGGGCGGGGCTGTGTACTATAAATATAAACGGACCAAACTTAAAATTTTTACATTGGATAGGCCGGTCCAAGATAACTATCATTCGAGTTGGGCCTGGGCCTGAAAATTCTGGCCCATAGTGAAATTATGGCTCTAATACAGGAAAATTTGATGATAAACCTATCGGTCATTGACGAAATCAGATCTGCAGGTGGCACTAAGAATGACTTTGGCAGACCAGTTGCATTTTAACATGCGAATATTGAAATTTCAGCCGTCAATTCGATGTGGTGATGATCCGTGCAGCTTGATTCTCAGTCTGATGGTGTTTGTTTATCTTCTAGATATCCGCAGCTGATGTGACATAGGTAAAGTTCAATGAAATGGGTTGAATAATTGAATCATTTAGTCGATTATTTACGACTAAAGCCGATTGTTGAAAAATCGACCAGTTTGTTGAATAAAATGTTTTTTTAATCCCTTTTAGAGACTAGAGATTCAGTTATTCTTAATACTATTAATCCGTATGTTGTGTATTGGAGATATAAATATCTTAAAAATAGTATACAGTAAAATCTTCTAAAACGGAATCGGATAGGAAAGAAAAAAATCGTTATAGACATGTTTCCTTCTTAGCAGGTATAAAAATGTATCCACGCGGCCAAAATTTTCAGGCTCGACCTGTTTGAAAAAAATATTGGCTGGCCCTAAATAGAAGTTGAAATTTCGCCCGAGACCGGCCCGCAAAATTCCAATTCAGTCCGATTGAATTTCTACTAAATAGTGATTTTTACTTGTATGGAGAAGTTCAGATTTAAAAAAAAAATACCTTAGAATTTTTCTAACGTTTACGATCTTCATTTATATAGAAATGACGTAGTTTAAGTTTAAATTGGACCGCTGTTTGCTGTATGTAAATGTTTCAGTTATTCTTAATACTATTAATCCGTATTCCATGTATTGGAGATATAAATATCTTAAAAATGGTATACAGTAAAATCTTCTAAAACGGAATCGCATAGGAAAGAAAAAAATCGTTATAGACATGTTTCCTTCTTAGCAGGTATAAAAATGTATTATATTTTACCCTGACATATTATTGCATTAACAGGGTGGCTACAGATTCTGGAAATCATGGAATCAGGGAAAAATCAGGGAAGTTTATCAATCTGGAAAAATCAGGGAAATATCAGGGAACTTTATAAAAAATACTCAAAAATCAGGGATATTTTTCTCTATCCAAAAATATTTGTTTTCACTTACCAACGACATTAATTCATTGCCAAACAGGTTATGTTTAAACCAATAAGATATGATAAAGACAAAGCCGTACTGCTGTCAAACGATATGTCTGCATGAAAGCTAAATTGACCCATAAACCCATATTTTCAAAAGTTTGTTCATTCACAATATTTTGGCGAAATTTGCATGTTTATCTCGATTTCTTGACAGAATGTACACTTTTTCGTAAGTTCTTGACAAAATTTGCACAATTTTTTGATTAAATCTGCATTTGGAAAATTTTGACGAAATTTGGACATTTTTTGTGATTTTTTGACAAAGTTCAAACATTTTTTTGCAATTGTTTGACGAAATTTTCATGCTTTTCACAATCTTTTGATGAAATTTGCACGTTTTTCACTTTTTTTTTTGACGCATTTTGTGTGTTTTTCGTGATTTTTAGATGAGGTTTGTGTGTTTTTTAGATGAGATTTGTGCATTTTTTGTGATATTAAGAAGAAATTTGTGCATTTTGTGCCATCCTTAGATATGAAATTTGCATTTTTACACTATCTTTTGATTAAATTTGTGCTTTTTTTGCAAAACTTTGAAGAAATGAGCATTTTTATTCAATCTTTTGACAAAATTTCATGTTTTTTTCCCAAGATCCTATGACAAAATTAGCATTATTTCAAGCGATCCTTTGACAAAATAAGCAATTTTTTTTTATCAGATGCCCATCTGTAACTTTTGATGTGTATCCATAATAATTACAGATAAATTGTAATACTTGGCATCTCTACTAATTAAATGGTGTGCAATTTTTGTTTTTTTCTCCAAAAGAGATATTTGCAAGCTGGATAAGTATGTTATGCGAGAAAGCAGCGTATGTTAAAAAAATATCGTATATGATCTTTAATAATAAAAGTCAGGGAAATCTGATGCAGATAATCAGGGAAAAATCAGGGAAACTTTTTTTCATCATTTCTGTAGCCACCCTGATTAATTTTGTATGGATGAAACGCAATTTTCAATTTAAAACATTATTCTGCCATAGGCAAATACTTTTTTATACATTTTACTACATTTTAATAAGCTTAGAAATATACGATTCTTTAAAAAGAATAAATTTTTATATTTAATTGAAGAATAAAGGCGACTTTAAACTGTATGCTTTTTTTGCAAAACTTTTTGGCTCAGGCCAAATTTTACTGATCTTTCAACAGACCTGGCTACGCCAAGACAATGATTTTCATATAGGCTGGCTCAAAACTGGGACAAAATATTTTGGCCCGTGAAGGCTAAGAAGAATGAAATCAGTCCCGGCTCGGTACGGAAAAAATAAATTAGGCCCGGCCTGATCCGATCTTTCAGGAAAAAAGTAAGTCCCTATCCCAGCCCGACCTTGGAAGAGTAATAAAATAAATTTTGATTTAATTCTTTTTAATATAAATAAGTTAACTGTAAATAAACTCCAAGTAACTTCTTACTAAAAATTTCAACTTGTTTAATTAATTTGGATTTGAATTTCCTGCTGTACTATCAGCAATAAAATAAACAAATTTTCATTAATATCAAAATACGTAATTGGAATATTTATAGCAATATAACGTAAGGGGTAGTATAGAATGTCCATTTTTAAATCTATCTTATAGTCTCCTCAATAAGTGTAAAATATTCGATGTTTTAAAGTAAAAAATTTAACCAATTAATGCCCAAATTATTTTCTTCAATAAAAATGAAATTTTTGGGTTTCCCACCACTTTTAAAAGGAGAATAACTTTGATCTTAATTTATTGAGGTTTCTTAAAAAATAGTACTTATCTATCTTTCTATTTACTGGTGTGAAAAGTGCTTTTTTGTATTTTTTGTAACTGTCCCTAAAAAGGGACGCTAGGCAGTAATGAGTTAATCTCGGTGGGTTAATAATGTTGAATGTTATATAGAACATACAGGGTGTCTTAAAATGAATTAACTGATTTAAAAATTCAATAACTTACAAATGGTAGCAGCTATTTAAAAAATATTTGCAGAAGGGTTAGGTAAGATGTGAGGAGTGTTTTTTACAGCGTTTCTCGACTTAAGTTTAAAATAGAAGAAATTAATGACATTGCTAGCAATGGGTGCTAAATTGAGGGCCGATATTTTGTTTCTCTTCACTCTCAGTCTTTTTGCGACAAAAGGAGATTAAATATATGAAGTGACTGTCAGTTGCCAATGTAATTTTGTTATTAGGAGTCCACTGCATATATTTAATCTTTTTTTTCACACCAGAATTGAGAAAAGAGGCCAAAAGGGCTCAGATTTAGCGCCTGTTGCTAACAGTACCATCTATCCCCGCTATTTTAAATTAAAATCGAGAATCGCGGTAAAAAACTCCGGCTATCTTACATTCTTACATAACACTCTTGTAGGAATTTAATTTTACAGCTACCACAATTTGCAAGTTACTGAGTTTTAAAATCAGTCAGTCCATTTTAGGACATCCGGTAGATGCATATATACAAATACAGAAACATACTTTTAAAGATATAAACATATCTATTTTAAGCTATATATTTTAAGTTAGTCAGCAAAATCGTCATTTACGCCCCCCTAATGAATTCTACTTAAATACGCCCCTGGTCTTAAAGGTTAATGTACAGTTGAACCTCGAAAATCCGGAACCGTCGCGACCGCGGCGATTCCGGATTTTGGAGGTTTATTAAAAAATGTTTTTTTATGGCTATATAATAACAAACAAAAAATGCAATTTTTTCTCTCAGTGCAAACAAATAACGATTCTTCCGATACTACATTTTTTAAAGTTTTAGTGACTTTTATTTTTATTTATTTATTTGAAATTTTACTATATCATTTCATAAAAAAGCCACGGTAATATACCGTAAAATACCGTTAATCCGCCCTTCCCGATCAAACGCCCCCTCCCCATTTTATGAAGAATTTGAACTTTTCAAAAAATCCCGAGAAAGCGCCCTCCCTCTCGATTCTCAAAGGGAATTTAGAGTGGGATTAATCATTTTGAAATGAATGAATCATGAATCTTTGATGAAATGTGCGTTTTTTCAAGATTTTTTAATAGATTTCATGCTTGTTTCGGCTTTTTTTTACTAATTTCTCCTTTATTCTCCGTTTTTTCGACAGAATTTACGTTTTTAAATAAAAAACCCCCAAATGTTTAAAGTATCAAAATTCATGATTCATTCAACGAATCATTCATTTCATGATGATTCATTCCTGTAAATCTTGTTGAACGATTGCGAAAAAATCCCGTGTAAGCGCCCCCCTCTAACTATTGTACGATTTTTCTTTTCGTTTAGGGGGGCGGATTAACGGTATTTTACGGTATATATACACCGTTAAATACCGTTAATCCGCCCCCCCCTCCCAAACGTGACGAAAAATCGTACAATAGTTAGAGGGGGGCGCTTACACGGGATTTTCCGTGATCGTTCAATAAAATTTACAGGAATGAGTCATGATGAAATGAAAGAATCGTTGAATGAATCATGAATTTTGATACTTGAAAAAATTTGGGTTTAAAAAAAAACGTAAATTCTCTCGAAAAAACGCAGAAAAAAGGAGAAATTTGTAAAAAAAGAAGCCAAAACAAGCATGAAATTAATTAAAAAATCTCGAAAAATCTTTCATTAAAGATTCATGATTCATTCATTTCAGCATGATTCATCCGTTTTCAGCGATTTTTTCTTTGAGAGGGAAGGCGTTTTTTCGGGATTTTTCGAAAATTTCAAATTTTTTATAAAGTGGGGAGGGGGCGTTTGATCGGGAAGGACGGATTAACGGGATTTCATGGTAGTTATCAGAATTTAAATGCAATTGATGAAAATTACAGCTATGTCTTATTTTAAAAATTAATAAAACTGAAATCGGAAAAATGTCCGGATTTTAGAGATTTCCGGAATTTTGAGGTCAGGATTTTCGAGGTTCAACTGTAATTAATATAATTGGAATCATGCTTGATGCACTTCCACTAGACCAGGCCGGGATAATACATAAGAATTCTGTTACACTTGGCGAGTTACGATCATTTGAATTTATTACTTTACTACTTTAATGTTCACAAGCAATAAATTCAAAAAATTAATTAAAAAAAGTTTCTTAAGTAAAAACTCAAAACATCGTTTTTATTGTGCATGTTAGTTACTTACCTGATAGTTGCTATTCAATCACCAAACATTCAGTTTACCAGAGTGCCGAACATTTTAAATGACTATAAATGTCAGAAAAAATGAAAGTTGAGACACATAAAAAATTTGTGCAATCACACGATCAAATCACAAGTTTTAAAATTTTCAATAGACAAATAACTAAAAAATAAAAAGAAAATTGTTACCATTAATTTAATTTAGTAAAGAAGATGGATCAATAAATTGATTTTAAAAATTTATAATAGTTACAAAATACACTCAATACTGAAGCAAAGACGCGACCCTTCGCACGACGCCAACACAATGAATGAATCAAGACAAACGATTTCATTAATGAATAATGAATCAATCCATAAAATTGACAAAATAAAATTTACTTATGGAGAAGGCAGTAGAAAATATTAGTCGAAATTCGCGAATCTAACATTTAAAGTATTTTCTCCAATACAATATTTGAACAATTTCAGTATTCTCGATATCATTACTTTTCGAATGAAAGAATGACTTCTTTAAACTGAATCATGATGTAAATATTCTCGATTCATTATTACGTTGGCGTCTTGTATCTCACTCTATTTGTAGTATCAGATAACTTTTAAAGCATCAGTTTGTTAATTTTACTCTTTTTACTAAAATAAGTTTATGCCAACATAATTTCTTTGGTTAATCTTCTATTGAAATTAAACAATTTGCTGTTTGATAACATGACTACTGGAAGTTATCTTTCATAACTTTCATTTTTCATGTCTTTTAAAGCATTATAAAAATGTCTTAGAGCAAATAATTTATTTATTTATTTATTTTTATTTTGTTCAGCGAATATTATTCGACATTATATTTCGAAATAGCAAATTGGTTTGATTTTTTTTCTCTTTTTTTAAGCATTTAAAATTAAAACTTTGGTCTGCTCATAGACTGAATTTGGTTGTATTCTGTTCTATTGATTTAAAATATTTTTCATATAATTGATATCTTACTGAAGAACTTATATAAATTTATCACAATTTACATAAAATATTGAAACAATTCAAGAAGCCTGAATATAATATATATATATATATATGAATATATAATCTGAAATTTCAATATCTTAATAATAATAGATCTGTTGCTAAAGAGTACAGTGGTTTCACAATTAAAAAAAATAAATAAAACGTGTTTTGTTGTTTTATAAAATTTAAAAAAAAATGGCACTATCCTATTCTCATGTTAGAAAGATACTCTGTGCCAACAATGTTTATTATTACAACATTTCATTTATTTATTTTTATTTATTGTATCTTGAATCTTTTATAGTTGCCATATTAAAATCTGCTGCAGAAGTATTTATTATGCTATACGAATTATTTAATTGGGAACTAAAACGGCTTATAGAGGTGCTGCTCGCAGCCTGCGATACAGGATAACTGTCCCTTTAATTTTTTTTTAACTAATTTTAAAGTCCCATTGAACTAATTATTTATTATGAATGTATTTAAAAGTTTTAGCTATTCAAATTCGTATAATATTTACTTCGTCATATAAGACAGAAAACAAATGTCACAAGAGATCTGAAATTGTGCAAAAGCATAATTATTCTGAACAAATTTAAAACGCATGTAATGCAATGAGTTTACAGGGTGTTATCCTGAATGGAGAAGCTACATCTTTTTTTCCACCAAATGGCGTATTCAAGCACTTGTATTTCCAATATGATGTGGCATTCTAGTTTTTTTTTTTCTTCAGTTGGAACAAATTTTGAAAATTTATGTAGTATAATGTACTTTTTTTCTATGTGATACTTATTTCATTGCATTCATTAGTTGAAATTTCCTGTTGAAAAAATGTGATAAACATGGAGTACTCAAAACACTAGAGTAGCAAAAGACAGCAAAACACTAGAGTAAACTTACAAATCACCTACTAAAATCAGGTTTTCCATCAAGATAAGTCCAGGCAAACTAATTGTGTTTAAATATGCAAATCAAATTTTAACCAATTCTGGAATTTCAGTTGTGAACTTGATGAGTTGATTGTTTGCCCCCCCCCCCCCCCTGCTTATTTACTTTTTGGCCAATTTCCCTATGATTAACCTCTTCAACAAGATTATTACCCTCCAGTTCAAGAAACTCTCAAAATTGCTAAGAAATGCACTGGTGAATTTTATTGGACAAATAAAAATATTATGATCGGAATTATGTAGAGGCAAATTTTGAGGTAGGAGATTTGGTAATTTATGAAGAATCCCAATATCCAAATACTAGAAAGCCTTCACAAATTTTCAGTGGTCCCTACTAAATTCACAAAAAATTATCACAAGTTAAATTTGAAATTGATCGGCAAATTCAAAATAAAAACACTGAAATTGTCCATGTATCCAAATTACAGAAATATTACCCACCAGATCAATTAAAATTATTCCCTGAAATGTCACAGCAAACTGTTGTTAAATCTATAGTCTCATCTTAATTAACTAAATAATTCTTTTCTATATAAAAGTATGTTCTTGAAAATGCCACAAGAGTTTTGCTGCTGAAATTTTTCCTTGAGTTAACCTTTTTATGCAGGCATAAATTAGTTGATTTAAATTAGTGATTTCTTATATTGAAAATGAATATCATTAAGGTAATAATTATTTAAGTTTTATTAAATAATAAATTAATTTAACTGTATTTAATTTAAATTTAATGTATATTTTAAATTAAAATTAATAGATAGATAAAATAAAATATAGCAATAATGGAAAAATTTTCTCAACCATAATAATAAAGATAAGTCCCATTTTCATGCAATAAATTGTGGTTTTTTGTTTAATTGAAAACAAAATGATTGCATAATTATGCTGAATTGTTGATGGTTTCTTTTAACCAACACTCTTGTTCCTTTATTCTTTAGTACAGTCAAAGTTCTATAATCTGCACAAGTTGGAGCCAATGGTTGTGCGGATTATGGAATATTGTGGATTATAGAGAATTAAGGATTATACGTCATTTTATTATTCCTAGTCAGCATTTTAGTCCTATAATCAGTACAATATGAAAAGATTAATAGAATAATAAATTGATTATTAGATTTCATATCTCAAAAAATATCTTTTTTAAGTTATTTTATTAAAAAATTAATATGTATGTGCATTTAAATAAAAATAATTATGTATATTCCGTAATACAGCTTATTTTTTACTGTTAATAAAATAAAAGATTTATATTTAAAAAAATGTAGAGGTTTTATTATAATTTTTTTTCAATTTTTTTATTATTTGTTTAAAAAAATAATTTTTTGATCACGAATTTGTAAATTTTTTAAAATGTTTATTTCACTGTTTACATTCATAAAGTAATGCGAATTCTTGATCTTCGACTGTATGTATTTTTATTGTGTATATTTTCATACCTTATTGACTAATATGGATGAGACATTACCGTAAAATACCGTTAATCCGCCCCCCCAAACGAAAAGAAAAATCGTACAATAGTTAGAGGGGGGCGCTTACACGGGATTTTTTTGCGATCGTTCAACAAAATTTACAAGAATGAATCATCATGAAATGAATGATTCGTTGAATGAATCATGAATTTTGATACTTGAAAAAAATTGAGTTCTTTTTATTTAGAAACGTAAATTCTGTCGAAAAAACGCAGAATAAAGGAGAAATTAGTAAAAAAAGCCAAAACAAGCATGAAATCAATTAAAAAATCTTGAAAAAACGCACATTTCATCAAAGACTCATGATTCATTCATTTCAAAATGATTCATCCCACTCTCAATTGCCTTTGAGAATCGGGAGGGAGGGCGCTTTCTCGGGATTTTTTGAAAAGTACAAATTCTTTATAAAGTGGGGAGGGGGCGCTTGATCGGGAAGGGCGGATTAACGGTATTTTACGGTAATTATATATTCGAGAGATTACTGATATTTGAATTTTAGTGATAGTATAAAGATGAAATGTATTTTCCTAAATTATTCAATGAAACTTATCTCATAAAGATACATTACTAATCCACATTAAAACCCTAATATAGGGAAGTTTTATTTCAGGCTTAGCCATACTTAATAACCAAAAAGTCCTGATTCATACATAAATATATTTGGTAAGAAAATTGTGATTACCAATGATATCAGCAATATCCTTGACATCGGAATTTGTAGCTTTTGTCACAGTAAAATTATGAAGATTTATTTCCACACATTCATCTTCAGTCTTCACATATTTTTCAATTAAAATATCTAAGAATTCACATACAGTCGACTCTCGTTAATTCAAAATAGGATAATTCGAATTTTTGCTTAATTACTATACTTGAAGTCCCGAAATATTCAATGGTAGAATAACGTTAAAAATTTTCATTAATTCGAACTCATTTTCTCTTGACTTCGTTTAATTCAAATTAACTAGAATTCTGATTTTTCATTTTTCTTTTTTTTCTCACGGATTTTAGATCATTTGAATAACGTTCTTTCTTTGATTTTTGTGAAAATTGTTTCGAATGAATACATATAATCCAATGCATTTGGTATCCACTTTCTTAGTGTCCCGTCTATCCATCAGTGACGCTTTAAATTTTTCTTGCATTGTCCTTGTTTCTAATCTTTTAATTAGTTTAAGTATTTATACATTCTAATATAATATTAAGTCATATTCTAATGATAACAGGCGAAATAAATTAAGAAAACACTATATTATTAAATCCTTTGTAATAGCACTATGACTATATTATGCATGTTTTTATTTCATATTTTTCATAATTCGAACATTTCTTATGGTCCCGACTAGTTCGAATTAATGAGAGCCGACTGTATATAATTTATAGTTTCTGTAAGAATCAATCAAGAAATTCATTTGGGTATTTATACATCTTTGAAATAAATTATAGTTTTGCACTCAAAAGAACTAACATAATCAAAAGATTTTGTCCACGACAAATCTTTTCAAATACAGTAGACTCCCTCAAATCCGCACTCCTAAAATCCGCAACTCTCTAAAATCCGCACATATTTTACGGATGTAAACAATGAAACATTCAGTTCAGATGTAGGTGCAAAAATTGACTTTTTCAGTTTTATATCAATTCCATACATTTTTTAATTTATAATTTTTGTTAAGGTTATTGAATTAATGTTTTTTCATGAAGAAAGAATAATTTATTTCTGAAAAATAAAGATATTGCTAATATCATTGGTAATCACAATCTTACCAAATATATTTATGTATTAATCAAGTTTTTTTAGTTATTAAATCTGGCTAAACCTGAAATAAAGTTTCATTCTTTTATGATCCTGAATTGAATTAGTAATGTACCTTTATGAGGCAAGTTTAATTGAATAATTTAGGAAAAACACATTTCCTCTTTTATAATGAATATTTAATTGTACATTATTGATTATTAACTTGACCTTTCCTTTTAGTATTTTAATCATTTTAAAAAATATCTAAATTTGTATTTTTTTAGTTTATTACTTTTAATATTTTAGTATACTGTATGCATTCATTATACTTTTGATTTCATTATTAATTACATTCAAATTATCTTAAAAAAAAAATGTAAACAAAGCAATGACCAGAAATCCGCAAAATTCTAAAATCTGCAAAACCTCTGGTCCCAAGCTGTGCGGATTTGAGGGAATCTACTGTATTTTGTATTTTTTGCCAGCAAAATGATTACTTTTTACAACATTAAGTAATATAATATGCCCCAATCTACTCAATATTTAAACTCAAAGTATTCAATTTATATTTTACAACATCAAGTAATATAATATGCCTTAATCTATTGAATATTTAAACTCAAAGTATTCAATTTACATAATTTATCAATAATCTCAAGCAATTTTAACAAATATTTAAGTAAAATTTTATCAAAGTATAAATTCAGCAATACAGTAGATTCCTTTAAATCTACACAGCTTTTGACCAAAAATTGTGCGGATTTTAGAATTTTATGGATTTCTGGTCATGGATTCGTTTGCATTTTTAAAAAGTAATTTGAATGTAATTAATAATGTAATCAAAACTATAACGAATGTTTACAATATAAATAAAATATTGAAATAAGTAATAAATTAAAATAATAAAAATTTAGATAATTTTTAAAATGATTAAAATATTAAAAGCAAAGGTCAAATTAATAATCAATAATGTATGATTAAATATTCATTATAAAGATTAAATGTATTTTTCCTGAATTATTCAATGAAACTTGGCTCATAAAGGTACACTGCTAATTCACATCAAAATCATAAAATAAAGAAGTTTTATTTCAAGTTTAGCCTGATTTAATAACCAAAAAAGCTTGATTAATATATAAATATATTTCATAAAAAGATTGTGATCATTAGTGATATCAGCAATATCTTGAATTTTCTTAGAAATTATATAATATAAAAATTATTCTACCCTCATGAGAGAACATGAATTCAGTAATATCAACAAAAATTACAAATTAAAATTTGTATGGAATTGATTGAAAACTAAAAGTCGAATTTTGTACCTATATCTGAACTGAATATTTCATTGTTTCTATCTGTAAATTATGTGTGGATTTTAGGATTGCGGAGTCTGCTGTAGAGAAAGTTGCTTATGAGGAATATTACAGCATTGTTGGATGAAAATCTGGTAAAAAGATACAAAATCAGTGTTTTGTGTGCTATATATTTTGTGAGAGAATCTTGGGATGAAATTTCTAAAAATACGATTGAAAAATTCTTTCGGAGAGCAAGATTTCCAGGCACACAAGTGAAAAATGATGAAGATATTACCCCTTCAGAAGAAATCATGTATGGAGAGACATCACTCCTGAGACAGACTTAAACGATTATGTCTCACATGATGATGGACTATCTACCAATACAATTAAATAAAATAGTTAATTTGTCGAAACGAATAAATAGAGATTCTGATGCAGATATCAATAATGGAATTCCCATTAAAACTGCTATATATTCTCATGACTTCAGGGTTCGATTTAAGCAGTATTGCATCACAGTTTGCGATTCAAATTTAACTGAAATGCAATCCAAGAAATGCATTAAATCGCAATCATTGCGATGCATATTTCCCACATCCTTTGTTACGTCATACACTGAAAGTTAGAATTTAAAGATGTTTTTACACGACATTCATTGTGTTTTCACTCCCCCCAAGTATTTATTTACAATGGAAGTACAGCGAGACGCCATTGCTGGGTGCAGTTTTCCCAGTAAACACATGATTTGTTCCCGCCCTGACGCTGTGATTGATTACTGAATCACTGTTACTCGCTAATCACAGCGCTTGCTCATAGAAGTTTGACGTGCGTGTTGTGGTGGTTCTAAAATGAACACTCACTGTTACGATCCTTTTACTTTATTTATGCATCGAAACAGATAGCGCTTTCACTTATGCTCTTGGTTAAATATTGCTTTATTTTTTTTTATTTTTAAGATTTAAAAGTTACGTTAGCTATTTTTTACTTGCTATACAAAAGTGTCTAACTGCTATTCAAAACTGACTTTGTACAGCAGTTTCTGCTATGCAAATTTCTTTTTCTAAATCGACCCCTGCATGACTTACATGGGTTGGAAACAGTGAAAAGATACTTAATGCAGCAGGGCTTAAATGACTAAAAATTTTCTTCTCTCATTAAAATCGAAAAACAATTTTTTCGAGTCAGAAATCAAATAAATACTCAAGTGTCTATTACACAGTTCTTTAAAATTTAAAATTACTATTTATTGTGAATTTGTTTGCTGTATTTTTAGCTGCTGAATAAAACAAACAATTTCTTATTAATGGATATTTTTGGTTAGTGACTTATTACCATAAAATACCATGTAATACTCGTACACATCAAATGTTATTATGTATAGTAGACTCCCTCAAATCTGCAGAGCTTGGGACCAGAGGTTGAGTGAATTTTAGAATTTTGCAGATTTCTGGTCATTGCTTTGTTTACATTTTTTAAACAGTAATTTGAATTTAATTATTGATGCAATTGAAATTTAAAAATCAGTCAAATTCTGTCCCTAATTCTAAACAGAAAGTATCATTGTTTACATCTGTAAATTATAAGTGCAGATTTTAGAGATTTGTGTGATTTTAGGGTTGTGAATTTGAGGGAGTTTACTGTAGTATATTGAATATGGTATTAAAAGGTTGTCCAGAAAAAATAAATTACTCATAATCTGCTTAACCTCCAGCTCACACTTGTGCGGATAAAAGATCTTTGCCTGTACATATATAATATTTATAAATGCAATATCTTAAAAATATCTGTTTCTTATTAATGGATATTTTTGGTTAGTGACTTATTACCATAAAATACAATGTAATACTCGTAGACATCAAATGTTTATGCTATTATTTTAGCACAATCAAACTGATTTGTAACTTTATTATATGAATCGAATACTTTGCAAATGAGCGAAAAATTGCTGAGGCCATGAATCAAATCCAGATCGTTGACTTACAGGACCAATGCTTTACCATTTAAGCTAACTTGGCGACACCTGACGGACATTTCTCACTCAGATAACCTTATTGGTCATAACATCTGGTCTGTCCTTTCGACGGCTTGACAGAATAAACTGCAGGTAAAGGAACCCCAGATAATGATGGGTATGTAGATATACTATTACTTTAACAGAATGCAATTGATTGGTAAGTTTATTATACGAGTGACAATATTGTGGAATATTGACAAATAGTAGTTGTAGCAATAAACTAAAATGATAAAGAATTATTTTTAAAATGATTAAATTATTAAAAATAAAGGTGTAGTTCTTAATGTATAATTGAATATGCATAATATAGAGAAATGTGTTTTTCTCGAATTTTTAAATGAAATTTCCTCATAAAGGCATGTTATCAATTCACATCAAAATGACAAAGTAAGGAAGTTTTATTTCAGCTGTAACCAGTCTTAAAAATCAGAAAAGTTTTTTAGATGCATAAATATATTATAGTAAGGATTGTGATTACCAGTGATAACAACGACATCTAGATTTTTGTTTAGAAAAAAATTATTCTTCCTTCATGAAAAAGACAGCAGTGGTTACTTTCTCTTTTTTAAGAAAACAGATTTATTTATTGAAGTTTGAATACGATTGTATGCATTAATAGAAATACGTGTTTAATTTAATCATCTACAAATGTTCTTGGTGAACTGCATTATATTTAGGGTTTTTAATGTTTTGATGTTCTGATGATTGTTGTGAGATATACAGCATAACTTAAACTACAACTTTTAAAAATAATGTTATGCATAAAACGTGGATATTTTTTAATCAATATTCTGAAGCTTTTAATATTATTTTTGTTAAATGAAGAATTAATTTAAAAAGAATTGTTCTTATGACAAAAATCAAATCGACAATCTAAATCTTACAAACAAACTAAACGGATTTATATAATTTACTTTCATTAAAATTATACCTGGTTATCCCTGTAAAATTTTAATGTTTCATTGAAATCTCAGAAGTTACCATCACATAATAATAATAATAATAATAAAAAACTGTGCCACTAAAGCAAAAAATGAGCCAAAACCAATAAGTGAAAAGAGATCAAAATATTGCAAACAACACTTTCCAACATATTCTAACGATTATATTTTGTTTGAAAAAATTTATTTTTATTTGCAATGCAAGTAAAATTTTGATTCAATGGATATATGCTGAGCTCTTCAAAAGCCAACAAAACTATGTTAAAATTTCATGAAAAAGTAATAATAATATTCCTTATATATATATTGAAAGAGATTTTATATTGTACAGCTGAAGCCTGTAAAAGTAATCTCGAATTAAACCAAAGAATTATGAATTTTCTTATTTTAAAAATGTATCTAAAAGACTTATTTTAAATGGAAAATTTGTTGATTTATATTAATTATCAAAAGATGGCGCCAAAACAACATTTAAAATCGAAAAACGTTTCTTTTTTTTTTAAATTGAAAAAGATATTTTTCTTAAATCTTGAAACTAATAGTAACATCGGGTAGATGTGAGAAAGTAAAAAGTCAATAGATGAAATTTCTTTTGGTGCAGTTTTATTGAATTGTTTCATTCGTCATTCAAGGTCAGTCACCGGGATTCATTCATGGCGTTGGCGTTTTGAAAGTTTCTGTTAATAGTCGACCAATTTTTGAAATATAATGACCTATAGCGATGTAAAGAAAATGCGTTTTTAGAATTTAATGACCTATAAAGTAAGCTAATGGTAAGGTATGTTTCTTTTGCTTACTCTTCTACTAAAGATTCTGTATTTTGTAATAAAAGTATTCGTAACTGCTAATGATTATTAATCGGTAAAAACTTTTAATTTTAGTTCAGACTTCTATAGGAACATCTATGGATCTGATCTACATAAAAAAGAAAGAATAAATTTTAGAATCCTATTTATTATAATTTGTTTGCTGTGGATGGGTAATTTGGGGTATGTTTAGCCTTAGTATAAGTATTGTTTGATAGGCACACATTTTTATTTCTGTATTAACTTTAGTAAATATCTAATGCTTTATATTTTAGGAACAGATGACTTTATTTTATAATAAAATGTTTTAAAAAAACATATAACTGAAGGAGGTGTAATTTTAACATTGTAAAACGTTTTATTTTACATTTTATTGTCTAAATGTAGTTTAGAAAGAGAAAAATGATTTTAAAAAATGGTGTTATTATTGATAGTGACAAATATGAAATACGCAAAAAAATTGAACTACTAAAAAAAAAAAAAAATCTTGAAAAAAAGAAAACCCAAAATGCAGAGTAATTAGGAAAACAAAAAAGATAAAAGTCAATTTTAAAGAAATAAAGAAGATTCATGATTGGAAGTTAAGTACTGTTAAAAAAGTTGGAGATTATTTCTTTATTTTAAATAACATGTAAAAAATATTTTTTGTACATTTGTACAGTTGTGGAAAACAAAATAAACACCCTGTACTTATGCCTCTACAAATTAACGTTGAGGAAAGTTACTGATATTGAACAATTGAAAATGAAGTCTACTTTTAAATTATGTATATAAAATTTGATTAGGGGGGCTATCTACGTATTAAAACGAATCGTAGCTTTATTTTTTCTTATAGCAGTATCCAATTTTGAAAGCATAAATGAACTCTACACTTTTCTATTAACCTAAAAACAACTTTTTGTGGAATTTGTACTAAAACTTTCCAAGAAATTAATAATTTTATAATAAGCTTATTTTAGAAGCTGTATCCAAATTGAAGTTTAGTACACAATTGTTGATCAAGAGAGTCCCTTTTTGATCGAGGCACATTAGGTGCCACTGAAGCAGTAATTGAAGACTGTTAGATTACACAATATCATGAATAGGTTAAACTTATCCGGGAACTCCTATCATAGACGACCCCTTTAACCATCATTTTGCCATATTTTAAGCATAATTTAAAAACTACCAGTAAGAAAAAATTTTAATTTTGGATTTCCACATAGCATGTCTTAATAAATCTAAATTCATCCAAAAATTGTACGTTGCAATTCATAATTTTTTTAAATATTAATTTCATAAAATCATAAAAAATGCAAATTAATTGAATGCATTTATGTTCCGATACTTTATTATTTGTGCTTAATTAAAATAAATGAGCATTTCTGAAGATATTAATAAAAGTATGAAAATGAAATTTAACATTAGAAACACTAAATCTTGAAATTTGTAATTAAAAAACTTATCATTGAAATGACTTGAAATTTGGTGCCTAGCCGTAGTTAGAATGAAAGATTTGAAATATCTTGATAAAGTTGGGTATTGCCATTGAAAAACAAAATAAAGTTTGGGGTCAATTTAACATGTAGATGGGGCCTCCTGCGAAAATTTTATATACACCATTTAAAAATAGCCTTTATTTACAATCATTTGGTACCAATGATTTTTTTTCTTGATAATTTGTTGAGGATTTAGTAGAGGGTGTTTACTTTTCCTTTCACAGCTTTATTTTTAAATAGAATTTTCAATACATTTATTTCAGTACATATACTGATTTCTAAAACAGTATTTAAATATACACTAATTTTAAAACTATCTGTACATGGGATAAAGCGGGGGTATCAAAACATCTTTTAAATATGTCTCTGTGACAACAATTTAACATCTAGTCGTTGGGGTACCACCGTAATACTTACCATCATGGATATGCATAATATAAAATATGAAAATAAAACGCATATTTAAATAGTTTTAATATACATAGTAACGCTATACCATTGAATTGCTGATGAGCCGATTTTGACAAATTATATAAAACACCAAAATACTCAAGTATTACTGATTTGCGTAAAAGAAACATCCTTATAACTCCAAAAATCATAATCCTATTAACTAACAATTTACTGCGTCGGATTAAGCGTCTCATTTCTAATTAAAATATATCTTTGAATTGAAATTTGAATGAAATACAGGGTCATGAAAAATCAAAGAATATGGAAAACAGGGTTACACATATTTCGGCAAATAATAATTCGATAGGCTTCATTTTTTATTTAAAATTTGTGTTATTTTATTGCCTTTTACGTCCACTCCTTAAAATAAAACATTTCGAAAATTTTTGTATACCTTTCATCAGGATGAAATTTTCGAGAGACCGAAAAAAATAGTTCTGGATAATCGAGGTTATTGATATTAAATAGGCTTCTTCCCATTCTTACATACTAAGCACATATAAAGTTTCAAGTCTCTTTCTCAATTTGTTCAGGAGATAGAGTGGTTACAGACAGACACACAGACGGACGGACGGCAATTTTTTTTTCTAAAAATATGTTTTTCAGAATCTCCAATATCTAAAACATGTAAATCCGTCAAAAAAAAATTTTCGATTTTCAAAACGATTGCAATACTTACCCTATACTACGTATGATGGGTATTGAATGTTTATGCTTCATGCTTGATCTATAGGAATCCAGTGTATATAAAATGTATCAAAAGTTTCATTAAAATAAATGCAATAATCTGTTTTTCAGGCCTTCTTTAGATAAAGCTTTGTTTTATGGCCCACCTGATCCTGTTATATCAATAGGTGTGTCTATAGCCTTTATTACATCAACCTTGTTTGAACTTTCCCCTATTGATAGTTTATGAGTAAAATGTCTATGACAGATAGACACAAAAATAATTTTTTATGGTTTCATTTTTTTCTTTTTAAGTACAGATAACAACAAAAGAGTTTATCAGGCTGTTTTTTTTTATTTATAACTCTCATTATATACTTATTCTCCATTTGTTGCTATAACTTAACATATAAATTAATACAGTCAATGATCGATCGCTCATAATCTGCAATTTTCTTTAATTAGCATTATTTTATGAAAGTAAACAGTGAAATAAACAATTAAGAAAGTTTCCAAATTCTTCATCGAAAAATGATTTTTTTTTAAACAAACGATTAAAAAAAAAGGAAAAATATTATAATAAAACATCTACTTTTTCTAATGTAACCTTTTTATTTTATTAACCTTCCCACTGCCATGACCGGATATATCCGTTCACTAGGCTGCAGGCTGCATTACAAATGAAGCTATTTAAATAAATATAAGTCTACAAGTATAATCCAGTTTTAAGAAATTGAGCTTATAATTGATACTTTCAAGGCTTATAGACATAGACGTAACAAAAAAAATTATACCATTGTTAGAAAATCCCTCATTTATTTACATTTAAAATATATTACAGAGAAAACAACATCACAATTTTGCCGTTTTGCTTGGTGGTCAACGGGTTAACAGTGAAAAACTTTATTACGGATCATATGTAGTTAATTTAAATGCACATATGTATAATATTTTTTAATAAAATAATTTTAAAAAGCATTTTTTCAAGTAGCACATTAAGTTAATTATAAGATTTTATATTTATCTTTTCTTACTATATTGATTATAGAATTAAAATGATGTCTAGGAATAATAAAATGGTGTATAATCCATAATACTCTATAATCCAAAATATTACATAATCCGCACAAACTTTGGCCCCAACAAGTGTGGATTATAGAATTTTGACTGTATTATATACACACATATAAATAAACATTACTGTATATTTATATATTATATATTTATTATTTTACATATTTATTGTACATGCTGAATTAAAAGATAATACTTTATATATTATATGATGATATTATATGATATATGATATATTATATTATATGATATTATATGATATATTACAAATATTTAGATGTGTATATAATATTACAATACAGCGAAACTTGTAAAAGTAGAATCTATCGTCAATGTAATCCTGTTGCAAATGGAAGAGTTTTAGAATACCAACAATACCAACAAAAGATCTTTTTTAGACAGAGTATCTCTAATATATTGATTACATTTCTTTAAACAAATGTCTGAAATAGTTATTTTTTTTAGCTCCTTGCAATCACATCATAACAAAGTACAGATTAACTGTGTGTAAAAGAAGTATTTCGAGTAACATTAACATATAGGTATGCCTTTATTTAATTTCTGAATTTGAAAAAAATAGCATCTAAAAAATAAAGTTAGATTTATCTCCATAGTTGTAGCTAGTAACAGAATGAAATTACATTATGATATACCAAAGATTTTACAAACACTATGATCTAAAAAATTGAGCCCATATTGGAAAGTTAAATTTATTTTCGTCAAGTTTTATACAACTTAAACATTTTCTTACATTAAAATTAGTATTAAATGGTTCAGTTTAAGCCTAGTACTGCCAAAAATGTTACTCAAGTTTCATTAAAATATTCTATATCAATATTTTTAATTTAAACTATTTAACTTATATATATTTAACTTCTTATTGGTTAGTTTATAAATTTAGTTTATTTTAAAGAAATTTTTGATTTGTATTTAATTATTTTCAGGTTAATATTAAAGAAGAAGATATTCAATTTTGGGAAAAGAAACTAGTAATATAACAAGCATGCACAACAAATGTTTATGTTGGAAAAAAAAATAGTCTTGTTTAGAATTGTCTAAAACAGCCATAATTCTTCGGGATTTCTCTGTTTCCTGATAAGGGTCTCGAAACTCAGTGAACAAACTTTTATGCACCAGTTTCTTATTTCTTGCTTACTGACTGAAGATAATTAATATTTAAGAATTAATATACATTAATATTTTAAAAAAAGACATTCAATTTTAGATAAAGAAACTAGTGATATAACAAGCACATACAACAAATATAGTTTACATTGGAAAAAATAGTTTCATGTCAATTATTTAAAACAGCCATAATTCTTCTGAATTTCGCTGTTTACGGTATCATATTTGGTCTCAATCGTTTCTTTCGATATCTAGTCATGAGTTTCAAGTATGTTAATTCTTTTTAAACAATTTTATTTCTGACTGATTAACACTCTTATGGTAATATTGGGTTCTGTAAAAAAATAATATTGGTTTCTGATATTTTATGTCAAAAGCAATTTATTAGGTGGTTTTAAACAGTTTTAGAGTGTAGAAAAGAGCCAGTTTTAGAGAAACAGTTTTAGAGTGTAATTTAGGGTGTTTTTCTGTTTAGTTCTGAAATAAGTTTTCAGAGTTAGGTATATCTAAAACAGGATCAATTTAAGCTGTAGACGTCCCATTGTTAAAAACAACCTTATAATCACCCTCTTCATACACAATTATCCTTCCATCCATGAAATTTCTGTAAGCAATATTAAAGTGGGCATTCATCAGTCATTTTTGTGGTCATTGTAGATGATTGAAACATTGTTTTGTGGAAGGGGTTTTTGTAACTCTGAAATGAGCACTTTGAAATGTCTGATAGGGGTAGCACTTCTAGACAATAAGCATAAAATCCTAAATGTTCTGGGGTGACATTTCGATGTTATGAGGAAAGTACTCCCAAAATTTTAAGCTGTAGTTTAATCAGTGTAAAAAACCATTTCTGATATTTTTCCATACAATAGACTCTCTCAATCGCAACCCTAAAATCTGCAACTCTCTAAAATCCTTACATAATTTATGGATGTAAACAATGAAACATTCAGTTCAGATATAGAGACAAAATTTGAATTTTTTAGCATTATATAAATTCCATATGTATTTTAATTTGTAATTTTTGTTACTATTACTAGATTCATGTTTTTTTATGAAGGAAGAATAAATTTATTTTTGAAAAAATTCAAGATTTGTTGATATCACTGGTAATCACAATCTTCTTACTAAATATTTATGCATTTAATCAAGTTATTTTGGTTATTAAGTTTGGCTAAACCTGAAATTAAAACTTCTTTATTTTACGATTTTGATGTGAATTAGTAATGTACCTTGATGAGGCATGTTTCATTGATTAATTTAGGAAAAATACATTTCATCTTTATAATGAATATTTAATCATACATTGTGTATTATTAGCTTGATCTTTGCTTTTAATACTTTAATTATTGAAAAAATGTCAAAATTTTTATGATTTATTTTAATATTTTATTATATTTTTAGCATTTATTATAGTTTCAGTTGTATTATTAATTACATTCAAATGAGTGTAAAAAATGTAAATATAGCAATGGCCAGAAATTCGCAAAATTCTAAAATCCGCACAATCCCAAGCTTTGCAGATTTGAGGGAGTCTACTGTAATTTTGAATTCGTACAAAAATAACGAATTTACCCATACTTTTCTAACTGCATTGATGAATAAAAGCAAAATTACAGTCCTAAAATAAATACATAAAAAATCTGCCCTTCAAAATCCATTTATTTAAATATTACTCCGGATGGAAAATTCAATGACAAAAATTGCCACTATTTTGTAAAAACCCAGGAGAATGTCTAAACCTTCCACTATCCCTCTGCTCTTTCCCTAAATATAAATGAGACTCGAAATAAAAGAATACAAGTAAGAACGAACCTTTCATCTTTGTAAATATTCTTCAGATTTATCATGAGATGGATTACCTCTCTATATTAAACAGTCAACTTGACAACGAATCTGTACGATTAAAAAAAACAGTTGGCTCTCGTTAATTCGAAATCGGATGAATCGAATCTTCGTTTAGTTTGAACTCAACATGACGTTCCGACAATTTCAATAGTAGAATAAAGTTTAAAATTTTCATTTATTCTACCTCATTTTCTCTTGGCATTGTTTAATTCGAACTAACGAGATTCTAATTTTTAATTTTTCTTCACTCTCTCCCAGATTTCGGATCATTGAAATAACATTCTTTCTTTCATTTTTGTCAGAATTATTTTGAACAAGTATACATATAGTCCCATACATTTGATATCCACTTTTTTTAGTGCCTGAAAAAATCATCAAGATATCAATCACATCTCCATCCAATCTTCGTTTGTGATTGGTCCTAATCCCTTAATTAGTTTATGTATTTGTATCTTTTAATTTAGTATTAAGTCATATAGTGTTAAGTCTAACTGCCAAAATATATCTAAAAACACTAAAACATTAATTCCTTTGTAACAAAAATGTTTTCCCCTCATACTTTTCATAATTCTAACATTTCTTGTGGTCCCGATGACTTCGAATTAACGAGAGCCGACTGTATATCAAAGTTTTCTACAGCAAGGAGTTCTGCTCTTTTGAATTTGTCTACAAACTTTTAAGACTCAGTTTCTCATTTCTTGCTTACTGATTGACGAAAACTCTTCTGGAGAGAAAAGACATCATCAGCTTGCTTTAGAACAGAAGATAAATCATATTCAGATTTCTTAAGGTATTTCAAAAGTGGTAATAAAAGTTCACAAATAACCAGTTCAAGAATAGAGTTACTTTTATTTATTCCAGGTAGCACATTCCGTTATAATATTGCTTGGTATAAAATTATAAAACAAACAATGATAATATTCTTGAAACTCAGTGTGTCGTTTTTGCATTTGCATAAACTGGTCTTTTCCCTTAACTGTCAGCGCCAGTTGGTCTCATCAAAGACCATTTCTATCTTAGTAGGTATACTTCTATACTTATTCTTATGGACCGTCAATTTTTTTCCATTTACCGAGTGATTTCGTGCTCACCAAAAATCTGCAAAAAAGAAAACACATTTGCAAAATGCTCTATTTTAGATAGGTTTCCAGTTTTAGGAACTACAAATACAATAAAAGCCCGAAATAACGTGATCCGATATACCACGAATTCGAATTTAACGTGTGGAAAATATGTCCCCCGGAAAAAAATTAGATGAATTTTAGGATAAATTTTCCTTTTAAAATTTCAATGAAACACAATGAGGAACTTGAGCCTGCGTTTATAACTATGCATCTCGGTATCTTAGTTGATGATTTAAATGGCTTGCTAGAAATTGACCATAGCGAATTGATTTCAGAGGTCATAAAAGATCAGTATAACATTTGATGTTGTAAAACATTAAAATTGCTGCGAGCAAGATGATGATAATGAAATTGAAAACGATGTGGTAAATGAAAGATGACGTTTCAGACGTTAGTGAAATCATTTCATATTTAATAAAGATAATTTCGTGGATGAAGAAACAAGATGATTCAGATTGTGTTCATCTTGCTAGTGCGAAACAATATGCCGAAAAGAAGCGAAACGCAACCAACAATTATGGGCATTTTTAAGATAGTCTAAGATTAAGTTTGTGTTCCATGAATGATAAAGTTAATTACATTTCACAAATTGAGTAAGTGATTTTATCATTTTGTACCATTTCTTTGACACCTTTCCGATATACCGCGGTTACGTTATAACGTGGGTGTGAAATGTCGCCCAAAAACCGAGTTATATTGGGCTTCTACTGTATGTAATGTTGCTTTCGTGTAATCCTTATTTTCTGTACCTTTAAGACAGGTCACCTTCACAGAATTCATTTTACAATGAATTCTGTGATTACAATGAATATTTATACTTTTCACAAGAGCCCCACAAAGAGAATACATTATAATAGTTTTAGAGGATTCAATTAAAACGGGAGACATGTTTATTTTAAAAATTTGCCTAAACAGAAAAGTTTTTATGTATAAAAAACATTTCATATTTATTTACTTAGAACAGGTGTCACAAATAAAAAATTAAATTATTTGTGACACCTGTTCTAAGTAAATAAATATGGAATGTTTTTTATACGTGAATGAAAAAGGTGAAGTGATTTTGTTTTTGTTTTGAAAAAACGAAAGCCAACAACAGTTTTAACATAGAAAAGTTTTTAGCCATGGTAAAAGATAAAACTTTCAATTATACCTTTTTAAGACAAAAACCTTTCTAAAATGGAATTTTTTATGTATTCTTTATGATTCCGTATTAGTAATTTTGAATGTTGTTGAATTCATGATTCCAAAACAAAAATATTCGTTTGAGGTGGGGGAGCCCATGGCGTCTACTTGGCTATGCTACATTATAACATTATTTAATTGCAGTGTGAATTATATTAACTAATACAGATTGTTTTAGCATTAAAATTTTGTGCATTAAAATAAGACGAAAAAAATTTTGAATTATAGAGAATTTCTTACTAAACACATTTGCATACTAAAATTCCATCCCCAAAAAAATAACTCATTTTTTCTCAATTCTTTGTGAAATGTATCATCGTTTCCTTAAATGATATTAAATTATAGAATTTACTCATTGAATTTACTTTATATTATTTATAATAAGTTATTTATTTGTAAATTGTTGCTATTTATTTTATTTATAATCTAATCTTTATACTGCTAGGAAAGGCATCTGACGCATCTTTGATTCCCCTAATTTCAGATAAATGGGAGTCTACTGTAGATTTCAATACTATGGTAGAAATTTTATTACAATTTATTTTCTACATTGATTTTAAATTTTCGTGATAAGTTTATGTATTTTTGTTTGTTTTTAATAAAACATAAAAACTTAAATTAATTTATTTTATTCTATTGCAGTTGTATAAACCCAATAGCATCACTCAAAATATCTTCAGTGTGTGAAGTAAAGGCAGCAAAATATTTTTTATCAGAGCTTTTTGAAAAAACAGTTTCTAACTCACTGCTAGGAAAACCTTTGATTTGTGAGTTATGGAAGAAAAATTGTTCCCAAAACAGTCTTTTTTGTGTGAAGTATGCAAAAAAGAATTCTCTCATAAGAGCTATTTAATCAAGCATCTCTTAATTCACACTGGTGAGAAAACTTTTGTTTGTCAGATATGCAATTATAAATTCGCTCGAAAAAACGAATTAAGCCGTCATCTGTTAATTCATACTGGTGAAAAACCTTTTGTATGCAAGATATGCAACAAGAATTTCTCTCAAAAGAGAATATTAAGCAGACATTTGTTAATTCATACTGGTGAAAAATCTTTCATATGTGAAATATGCCGCAAGAAATTCTCTCATAACCATAATTTAACTAAACATTTATTAATTCACACAGGTGCGAAACCTTTTGTGTGTGAGATATGCAACAAGAAATTTTCACGGAAAGGCAATTTAAGCCAGCATCTGTTAATTCATACTGGTGAAAAACCTTTTGTGTGTGAGATATGCAACAAAAAATTATCTCATCAGAGTCATTTAAAAAATCATCTGTTAATTCATACTGGTGAAACACCATTTGTATGTGAAATATGCAACAAAAAATTCAATCGTAAGAGCAATTTAAAAAGACATCTCTTAATTCACTCTGGTGAGAAACCTTTTTCGTGTGAGATATGCAATAAGAAATTCTCTCAAAAGCGTAATTTAAGAAAGCATCTGCTAATTCATACTGGTGCAAAACCTTTTGTGTGAGATAAGCAATGATTTTTTTTGTAGTGTTGTTATTTTCTGTTAATTATTTTTTTAATAGGAGCCACGGCATATTTTAGTATGAAAGTGGTATTTCATATCACTGTCTGTTAAATGAAATATTCAACTACTATAATTGAAATTTAAAGCAATGAGTCTGCACATTAGGAGTATGAATATCAACTATGACAAATATATTTTTATTTTTATCTTGCCTTATATATTTTTTTTAATCGCACATTTCACATTTTTTCTTTTACATTTTGTAGATTTAAAGGTTTATAATATTCGCTGATAAACTAAAACTACTACTATCAATTTAAATGATTCGTGTTAAACAGAATTTAACAATGAATTCTTTGACTATAAAACTGATTTTTCTTACAAACTAAAAAAAAAAATATTTTTTTTAAGTTCAACTACCCTCGAATCCTCTGTAATATCAAAAATAAAATATAGTTAACTGTAAAAAACTGCTTTTTATTTAGCTAATAGATTTTTATTTCATAAAGATATATGAATTTAATGAAATTTGACAGTACCAATAAAATTGATAAAATCTGTTTGAAATTTTTGTTTCTTCATCCAGCTCCTATTATAAAACTTTATAACATACTTTAAAATTAGTTAGATTTTGATTGAATTGTCTTTTGTATGTCTGTGCCCTATATCACATGAATAAATTGGACTTGTATGTAATTGGTATGCATTACCCATATGTCATGTTGCACATTCATTATTAAAAATCAGTTAAGCAATGTTTGTAATTGTTCAAAAGGACACTGAAAATAGCCGGTAGATTCATTTTAGTCACCTTTTAAAGTGGTTGATTATGCTGTTTCAAAAAAAAATTGACCTCTAGATAAACTATAATCATCGTATATAAATATATTTTTTTATGAATCAGAATTTTATAATAACCAGCTATTTATAATAAAAATCGGGAAAGATTAAAAATTCAAGAAAATCCCTTTACAATCAAAAAGTTTATTAACACATTTATTTTTACTTATTTATTTATTTTTTTTATACTATAGTCATGTATTATTTGTATATAATTATTAATAAAATTGCTATTGCCTACTTTGTATAAAGAAATATTCAAATCGAAATTCCATCAGCTATGTCTATATCATAAAAAAAGAAACAAATAAAACAATAAATTTATTCATTAAACATTATTTAATGCATGGAAATATGTTATTAACGCACATTATATAGAAGTGAAGTCTATACTGATGTGTATATTTTGAAGGATTAAACAACATTTCTTGATGAAAAATAATTTAGCAGGCAAGCATGATGCAGGAGTTGAAATTTTGAACATACCAAAATATCCACAAAATCCACTGGGAAATAAAAATAATAAATTACTTGAAATGCATGTGGAATGGAATCTGATGAATATATTTTGCAGAATTAAACTATATTTCTTGAAAAAAAAAATAATCCAACTGAAGAGCACATAGTGAAAAGTTGAAATATTAAAAATACAGCAAAATCATTGAAATCTTCTTGCATCCAGTAGGAATTAGAAATAACTAGTATACTAATTAGATGTAATCAAAGTAGAGATGCTTATTTGCTTGAAAATAGCTGTATTTCTCTTGACGATTGATAGCATATTTTTTAATGTTTTCGATAATGTGTCGAGTGGCGATAGCTAATTTTCATCTATAAGCGAATGCAATAATTAAAAAAAGGAAGGGAGAGGGTAGAATATGAAATTAAACATTTTAAAAGTTACTTTTATTTGAAACTTACATTTAACAAAATTACAAAAAATAATAAAAGATAATTACCAGTTGAAATATATTTCAAAAGAACCAGACTTAAATAAATTTTTGAATCGAGATGAAGTGAAAATAAATGGTCCAGTGCGAGTATTACTCACACTCAGAGAGTTCCGCAAAGTAAATAAATGATATTGTACTGTATTGTTAAAAAAATCTTTGCTAAAATTATACTAATACTTTGTAAAAAAAAGAATACAATGAAAGGTTGGGTATACCTGTATATACTAGAAAACTATGACTAACTGTTTAAAAAGATTTAAAAGGGATATTGCATCTAAATAACATTAGATATTACTACTCTGTATAACTATTTTATAATCTTATTTTAATCTGTTTTCTGTTGTTTTAAATATTTTTTATGAATTTAATTCGGTACGGACCATAAAAATAGTGCATATTCATTTAGCATTTTCATAAAACTAAATTCATCGTAATAATACTCTTTTGTTTTTATGATGTAACTAAACTAAAACTCTTGTTTCAAATTTAAACTTGCATTGTGCTAATTACACTTCGAAAGTTTGTGGCAAATTTGCAACACTGATATAGTACGCGCTACATTTTTACATGTAGGTTTTAACACGAGAAAGGCTAGAAAGTTTTACAAAACTATTACAAACCAGAATTTTGATTTAAAATATTTTTAATTTTTTATTTAAGGTTTCTCTTTTTTGTATCTTTTAATTTTTTATAATAAAATTTGTGATTTAAACCGAAATATATTTATAAGATAGCAGTCAAAATGACCGCTTACGACCATTCTAGAGTTAATTAAAACATGTGAAGGGTGCTAAGAGATCCACTTAATGCAAACTAGTTGTGAATGCCACAGTATTTAACTTATTAACCCATTAACATCTAGTTGTATATTTTAGATCACTAGACTTAGAGGCGAGAAAGCATCTTTCACGCCAGTAAATATAAAGATAAATATTTACTCTTTTTCACAAAACAAACTCCTTCATAAAATAATGTAAAAAATGCCCTTCTTTTAGAAGTGGTAGAAGATCTAAAATTTTAATTTTCATGGAGAAAATAATTTGAGTTTTAATAGGTTAGTTCTGTGAAGGTCGCCTATACTCCACGGCCCAAAAACATTTTTCAAAAACGCCGAATAGCAATCGGAGGAGAGAAAAGTGATGTTGGTTGTTCGAAAGTGCGTGTTGTGACGCGCTAATATGTAATAGGTAGCAGAATATCTTTATTATTTTTTTTTATGTAATGGCCATACACTGTGCCGTCTACAATTAAATGTATTTAATTATCAAAGACTTTCTTATCTGTTCAGAGTAAACAACATTCTAGTAAACATAACCAACTTGATAAGTTCTAATTAAATTACTTTATTTATAACAATTTGACGTTTATTGATTTTGTACTGCTACTTGGTATTGCATTAAATAAATAAATCATGAAAAGTTGTTACCTCAGGTTTTAAAAACGATGGTACATAGAGTATGCCGCCCCTGTCATTATGTATGTCCCAACCGTCCGTTTCTTTAAGAGTTAATATCTCGTCTAATTTCCGACAATTTTTTTATGAAAATCATTATCAACAATGCTTTTACAATTCCGTTTCGACAGGTACTTCCAGCGCTCCTTAATACATTTGCTTAATGCTCGTAAATCGAAATTTCTGTGTAAGGAAAAAATGCTTTTTTGTCGAAAATTGTAAACCTACAATAATCGCTATAGTTTCTCTCCAAGCTTTACATTAATAACTAATAACTCTATTTTTTCATAATATTAGTTTCAATAGATTCGGAAATAGAAGGGGGAATTTTTGCTCTACATTTTCGCCTTATCTTTAAAAATATAACACATAAAATTAAAAGAAATGTGTTTTTGAGTTCAGCATGGCAAAAGCTTCCACTTTCACACAATATCCGACATGATATATTAAACAAGTTAAAAATTTCACGTGAAGCGTAACAAATGAGGTGCGTTAGTACTACAGGGAAGTTTTTGAAATATTCAGATCTTATTGCTGCAGCATACAGTACTTTGGATACAATATAATGGTCGAAATCTTTAGTGTGTTCTTGTAAATGCTATCTGCTTTCTATTATGCAGGATGTTACTTGTATTAATCGTCAGCAACACATACCAATTTCATAACATGAGATTTAGTTTAATATAATTAAAATAGGCCCCGAATAATGCTTCCCCATATATCATTATGTAGTGGAATACTTTTGTGTGGTCGTGTAAATTAATATTATTCTTTGCATTATAGGTTGTATAGAATGTAAATTTTTGTACATACTTCATAGATTTATGTCAATCTATTATATTCAAAAGAGTGTAACATCATTAAAATGCACTTGAAACTATTTTTTCCTATTGACCGTAATGTAATGGAATAGTTTTACTTGTCTCTGTAATTAAACTATACATCCGATTATCATAAAATTTGAAATGATTCGAAAAAATTATGCAAAAATGATATATTTTAAATCTGAAATGATTCCGTTAGATAATTTTTGCTCTGCTATATGCGAGCAAATGGACGAACCGATGGACGTACACACTGAATAACGACTTTGGGTGCTACGTATTTGTATATTTACAAACGCCCTAAAAATATTCAGATCTTGGTGTGAGAGTATACAGTATTTCAAATACAGTATAGTAGCCGAAATCTTTTGTGAGACCCTGTAAATATTATCTGCTTTCTGTTATACAAGAAATAAATTGTAATGATCCTCGTCGACATATACATATTTCAAAAAATATTAAATGGTTTAATACAATTAAAGCGCGCAACAAACAATGTTCTCCCTATACCATCATACAATGAAATATGTTTGTGTGACCCTGCAAATCAATAGCAATTATTTTTTGCATAAAAAATTGTGCAGTATCTACATTAGAGATTTGCATGGGCCGGGCCTTGGCCCGAAGCTCGAGCCCGGCTCGCGGGCTGGGCTCAGGCCGATTTTCATTAACGACATTCAGGCCGGGCTGCATTTTCAGAAAGAATCACGTTTTCAGCACCAGCCTTGGCGAGTTGGCGAAAGCAAGCACGTTCAGCTAGCTGCATCGTCAAACACAAAATAAGTTCAAATGTGTCATAAAACATATGATTAATAGAATTATATTTATTACAAGAGAATCTTTACTACTGTTTTTAATTAACTTCTCAATTTCTTCGAACATAGAGGTTAAGGAAATTATATTTTTGAATTGAGAAAAAAAAACTATGTTTAGATGTTTTGTGAAATTTAAAGCATTTTAATCTGAAAAAACTCTGTTTTAAATTATGTTTTAATCGTAAACAACGGTGAATAACGTTTCCTCTTATTATAGTCTTTGCTTGATAACATTTACGGAAAAACAAATGAACAATAAACGCGATCTCTTTGCAGAAGGAAGGATTGCTATTCGCTAGGCGCTTGACGTCAGAAACAAGAAAGAGTGCGTGGCATTGACTTCATCTCCGCGCCAATCGTTGTTCTGGCGATAAGCTGCTCAAAACGTGGTTCTTTCTGAAAATGCGGCCGGGATCGGGCCTTAATTTTTTCCTGGAGTATCGGGCCGGGCCTAACTTTTTTTCCGTACGAAGCCGAGGCTGATTTCATTCTTCCTAGTCTTCACGGTCCAAAATAATCAGTTCCTGTATAATCATCCCATATGGAAATCTTTTTCTCGACGTGGCCAAGTCTGTTCATAAATCAATAAAATTTGGCTTGATTCAAAATTTTTTGTAAAAAAAGCATATACTTTTAAGTAGTCATTATTCTACAAATAAAAATTATAATTTATTCTTTTAAAGAATGGTAGATTACTAGACGTTTTGAAATAGAATTAAACACATAAAAAAACATCATTATGACGGAATTTTCTTTTAACCCTTTGCGGCGCAGTGGTTTAGTACATAAACCACTTAATTTTAATTCCCAAACGCCACATTCGCACCGGAATTTTGTTTAAAAAAATTATGGTTTATTGAATGCGTGAAATACAGCGTTTTCTTATTTACAAATAAAGTTGTTTTCAAATTCCGGTGTCAGCCATTAATTTCAAAACTTAAGGAATGAATTTGCCCTGCGCCGCAAAGGGTTAAACTGAAAACTGCAAATTTCTTTTAACCTACTCATCTATGCGAAATAAATACAACAATACGTGAGAAAAAAAATATATTAAATATTTACACCTGCTAAGAAGGGAACGTGTCTTTTTTTCCTTCCGATGCGATTCCGTCTTAGAAGATTTTACTTTTACCATATACCACTTTTTAGATTTTTTTGTCTCCATTAATTGGAATATGCAGAGCCTGATTACTAACGAGGCACTCTCTCACCAGAAAAAATTTATAGAAATTTTCGTCTTCTTTAAACGCCCTTTTCATTCAAAATTACTGTGATGAATAAGGAAAAATTCTCTATTTCTTTTTCCTGGTGGGAGAGTGCCCCGTTAGTAATCAGGCCCTGGGAATATGGATTAATAATACTAATGATAGCTGAAACATTTACATACAACAAACAAAGGTTCATTAAAAGCGTAAATATCGCAGCCTATGGCACTTCTGCATAAATGGAGATTATAAACATGGTTAAAAAAAGACTTAAGATAAGTTTTTGGTCTGAACTCATTCTTAAGAGTAAAGATCAATGTTCTGTAGAAATTCTTTGGAGTTCGGTCCAGGCCGGGTCATTATTTTTTTCGTTCGTGCCGGGCTGGGCTTGGGTCGAAATTTTAATTTTTGGGCCGGGCTCGACCCTGGAAATTCTGGTCGGTGCAGACCTATGTTAGTATATACTTCACAGATGCATATCAATTTTATTAAGATCGAAAGTGTGTAACACCATTAAAATGCACTTGAAAAAATTTTCTCCCTTTGACCGTAATGTATGGAATACTTTTGAATGTTTGCAAATCGAAGAACATTACGTGAAAAACGTATTTGTCTAAATAAAATAGCCAACAATTCCATTTCCCTCCCCTTATACTTAACCAATGAACTTCCGAATCTAATGAGGGAAGCTTCTTATCAGAATAAACCGGTGCATCGGATTTCAAATAAATCTTATAATGCTGCATGAAAAACACTTTTATCTACATAAAGGGAGGATTAACATTTTCTCCTTTTCAGCTCACAGGCTATGAAATCCTGAGAGCTTATGTGCCCATATGGTCGTATATACCTACGAGCGTGCGTATGTACGTATCACGATAATTCATGATAAAAGTATCCGATTCACTTGAAATTTTGGATATAGATATATTCTGATAAGGCACTCCCCTGATTAGCTTTTTGAGTTCATTCGACATGTATAAGAGGGGGAACGGGGGCTAATGCCGCTCCCCTTATTTTATATAAATAGGATTTTCATGCAGAATTGTCAGTTTTTCATTCAAAATTTAGCTATAGAATCATTCTGATGAGGCACTTCCTTGATTACTATTAGGTGTTCATTGGATAAGTATAAAGAGGGGGGAACGGGTGGATAATGCTCCTCCCCTTAATTTATATGAATGAGTTTTTCATGCAGAATTATCAGTTTTCGTTCAAATTTTAGTTATATGATGATTTTGACGAAGCGCCTCCATCTTTAGTATTAGGTGTTCATTGGATAAGTATAAAGAGCGGGAATGGGGGCTAATGCCCCTGCCCTTAATTTGTACAAAGGGGCTTTTCATGCAGATTTATGAGTTTTCCTCCAAAATTTAGATATAGGATTATTCTGATGAGGCACACCCTAATTAGTATTAGGTGTTCATTGGATAAGTATTAAGAGTAAGAACGGGGGCTAATGCCACTACCCGTCATTTATATATGTGGTTTTTTCGTGCAGAATTATCAGTTTACGTTCAAAATTTAAATATTGGATCATTCTGATGAGGCACCTCCGATGTAGCAAATGTTTACAATTTTTAACAGTGTACAAACAATGGATAAACTCAGAAATTTTTAAAAGAAAAAAATAGTATTAATAACACATTTTTAAGAGAATTCATACACTAATTAAAAACAAACATCAGTTGCTATTATTTGAAATTTTTTTAATACAGCCATTTTTAACAGGAGAATAGAGTTCAAACATTTCATAACACAAACAGAGCTTTCATTTAGCGTATGATAACATTGTTTTGATATTTAAAAATAAATTTTACAGCCTAATATTACCTACAATAGAAAACAAATGGGTGAACACAATAACAAGAAAATAATAACAATTTATTTATGCTAAGTTATATTTATATCTAGTAGAATGTAAATACTAGTCGGTTCATTTACAGAAGACGATTTTTCAAATTAATGATTTACAAATAGCTGAAGAAACGAAGAAAACCTCAGTTACATTGATCCGAAAAGAAACGAAAACAAAATATTTATCCGCAGATGTATTTATTTCTGGAAGAAAGTAAAATGCCTTCCGTTCATTTATGTAAGTGGATTTCTTAGTTTAAATAGAGAAATTTAGCTACTTAGAAATAAGGAAAATTGATTTCTAAAAAATAATAGAGAAATAACTGAAGAAATTTTGTGATCTGAAAGAAAACGGAAGCAAATAAGGTTGCAAAATGTATTTATTTCTGGAAGAAATTAAATAACTCAATGTTGATTTATAGAAGGAAATTTTCTTGATAATGTAATAATATGTCATAACTGCTACTTCAACTTACACTGTAATTGTAACTGTTGTTGTTCTAAAGTTTGGTTTAAAAAGTTTTCATAGCGCAATATGTAACGCCTGTGTGGTGTATCTTTTATGAGCTTAAATTAATCTTATTAAAAGTAGTTAGCATACTGTTATGTGTATTTTATTATTAATATAAAGAGCACCACACATTGTGACATGGTGGCAGCTTAATTTTGACGTCGTAAAGGTTAGAAATTTTTACTCTTATATTTAAGATTTAGTGTTTATGCTTTTGCGTACAGTTAATTTGTATCCGTTATGATGGATTTAAAGGTACCTTCAAATATGAGTTTGAATGGCAATTTAGCCGAGAATTGGAATAAATTTAAACAAAGATTTATGCTTTATTTAGAAGCGTCCGAGAAAATGAATAAACCTGATAAACTTAAAGTAGCGCTATTACTAGGAATAATGGGTGAAGAATGTATAGATATCTTTAATAGTTTTAAACTTAGTGATGACAATGCAAATAATTTTCAAATTGTCATAAATTCTTTTGATGAATATTTTCAACCGAAAAGAAATACAGTTATTGCTCGCTATAAATTTTTTAACTGTCGCCAAGAAGAAGGGGAATCTGTTGATTCGTTTGTTACTAATTTGAAAAATTTGTCTAAAGATTGCTCTTTTGAGGATCAAGAAGACAGTTTAATTCGGGATTTGTTAATTATTGGAGTTAGAGATCCCACTATGAAAGAAAAATTGTTAATGGAAACCGAGTTAACCCTTGTTAAGGCTATAGAATATTGTAGAGCTAAGGAATCCAGTGGTAAACAAATGGAAATAATGAATAAAAATAATTGTTCCACCACCGTAAATGCTATTCGTTCAAATAAAAACGAAATTCAGAGGAAAACATACGATAAGGAAAAACGTCATTATATTAACCAGAAAATTAATAAAAGCTGTTCTAAATGTAAAACTTTCCATGATTATGGTAAATGCCCTGCATTTGGTAAAAAGTGTCGCAATTGCAACGGATTAAACCATTACTGGATCGCGTGTAAAAAGAAAGGGAAAACAATAAATAAAAAAGTGCATGGAATTTCTGATAATTTTTACCCATCAAGTGATACTAGTTCTATTAAAATGGATTCAGTCAAGTGCCAGGTTAATTCTTTAAAGTCTGAATGGCGAGAAATTGTTCAAATAAATAACTCAGAAGTGTCGCTCAAAATAGATACTGGAGCTGAAGTCAATGTTTTGCCCCTTAATATTTTTAATGATGTGAGAAATAATGAAGTTATTCGTGAAACTAACAAAAAGTTGACATCTTATACAGGACATAATTTGAACGTAATAGGGGTCAGTAAATTAAAATGTAAAATTAAAAATAAATCTGAATTACTTGATTTTTATATCATTGATCAAAATTCGAGTGCTTTATTGGGAATGGAAGCTTGTGAGAAGTTGGGATTTGTAAATAGGAACATCAATGTTGATTCTGTTCATGCTAGAAATTTTATAGAGAAATTTAAAGATGTATTTTCAGGAAAAATGGGAAAATTACCATATACGTATAAGATCAAATTAGATGCCAAAGCCGAACCTAAAATATCTGCCTCTAGAGTTATTCCACATGCCTTAAAATTGAGAGTAAAGCATGAGATTGATAAAATGGTTAATCAAGGTATATTAGAAAAAGTTGTAAAACCAACTGATTGGGTACATCCTATAGTTATTGTACAAAAGCCTAATAATCGCATACGACTCTGTATAGATCCGCGTATGCTAAATAAATATGTAAAGCGAGAACATTATCCAATTCCAACCCAACAGAGCTTATTTTCTCAAATTGAAGGAAAATTTTTCACCGTACTAGATGCATCGTCTGCTTTCCTGCAAATACCTCTTGACCAAGAGAGTTCTGACTTATGTACAATTGCCACTCCGTTTGGAAGATACAAATTCTGTCGTTTGCCTTATGGTTTAAGTAGTTCTCCTGAAGTGTACCAGAGAACTATAGATAATATTTTTGCAGAGTTAGATGGAACTTTAGTTTATATTGATGACATTTTAGTATTTGGTAAGACTGAAGAAGAACATGATAGAAGACTTGAAGCAGTTCTTCAAAGAGCTCGAGAGTCTGGTTTAAAGTTATCTTTAGAGAAAAGTCAAATTAAAAGAAGTTCCGTAAAATATTTGGGTTATAATTTAACAAGTAAAGGAATTTCAGTAAATGATGATAAAATTAAAGCAATTGTAGATTTCAAAGCTCCAACTAATAAACAAGAGCTACAGAGGTTTTTAGGCATGATTACCTATTTAGGGAAGTTTATTAACAATTTATCAGATAAAACAGGAATTTTGAGAAAACTCTTAAGCAAGAAAAATGAATTTATTTGGACGGCTAATGAGCAAGAAGCTTTTGAAAATTTGAAGAAGTCTGTAGCTAATTCACCTGTTCTGGCTTATTATAATCCAAATTTGAAATCAGTTATTTCTGTTGATGCTAGTCAGTATGGATTAGGTGCAGTATTACTTCAAGAAGAACATCCTATCGCCTATGCTTCATGTGCTCTAAACGACACACAGCAAAGATATAGCCAAATCGAGAAAGAATTATTAGCTGTTGTCAACGGATGTAGAAAATTCCATTACTATGTGTACGGTACTGATTTTATAGTGGAAACCGATCATAAACCTCTCGTCGGTTTACTACAGAAACCAACGGAAAATATGTCTCCGAGATTACAAAGAATGGTAATTGAATTATTTAAATATAGATTTAAACTCGTGCATGTCCCAGGGAAAAAGCTTTATGTTGCGGATGCTCTCTCCAGAAATCCCACTACCATGAGTATAGATACAAGTTTCTTAGAAGATGGAGCTGCTGTTGTACATACAATTCTATCGACCACTGAAGAACGTACTAAAGAAATGCAGAATGCAACACTAAAAGATGAAGATCTTTCGAAATTAAAGCTACTAATTAGGAATGGTTGGCCACAACAGTGTAATCAACTGCCCGAAAATTTAAAACCCTATTGGAATAAGAAAGAAGAGTTACATTGTTATGATGATTTAATTTTTATTGGAAATAGGTTAGTAGTACCTAAAACAATGCAAGCTTATGTGTTATCGAAAGTACACCAAGCTCATCAAGACATCACTGCTTGTCAAGAAAAAGCAAAAACAGCTTTATATTGGCCCAATATGATGGAAGACATCAAGAATTATATAGAAATGTGTCAAATTTGTCAGCAACATCAGCGTGCTAATTGTAAACAGCCTTTGATGCCTTATGAAGTTCCTAATCTGCCTTGGGAAGAGGTAGGTGTAGACTTTATGTATCTCCAAGGAGATGATTTTTTACAAGTAATTGATTACCACTCTAAATTTGTTGAATTGAGAAAAGTTAATGCTAAAACAGCTTCTTCAGTAATTAGTGCACTGAAACAAATTTTTCGTACTCATGGTATCCCACGTAAAATTCATTCTGATAATGGTCCACCATTTGATAGTCAAGCATATTTTTCATTCCTGAAGTCTTATGACATTCTTCCTGTTACGTCATCACCTAAGTATCCAAGATCCAATGGAATGATTGAAAGGTCTATTGGGACATTGAAAAACCTTATCTTTAAAGTTAAAGCTTCGGGAGGAGATCCAAATCTAGCTGTTCTGGAATATAATAACACTCCAAAATTTAAATTGCCTTCTCCAGCAGAGATGTTGATGGGAAGATCTTTGAGAACTCTTACTCCTTGTAAAACGAAGTTGCTAAGACCTAGATTTCCAATTAAGAAAACTCAACATCAGTTAAAGGAAAATCAGTGCAAACAGAAATTTTATTATGATTCATCGACTACAAAACTAAAAGAATTGAATATTCAAGATCCTGTCTATCTTCAAACTAGTCATCGAGAATGGACACCAGGAACTATTATCCAAAAACACAGTCCAAGATCCTACATTGTGAAATCTTCAGAAGGAAGCATTCTTCGTCGCAACAGAATTCATTTAAGACCAAGAAAGTTAGCGATGGAAGATCCTATAAATTCACAAGAAAATGCTGATGGAACGCAAACCTGCAACCTAACTAATACAGAGACACAGAAAATCTCTAGTCCTCAGTCCCATGACAGTCCATTAGTCTGTCCTGATTCATCGTCTGATCAAACTGATAATGTCAATCCCAAACCAGCTTCGCCAGGACTGTCTACTACAAATACACCAAAGATAGAGAGATCTAGAAGAAATATAAGACCACCTGCTCGCTTCAAAGACTATGTTTAATTATTATTTTATCTAAAGACTTTCCATTCGAACTTTTCTTTGAACTCTAAATTTATATATATATTTTTTATTTTTGCTGTTTGAAAAGAAAGGGCATGTAATAATATGTCATAACTGCTACTTCAACTTACACTGTAATTGTAACTGTTGTTGTTCTAAAGTTTGGTTTAAAAAGTTTTCATAGCGCAATATGTAACGCCTGTGTGGTGTATCTTTTATGAGCTTAAATTAATCTTATTAAAAGTAGTTAGCATACTGTTATGTGTATTTTATTATTAATATAAAGAGCACCACACATTGTGACAGATAATGGTTGAGAAATAGATTAAGAAACATAAAAAATCACAGAACGAGTTTATTTCTCGGCAAAAGAACTTCTATTTTCATACATTCTCCCAGAAACAAATTTATTATCGCATACATAGTACGTTTTCTTTTTCTTTCAGATCATTGCGCTTGAGATTTCCCGTGTTTCATCTACAATATCACATTAATACTTATTCAAATATATTCTTTAAATGAAAATAGAGATATACTATAATTTTAACACAATTAAACTGATTGGTAAATTTATCATAAGAACTGAATATTTCCAACTGAGCGAAAAATTGCCCAGGGTGGAAATTGAACCAAGAAACTTGGCTTACACGGCCAATGAATTACCTGTTAAGCTAACTGGGCGACAGCGGGCTGGGATTTTTCGCTTAGAAAACCTTATTGGTCTTAACATCTGACCTGTCATTTAGACAGCTATCAAATATTAGACGAAGCGGGGAGCAGTTCAGAAAAGAGATACTTTTTATACGAAGATGTATTTATTTTGGGACGAAAATAAATGCTTCTCTGTCAAAATAATGAAAAATGATTTCTAAATAATAATAGAGAAATAGCTGAAGTATCGGAAATCTCAAGCAGAGTGATCCGATAGAAAATTAAAGCAAAATAAGTATGCGAAAATGTATTTATTTGTGGAAAAAAGTAAATACATCTTTGTTAATAAATAGAAGGATTTTTCTCAATAATAATAGAGAAATAGCTGGAGAAGCATGGGAAATCTCAATCAGAGTGAACTGAACGAAAATGAGACCAAGATATTTATGCCGAAATGTGTTTGTCTTCTGACGAAAGTAAATACTTTTCATTTCGTTTTAAAAATATAATATTCTAAATAATAATGAGAAATTTCAGAAAAAAACATTAGCAATCTGAAGCAGAGTGATCTGAAAAAGAAAGAAAATACAATATTTATGCGGCGATGAAATTATTTTTGGAAGAATGTAAACAGCTGTTTGTTGAATAGAGGGAAACTATTCTGTAAATAATAATGGAAAATTAATTAGCTAAGCAAACATTGTAAATCTCAAGCAGAGAGATCCGAACGAGAACGATAACTAAATATTTATGCGGAGATGCACAGTAAAACCTCCGAATAGCGGCCACCACTGGGAGTACGATAAAATGACCAGCACATTATTGATAAACAGTACAAATGACTAGTGCTTGCTTGCACTTAAATTTCGTCACCACTCCACTGGTCACACCTATATACAGGTGGGGCTTTGCCAAGCAACCTCTAGAAGTTAGTAGAGAAAAGTTAAAGTCGTCAAATAAGAAAATCCGCCTCCACATTCTTCACAATCTCAGACATAGTTATAACAAAACGCTAAAAAAGGAAAACAGTGGCGGAGCAAGTGGGAGGCGGAGGGGGGGCCGCCCCGGGTGTCACCCTCTAAGGGGTGACACTCTAAAGTGTCATCCTCTAAGGCGTGACACCCAATCTCTTTTTGTAAATCTATATATACATATATCTTATTTATATATATATCTATATATAAATCTTATAAGATTTCGGAAAAAAATTCTGAAATAAAATGAAAATTCTAGCACACGACGCAATAGAGTTAATTTTCCTTTCTGTGAGAATGTGAATTTTTTTTAATAAGATATGCACCAGTGAATTAAAACCAATCTGTCCAACGAATGGGTAGCGAAAGCAAACTTTAAAAGAAAGATTTATCTTCTACATATAGACACAGCATTGACTTATGTGGATTATGGGTTGAGAGATGATCCTCTCCTGTGGGGGTTTTTTATGCAGTAGAACAATGAGTAAATAAGGGATGGTATGGTCATTTGTTGTAATAACATAGAATTGTGATTGAAAAAAATGACGGGGTGGGGAGTGTCACCCATTCTAGCTACGTCACTGAAAAAAAATTAAAATGCTGTGGAATGGCAGTTATTCGGAATTCGTCGTTCGGAGGTTTAGTGTTATGTTATTTCTCTGGAAGAGATTCGGTAATACTAAAACATTACTCGGTATTTAGAGGTTATCGTTGTTCGGAGAGACCGTTGTAGGAGATTTCACTATATTATTATTTTTTTCTGGAAGTTAGTAAACACAACTTCGATCATTTACGGAAAGGGATTTTTCTTGATAATAATAAAGAAATAACACATAAAAATATAAGAAAACTAAAGTTGAGTGATCCTAATGAAAGCGAATCGAAATATTTATGAAGAATTATATTTATTTATGGGAGAAAGTAAATACCTCTCCGTTCGTTTACGGATGGAGATTTCCTGGTTAATAATACAGAAATAGCAGAAAAAACAAGAAAATCAAAAGGAATAATAGGAAAGAATGTTTAACAATTTAATAACTATTTTAACCCTTCTTTCCATCTGACCCACAATGATGACTAAAGGACCTAATGCGCATGAAATTTTCTCGAACATTTAACTCTTTTTATGCTCCAAAATGATAGGTTACAAAATTTAGCGAAAATCATTAACCCTTTCTCAGTCTTCCAAAGTGGAAAAAGCTAATGATGTTTTATTGCATTCTGTATTAAATAATAAAATAATAATTCTTTCAACATTAAATAAAAAATGTTAATTATGGATATGAATATAATCCTTAAATGTATTGATCAATATATTAAAATTCCAATAAATCATTAGAATTGTGTAACTTTAAGTATTGCCATTATTTCAATAAAATTTTGAGTTTAATGAAAATATTAAAACAGACTTGTCAGTGAAAGGATGTCTTTTAGATAAAATTTGCATACACACAAATATAATATAACACAACAGCAGAAAAAGCTGGGCGTTGCTCGTGTCAGAACTATCCTTAAGTTTAACTAAATAAGATAATACACTTTAGGCAGATTTACAATTATATATCAATGCCAAATATGGGGACATTGTTTCATTTTATGCCAAGCACGCATATTGGCATTGGGAATGTGGGAAATCGATTTTCCTGTCAAATCTAGTAATTATTGCCAGATTTACGACTTTGTTTACTGTCGACTCTTCAACATGTAAATAATTGTTTAAACCTTCATTCTTATTAAAATACAATAACTCATAGTCATACCAAAATGAGCCACTCATTGAATTTTCTCTACCTTGCAAGCTATGCCTTTTGTCTTTTTGTACCTCAAAATGGTAAGGTACAAGATTTAGTCAAAATTATTAGAAATGTTCATCAGACGAAATGCTCTTCAGATAAAATTTGCAAACACACAAGATTTGGTAGTATAATGTTATATGATGACAGATAGCAAAATTACCATATCTTAAATATTTTTTGCATTGGATGATATAGGATTTAAACAAGAAGTAAAAGAAACAAGGTCTTAGAAACAGAGATCGTGGCTGAAAATTCTAGACAACATTTATCAAGGAATTGAGTAAACGTGTCGAATAAATAATAAATTAATTATTTATATAGTTTATTTATATAGTATTTTTTAGAGAAATACTAAGCTCATGATGGATGTAAAGAAAGTATGATAATGAGATATGTTTCATTTAAATAATTGGGAATTTTTCAAAAGAAAATTAATCAAAAAAGTAAGATTTCTTTTTGACACAAACATATATTTTTACCACATTTCTCAAATTTTTAAAAAGCATTTCTTCAATAAAATTTTTCCCACTATAAAAGATATTAAGATAACATTTATCTTGTCAAGTCACATTTTTTAGGGTAAAATTACTTTATAATGCAATAACAAAAATTAGAAACAACTACAAAAAGTTTTATTTAAAAGTTTACTGAAATCTAAAGAACAGATTCAGAATTATTTGTGTTTTATGAAATCGACACTGTGCTATGGAAGAATATTTCAAGATTTAAAAAAAGAAGTGTACATTTTTTTAATTTACTACAAAATTTTAAAACATAAGAGAACTAATATTAGTAAATGCAACGACATATACAGGATTCATAATCTGTTTTATGTCTCTAAAAATGTAAGAGATTTTCAGGAGGTGTCTATTCATTATGAGACAAATAATGTTTTCTTAGATTGCTATTCTCAGAAAATCCTTTGGAACATATTTCACAGATAAAAGTTTTTTCACCTGTATGAGTGAAGAGATGACTTCTCAGAGTACTCCTATCAGAAAATCCTTTGTAACATGTTTCACAAATAAATGGTTTTTCCCCTGTATGTACCAAGAGATGTCTTCTTAGGTTACTCTTATCAGAAAATCCTTTACAACATAATTCACAAACAAAAAGTTTCTCCCTTGTATGTACCAAGAGATGTCGTCTTAGGTTACTTTTATCAGAAAACCCTTTAACACATATTTCACAAACAAAGGCTTTCTCTCCAGTATGAGTGAAAAGATGGCTTCTTAGATGACTATTCTGAGAAAATCCTTTGAAGCATATTTCACAAATAAAAGGTTTTTCACCTGTATGAGTCAAGAGATGGCTTCTTAGATGACTATTTTGATTAAATCCTTTGGAACATACTTCACAAACAAATGGTTTTTCATCTGTATGCATCAACAGATGTTTTCTCAGAGAACTCTTATCAAAAAATCTTTTGGAACATCTTTCACAAACAACAGGTTTTTCACCTGTATGTATGATGAGATGTCTTTTTAGTTTACTTTTATCAGAAAATCCTTTAAAACATATTTCACAAACAAAGTGTTTCTCTCCAGTGTGAGTCAAGTGGTGTCTTTTTAGATCTGTATTCTTAGAAAATCTTTTGGAACATACTTCGCAAATAAAAGATTTTTCACCTATATTAATGGGAGTATGTTTTTCTTTATCACAAATTTCAGGAACACAGGACAGCTTTATAGAGGAAGTATTTTCATCTGTAATTGATGACATTTTCTTAAGTTTAGAATGATAACGGAAACTTCCTCAAAGAATCAGTATAACGAAATTGTCGCCATTTTCATACAAAGAAATAACTTCAGACGTTGTTATCATTGTCACTTCTTGTCAGACACATGTTACCATTTTCATTGAAAAAATGACGTCAGCAAAAAAAAATATTTATCTTTAAATCTAAAATCAGAAAGAAAAATAATAAGCGGCATATTTTTTTTAAATCTTACTACAATTTGTAATAATTTGTGGCAGTTAGCACAAAACAAATTTATTTACAAGAACAAAAGGTTAGTAAGTTGACTGGCAGTGGCTGATTCACTGTGAATGCAACACATGATTTCTTAAAAATTATCACACACAAAAAATTATCATTATTATAAAACATACAAAAGTTACATATAACACTAAATGCAATAGATTAAATATTGACACAATATACTGTAGATTTTACATAAGGTAAAAGCTGGAATTTTATTACTCAAAGATTAATATATAACAGACATCGTCTAACATTCTGCATAAGAATTCATACGTTAGAAAAAAATTAATGTACTTTTCTTATTATATTATCCTTTTTCTTAAAAACTATAACTATTCTACCAACCAATCATTTGGTAAAAGATAAATTTTCATGTGTTATCAGTGCCAAAGTTTCTTTCTGTGCATCGTCCATTTTCAATTTCCATGTATCTTTTCTATTGGAGATTATTCAAATAATCTCACTTGCATAATTTCAATTTCTTTGACTAAACTTTGTCATTTTTTGCGATTTTAACAATCTATTTTCATTAATGTAATTTAACTTCAATTTTGAAATCGAAGTGATAAGTCTTGCTCAGAGAAAAGCAGGAGGTTCTAACATTTTCAAACTCATGTGACATTGGGATAAAGGAATGAGTTTAAAACTACCTCACGTTCACCTGGTAATGTCAAAAGTTCTAAATTGACCTGGCCCTTCATTCCATATTCTCTTGGCAAACTGGCCAACGTTTGAGCACTAAACAAAGGTTTTTTCTTAAGAGAACTAATACAGTTATAAATAATTCTACGACAATTATTTCTGCCTAAAATGAAAAAGGAATGCTTATGAGCTCAAGCGAAAATTTTTCAGGTGAAAATATTTCAACATAATCTACATTAATTTATGATTAACAGGCAAAATTACGGCCAATTTAGAGTTAAGTGGCAAATCTGCAGGAGACAGGCGTACACCAACTCTAATTAATTTATCATTCCTTAAAAATTCAGTTATATTTTACACAAATTTCCAAACAATACATAACTCTCAGATGTAAAGAATGAACTTTTCAGTTAACGTTTGTTTGCATTCTCAAAAAGCAAAAAATTGCTACTCTCTAGCAGAACAATTTCATACATTAGTCCAACTTTATCTTATAGTTGAAGACATTTTTAACCCGTTAAAGCCAAAATTGTTTTAAAATGAGACTAAACGACATTTTTAAAAATATTTTTTTAACAGCGGTTCTCAATTTTTGTTGGTATGGGACCTTCATTTAAGAAAAAATATTTCATGACCCACTTAATACAGGAATATGTATCAGCTTGCAAATTATTGTATAACCTCTATCGGTTTTCTTTCTTGTTCTATCAAAAAGTCTAATTTTTATATGAACGTTATACTGTCACAAAAACAAGAATTGATACTCCCAATTTGTTTAAATGGAACAATAATTAAAACAACCTGCAAACTACAAATATTAATAAAAACATAATTAATTATTATTCAAACTTACTATAATCAGTAAGATTTTTGGCACTGGAGTATACCGATGGCACCATCTACACCTGCTTTAAATCTAGTTTATTCTTACGTTACTGTCTAAACATGCATTTTGTTTCTGTACTCAGTTTTCAAAAACAAAGTAGAAAAAACATGTTCACTGATATTTGTCGTGTTTAACATCACCAAGTAATTCAAAACAGATTTAGCTAATTTCTGGATATTCTGCTCATACATTCATCCAAAATGGAATAATTAAGAATTTTCTCTTCAAATATTATTTGGTGTTTAAATTGTCATTTTTTTTTAAACAAATGAAATAAACAATATATTTTTGTGACAAAGCTTGATTATTCCATGAGCTACGAAAACACCTGCAGCGACCCACTAATGGGCGGTGATTTACAGGTTGGGAACTGCTGCTTTATGATACCAAACATTAAGAATCCCTGCATTTTTTCTCATAAGAACAAACTCGAAAAAAATACACTTTTTCATCAGACACAAATGAGAGACTTACCATGAGAGCGGGGAAAAAAAAACTTTTTTCACTCATGTAGTGAAAGTAAATACGACAGGCTATATACACGCATCAATTGTAACACTTTATGTGAAAAATATAATGACTTATTGCAGAACCAGAAAATTGTCGTTTAGTATAGTCTCAATCTACTGACATGAAAACTTGACTATATTAGTAACCAGTGGAATAGAAGAGTAAATGAAGAAAAGTAAAAGTAATAATAGTAAAACTTAATTATATGTTTACAAATAAATAAATCTTAATGATTTTGGCAATACAATTTTTATTATAAAAATTACTGTTTTACTTTTCAAAATGATTTTTATTAATTTTTTGCTAAACAAAATTAAACTAAATAAAAATCAGAATAATGAAATATTATTATAAGTTATGTTTTAGAAGCTAATAAACGGCCTAAAAAATAAGTAAGTGTTAATGATTTTTGCAATAAAATTTTTCTTATTAAAATTACTATTTTACTTGTTAAAATGACTTCTATTAATTTTTCATTAAACAAAATTAAAATAAATAAAAATCAGAATAAGAAAATATTATTAAATGTTATGTTTTAGAAGCTAATAAACAGTATAAAAAACACTCTTTAATATAGGATAAAACTGTACAAATGCTGATTATATAGATGGAATATAGACTTATATATATTAAGTACAGTCAAAGTTCTATAATTCGCACAAGATGGGGTCAAAGGTTGTGTGGATTATAGAATATTATGATTTATACATCATTTTATTATTCTTAGACTGCATTTTAATTCTATAATCAGCATAATAGGAAAAGATAAATATGAAATCCAATAATTAATTTAACAGGCTATCTTTAAAATGCCTTTTTTAAGTTATTTTATTAAAAAATTTATATATATGAGCATTTATATAAAAATAATTACATATGTTCCGTATAACAGTTTGTTTTTTTTACTATTAATAAAATAAAAGTGTTATATTTTTAAAAAATATAGATGTTTTATTATGATTTTTATCCAATTTTTTTATTATTTGTTTAAAAAATCATTTTTTGATCAAGAATTTGTAATTGTTTAAAAAAACATTTTTGATCAAGAATTTGTAATTGTTTAAAAAAACATTTTTGATCAAGAATTTGTAATTTTTTTAACTGTTTATTTCACTGTTTACATTCATAAAGTTAAGCAGGATAATGGGTTCACAGATTATCGATCCTTGACTGTAGTATGGTTATAAAATCTTGAATCCAACAGTATAATTCTTAAATAGAAACTCATTAAAACCCAAATAAGATGAAGACATATGTTTATTATGTTACCTAATTAGTTCTAAAAATAATGTAACATATAATAAAACACATTAGCAGAAGAAATTTGATTACAGTAGATTTCTTCAATTCTGCACAGCTTGGTTTACCAGAGTTTTCGTGGATTTTAGAATTTTCCAGATTTCCAGTCATTGCTATGTTTACATATTTTAAACAGTAATTTCAATATAATTAATAATATAAGCGAAACTATAATGAATGTTTAGAATATAATATAATATTAAAATATGTAATAAACTATGATAATAAAATGTAAACAATTTTCAAAATGATTAAAATATTAAAAACAAAGGTTAAGTTAATAATCAATAATGTATGATTAAATAATCAATATAAACAGGTATGTATTTTTCCTAAATTATGCAATAAAACATCCCTCATAAAGGTACATTACTAAATCACACCAATATTATAAAATAAAGACGTTTCAGGTTTAGCCAGACTTAGATATAGTATATATAGAATCTTATAAAAAATACAAGATTGATAATTGTGTAAAGATGTGCTTCAAAAATACACTACCAAAGATAGGGAAAACAACATTTGATTAATTTTAACACAATTATTTTAATTCGTAAATAAATCACATGTTATAATTTTTCAACATGTTGAAAAAGTGTCCAGGCATGGATTCAAACAACGGACCTAAAGATTGAAGCTGTCAATGCTCTGCCAACTGTGCTATCCTGAACAAACTGACTAACATCAATTCCTTCCAGCCCAGGTCAAAATTCATGCTGGTATTTGTTTGCTAGACAAGCACCAAGTGCTATAACCCAACGAGTGAAATAGCATAAACTAGCATTTCATATTTCCTGGTTCCAGCCGACTTTCCAGCAATTCGTGCAGTGTATTGGCTCACTTTGCTGGAAATAAGCATGAAATGCTAGCATATAGCTTGCCATACTTTTGTTATGGAAGCTAGCGATATAGCATGTGATGCTAGCTAGCATATAATAACTTGAAAATATAGCAGACATAGCATACCTAGCAAATTTTGTTGCTGGTACAAGCATGAATTTTGACCTGCGAGAAGCATTACTGATTATGACATTCTTACAGGGTGTCCAGTAAATAACACCCTGATTTCAAAATTAAATTTCTCAAAATTAAAGATCAATAGAATTATGTAGTAAATGGTTTGTTTATCAGGTAAGCTGTAAAAATCTTATGCAAAAGTCTCGAACGGTAAATATTTTGAAAAGATTGTGTTCTGATTGCAAAGAATGCTTTGATTTGACATTTTTCTTGTTTTAGATTGCTGTCAGAGAGTGTATTTTTTGGCTTAAAGTGCCATATTTCATGGTTTTTTTAAATAAAATTTTTAAAATTTCAAAATTCTAAAAATTTACTTCGAAAAATCTTAAAATATTGCACTGTAAGCTGAAAAATTATTTCTCTGCAGGCAATCTAAAACAAGAAAAATGTTAAATCAAAGCATTCTATGCAATCAGAATGCAATTTTTTCAAAATATTCACTGTTTGAAATTTCTGTATAAGATTTTTACAGCTTACCTAATGAAAAAACCGTTTACCACATATTACTATCGATCTTTGTTTTTGAGAAATTTAATTTTGAAATCAGGGTGTTTTTTGCGGGACACCCTGTATTTTTAATGATACCAGATGAGAATAATTGTGCTAAAATTAATCAAGTGTAATTACATATGGAATATTGTTTGCAATTTCGTTACTTGCAATTTATTCTGCTAAACTGACCTAAATATCAAACCATCTACAGTCAAAGATCAATAATTCAGACACCCATAATCCACAATTTTCTATAATTCGCATTATTTTATGAATATAAACAATGAAATAAATAGTTATGAAAATTTAAAATTCGTGATCAAAAAATAATTTTTAAAACAAATAATAAAACAATTGAAAAAAAAAATCATAATGAAGCATCTATTTTTTCAATATAACTCTTTTATTTTATTAACAGTAAAAAACCGAACTATATTATGGAACGCATATAAGTTAACTGGATGTTTTGAACACAAACTTTAGAATGCAGGTGTCTAACAGCTTTTCATTTGTCGCTATTTCAATTTGAGTAAATAATAAATGAAAATACACTATTATGTATGCTTGTTGCGCATCCTAGCAGCAAAGCACCACCACCGGAGAGCTGGATTTTAGGAACTGGAAAGGTACAACCAAAGTAGCCAATCATAGTGACCGATCACAGAAGTTTCAGCCAACGTCTTCAAAGGCAAACAGAAATTCACTACTACAGGCGGACTCAGATTGGTTTCTCAAGATACGATATTTCGGGAAATTAAGCTTTGGGAAAGTAATATTTAAATTTCTTGAAACAACAGAGTTGTACTTCTCAACAAGGGTTGATGGCAGTTCACAAAATGCAGGACAGGGTTGGCAAGTTTTTGACATGCGACTGTTTTTGACAGTTTTAACCAAGGTTTAAACCGTCATGTCAAAAACCTCCTTGTCAAAAATATCTAAAACTGTCAAAAACCTATATTTATATGTAAATAAAAATATTTATTTACATATATATATACATACCTATATTTATATTTAATAAGTAAAATTTATTTTCTTTTAATAAGGAAAATGTTTCTAAATATGTTGTAGGAAAAATAAATTTTAATTTTAAAAACATATTTTTTATATTATTTATAAAAATCTCAGACTTTGGAAAACTTATCTTTTGTAATATTATTTATTAAATTTTAATGTGTTATTCAAAATATGCAGGGATTATATTATGAAGAAATTTATTTATAACGAAACTTAGTGTATAGTTTAAAATAATATAAAAGATTAGACAAGTTCCATAATTGATTAGAAACAGAAACTTGTTCAAAACTGGTTATGTGCTACCGTATGCTACGTGGGGCAAATGAATTGCATTATTGAACTAAATTTCTACTTTGATAATTTCATTTGGATTGATTTAGATTATGTAATCAAATTAATTGGAAATATTTAATGAATGTTTTATTTTTTAAAATTATGTATTTTATAAGATAATAAAAAAAACTACATAATATTTTGTGTTATAGAAGTATTTTGTAGATTTTTTCTGTTTTGACTTTTACAATTGTTAGTTTTTCAAAAAAAAAAAAAAAAAAAAAAAAAAAAACAGGAATTCTGAATTTGAAATTACCTGTCATTTTTTGAATATATAACTAACAACATAAAGATAATAAAAAACATCTGAGTATCTATTTACAATATTCAGCCAATTTATTTACTATGCTGAAAAATTAGCTTATAACAATTACTTATGAATTTCTTATTTCTTTTCTTTTTTTACTGAATGCTATAAAATTTTGTTAAATATCTTAAGTATTCAGTTGTTGAATAATTACTTCTTGTCTTACCTTGCTTTCAAAATATGCATTATTTGTATTCTTAATACTATTAGTGTGTGTGTTGTGGGGCTGGGTGGGGGGTAGAGATAAAAAAGGTTTATAATGTGTAATAATCATACACATAATAAATTAAATGCATTATATTTAAATTCAAATTAACCTATTAGATACTATGTATACAATCTGCTCTGTGAGAAGGGGGGGGGGCAGTTGCCCCATGCATGGAAATTTAGGGGGCACTATCCAAATTTATACTACAAACGTTATTTTTTGGCCTGTCACAAGAAAAAGTTGGATAGAGGGGCATCAAATTCTAACTTTGCCCTTGTCACAATTTTCTCTATACACGCTCTTTACAAGTTTTACACTTTTGAAAATCCTGCATTTATAATACTTAACTTGTTGTTATTAACACTTGTAAATACTAACTTTGACAAAATGCATACTAAATAACTTTAGATTTTTTTAAATATTAAAATAATAAAAAATAAACGAGTTATTTAAACATAACTTTGTGCATGCCCATTTCAAGATAAATTTCTGAGATTTGAAAATCTATTATTTTTACCTTAATTTTTATTAATTAGAAATATTTAAAGACCTGCTAATTACCCACAATATAATTAAATTTCAGCACAATGTATGGCAACTGTTGCTAATTTAAAATTTTAACAACAAACTCTAGTGCATCACAGCAGATTGTAACAATGGGTTTTCGACAGGTTTTTGACGGTTTAATCCAGTTTAAACCATCATCATGTCAAAAAACTCTTTTTGACGTCAAAAACCCAATCCTGATGCAGGACAGACTTACTAAATTGGAATTTAAAGTTTTGAAATAAACAATACTCGACTCTAATTTTGTTAAACAAAAGATTTGTTAAATAATATTCACAGTGCTGTTCGTAATAGTTTACTAAGTTTTTTTTTTCTGTCATTTGCAATTTAAATCATTTTTTCATACTTAATGAATTTTTTTTTATACTTCCTATTAATATTTTTAATTTGTATATTGTATTGTGGTTATTTTTTGTGCATAATTCATTCTCATTTTTGTTATACTTTCTTGCTGAAAATATTCCTTAAAAATAAATCTCACATATTGAATTATTAATGTGCAATTATTTTTAATTAAATGCATATATATATCAATTTTCAACAAAAGAACTTTAAAAATGCATTTTTTGAGGTAGCATGTTAAATTAATTATTAGATTTCACATTCATTTTTTCATGTTGCAATGATTATAAAATGAAAATGTTGTCTAGGAATAAAAAAAAAAATGACAAATAATTGATAATACTCTATAATCTGCAATATTCCATAATCTGCACAACCTTTGGCCCAAACTTGTGTAAATTATAGAACTTTGACTGTATATTGCTGGTGATTATCGCCATACAGGTCATGCTGGTAATGAATTTTTCAGGATTTTTTTAAATGCAGCATCTCATAAACTGATGCACTGATTTTAATCAAATTTAATATTCTGTTACATTTGTCACATAAATAATCCTTAAGTTAGGGGTGTATATTAAATGTTGATTTTATAGTCTTAATGTTTGAAATTTTGGTTGTGAACATCTACGAGGATCATTTCCAAAATTCAATGGTTTGTTTGTTAACTAATAAATAAAATTAATTATTACATTTAATCAAAATACACTTTTTAGAATAAATTCATAGAGTTTAATTAAAAAAAAGAAAATCCCAGAGGATTTCCTTATATTACATGTGAATAAATAAATACTTCTGCAATGTAATCTTTTGTATGGCAACTATGAATAACTGATGCAGTTATAAATTATAAAAAATGGGGAAAAAAAAGTTATTTAAATCTACATTATTTTCATAGAGTTTAATAAAAAAAAAAAGAAAATCACAGAGGATTTCCTTATATTACATGTGAATAAATAAATACTTCTGCAATGTAATCTTTTGTATGGCAACTTTGAATAACTGATGCAGTTACAAATTATAAAATGGGGAAAAAAAAAAAGTTATTTAAATCTACATTATTGACAAGATTGTTCGTAGGGTGTATCTTCCTTGCATGGGTAAATATGTAAGTATCATTCTTTAAAATGTATTTAATAAATACAATAATATATATATATTCATACTTTTAGATTTTTTGGACATGAATTAATGTTCTTATCCCCATCATTCTTATTGCAAATACATAATTTATAATACAATCAAAGTTCTATAATCCGCACAAGTTGGGGCCAAAAGTCGTGCAGATTATAGAGCATTATGGATTATGCCTCATTTTATTATTCCTAGACGATGTTTTAATTCTATAATCAATATAATATGAAAAGACAAATATGAAATCTAAAAATTAATTTAATAGGCTATCTCAAAAAGAGGACTTTTTTAAGTTATTTTATTAAAAAAACTTATATGCATTTAAATAAAAATAATTACATAGGTTTTGCAATACAGTTTGTTTTTTACTGTTATTAAAATTTAAAGAGTTACCTAAAAAGAATTAAATGTTTTGTTATGTTTATTTTTCATTTTTTTTTTTATTATTTGTTTTAAAAAAATCATTTTTGGATCACTAATTTGTAAATTCTGTTAATTGTTTATTTCATTGTTTACATTTGTAAAATAAGGCGAATTATAGAACTTCGACTGTACAAATAAAGAGGATAATAATAATAACTATCGTAATAAACCAAAACATTTTATTTCAATATCAAAGGAGTTTTCCAATTTGAACATATAAAAAAATAAGATACTACTGTAAGAAACATAAAAGTACCCACATTTATTTATTTATTTTACCAGCATAGGTTCTGCAAACCATCTGATGCCCAAACTTCAAAATGTCATTTTTTTAAGTAACAATTCTTACTTTTTAAGATATTTTTATATTTTGGATAAATTCCGAAAAATATTATATAAATACATCAGTATGCGATCCATTATAAACACAAAATACTCATTTTCAATCGAGATGCTCATAGCTAAATTCAACCTTACAATAAACAATATTGTTTTAAAATGAAATGCTTCAAGAAAAATTCATATCAATTTCCTTTTTTTATAAATATGGATAATAATAATAAAATTACTAACAGATAAATAAATAAATGAAATTACCAGTCACTAAAAACATTTTAATAAATGGTGATTCATGAAATTTTTTGACTTCATATTATCAAATCAAAAATTCTAGAACTTTTAATACAGTAATTACCTAAGAAACATATCTTAAATCTCGAACTACATTCATTCTTTAATATTATTCATCAATATTAAAAAGGATGACGATGAGGTGGGGTCAAAAAATTTCTTTTTCAAAGACTAGACAAGACATGACGCCAAATGAAGAATTTCAATGCGAAGAATGAATCATAGCTTCTAAGGAATGAGTTATGAACCGACTGAAAATTCATTCATTCATGATTTATTGAAAATGTTTCATTCATTAAATGATGAAATTTTGGTAAAGTAACTAATTAGAATATTAATTATAAACTAAACTGTTGCACTGACAATATAACTACTGTCTAAAAAAAAAAAAAAAAAAAAAAAAGAAATACCTGATCATAGACCATTAAAAGAATCAACCTTTACTAGCAAATTTTCTTGTTAATTATTCAAAATTTAAAACCCGAGGACACATTAGATTGCTTTATAAATAAATATTTCTTTTTTCAAATGAAAATTAGTTGGTCATTTCTGCAGCAGTAATTTATTGATTTAATTCATTATTCATGAATAAACACTTCCGATTCGTTCACTGTGCTCGTGCTGGCGTCTCTTTACTTTTGTGATGATGAGGCGATAACATGCAGTAAATATGTGTGCTCTGATTCTAACAATATCTAATTTTTGAAACCTATTTATCTCACCCATCCTCTTTACTAAAATAAATTAATTTTAAGGTACATATTTTTTTCCTACTCTTCTGCTGTAAGATTCTGCAAGATGTGAGTTGAATGCTTGATAGCACAAACTTTTATGTGTCGTGATGTTCATTTTTTTCTGATATTTATTCTTAATTGAATAATTCGATACGCAGATAAACTGAATATTTGACCAGCCGAATAATAGCTATCAGCACTTTAAATTTTTAGATTTTAAATGTATTAAAAAATTAAGATGTTTTAAAATTTTTGTGTAATATTTAAAACAAATACTGTCGGCTCTCGCAAATTCAAAATCGGATAAATCGAATCTTTGCTTAATTCGAACTAAATATGAAGCCTCGAAATTTTTCAATGACAGAAAAATGGTAAAATTTTTTATTAATATGAATTCATTTAATCTTGATTCCGATGAACTCAAACTAACAAGAATTCCGTTTTCCTTTTTTCACAGACTTCATATCTTTTAAATAACTTTGTTTCTTTCATTTTTGCCAGAATTGTTCTGATCTAGCATACAGTACCGGATCTCAAAAACCAGAATCCTAAAATTAAGAAGACCCAAAATTCAGAATGAATTACAAAATCTGAAAATTACACAATGATCTTGAATAAAAAATTCTTAAAAACGTCCATAGATGGCTTAATGTGCGCATGTAACACTGTTTCAAGTTAAGCTAGACTAAACAATTACACTCAACTCAATAATTTTGTTGCAATTTTTTTATTCGTTAGTTTTAATCCAAATTTACTAACAAAGTTTGCAAAGTTAGTGTGTGCAGTACACACATTTTAAATTAGGGGCATGTGAAGAGAAAATTAGGCATGGGGCAAAGTTTCAATTTGGTGCCCTTCCCCCCCCCTTTTTTTTGTAACATTTCTAAAAATGATGTTGGTAGTATAAATTGAGCACTTCCTAAATTTCTGCGTACAGAGTGATCGTCCCCATTGCATGGCACTGTTAAAAATACAGTCGAGGATCTATAATCTGCGGATCCATAATCCGCAATTTTCTATAATCCGCTATTACTTTATGAATGTAAACAATGAAATAAACAGTTAAGAAAATTTACAAATCAGTGATCCAAAAATGATTTTTTTTAAACAAATAATAAAAAAATTAATTAAAATCATAATAAAACATATATATTTTTTAATTAACTTTTTTATTTTATTAACAGTAAAAAACTAAACTGTGTTACGGAATGCACCTAAGCTTATTGAAAATTCGAAACGCCGGCTTTTCATTCGTAGCCGTTTCAGTTTATGTAAGTTCAGGAAAGTAAATAACCAATGAAAACGCACTTTTTGTGTGCTTTTTGTGCGTCACAGCACCACTTTAGAACTAGATATCAGAAGTTGGGAAGTTCGAATCAAAGTAATCGAATCATAGTGATCGATTGCAGATGTTTTGCCAATGTCACGAAAGGCAAATGACCTTCAATTATAGGCGAACTCTGATTGATTTTTCAAAATGCGATCTTTTGAGAAACTAAGCTTTAGCCGAGGAGCTCTTTTTTTTCATTCTATTTACGTTCTTCATTTGGCCCCAAGCACAGTTGATGAGTTGATGTTTATGAATTTAAGGCTCACTACTTTTTACTCTAATGCTTATGCAAGGTGTAACATGAATAACGGAATATGTAGTAATGTTACTTCAAGTTCTTCAGCAGCTGAAAGATCCCACATATCACTGACAATTCTACAAAAAGTTGATATTCTGAAAAAAACTTGACGAAGGAATGCTACTACAAATCTCATTATTAATATGTAATTATTTTTATTTAAATGCACATATATATCTTTTTTTAAAGTAAAATAACTTTAAAAATGCATTTTTTGAGATTACTTATTAAATTAATTATTGGATTTCATATTTATCTTTCCATATTATACTGATTATAGAATTAAAATGCTGTTTAAGAATAATGAAGTGACGCATAATCCATAATACTCTATAATCCGCAATATTCCATAATCCACACAACCTTTGGCCCCAACTTGTGCGGATTATAGATCTTTGACTGTAAATCTTTTTCTTCATTTATACTGAAAATGAAAAAAAAACAAAAAAAAAAAACAAATAATCACAAAGAAGAATTACTTTTATAAGATGCATAGAATATATTGTATAATATTTATACGTAAAAATATTTTATTACAGCCTCCCCCCCTCCCATCTTTAAAATTTTTAACAAATTTCCTTTTTCGTAAAGATTTTGTTTGTAAGCATCATACCAAAAATATTTTTTTCTTTAATTCAAAGGGAAAAAAAACCTGTGTAAGGTTTCTTTCGGCATAACAAAACAAACTATCCACCGAAAGTTAATTATCTCATTGTGATAACGCGGACTTTCTACTTTACACAATTAAATAAACAAGTAAACAAAGAATAAGCAAAACAAAAAGCAGATAGATGTCTCATTTTTCTTTGCCTTTTTTTTTCCATGAAATGGCCATTTTTTAGAAGTATCCTAATTTTCGAATAACTTATACATAGTAGAATCCCTCAAATCCACACATAATTTATGGATGTAAACAATGAATCTTTCATTTCAGATGTAGGGACAAAATTTGACTTTTTAATTTTATATCAATTCCATTATGTATTTTAATTTGTAATTTTTGTTAATATTACTGAATTCATGTTATTTTCAATAAGGAAGAAAAAATTTATTACTGAAAAAATTCAAAATATTGCTGATATTACACAATCTTCTTACCAAATATATTTATGTATTAATCAAGCTTTTATGGTTATTAAGTCTAGCTAAACCTGAAATAAAACTTCCTTACTTTGTAATTTTGATGTGAATTATTATTATTTTTTTTTAATGAGGCAAGTTTTATTGAATATTTAGGAGCAATACATTTCATTTTTATTATGAAATTTTAAGCATACATTAAGCATACTTAACCTTTGTTTTTAATATTTTAATCATTTTAAAAAAATTCTAAATTTTTATTATTTTAGTTCATTATTTATTTTAATATTTTATTATATTGAAATAATTCATTATGGTTTTGATTGCATTGTTATTTACATTCAAGTTACTGTTTTAAAAATGTAAACAAAGCAATGACCAGAAATCCGTACAACCTCTGGTACCAAGCTGTATGGATTTGAGGGAGTCTACTGTATTTTAATAAAAAATTGTAATACAGGCTAATTTATTATTATTGCTACTTGCTGAAAATTTAAAGAAATTCACCAAATAGCAATGGAGATAAATACTTTTTTAATAAAGGAATTTGTAATTGTTTTTGTCTGTTTACCTATTTCAGCAATTTGTGATGTGGATTCCTAAGCTTAACTCAGGCTCTGACAAGTAACGATGCATTTTCATTTTCCAATGATGTTTTCATATTTTCAAGACTATGCATTAGCATTAAAAAAATATTTCTTATCCTGAATTCCTTTCTTATCCTTTATCCTTTCTTATTTTGAATCATTTTTTGTAATTTGTATCTTCGGTTTTATTTACACTAAGCCTAACATAGTAATTTGCAAGTTAGATTAGTGCACATCATGTAAAAAATTTGCCACGGGCATGTACTGTGTCTGTTTATCTATTATTTTGGTTAAGGACATAAAATCAGAAACAACTGCTGGCCTAACCAGTCCAGCACTGAAATATATTATACTAAGAATGAATTTACAGTAAGGAAAATGTACAAACTAATGTGTTTTTCATATAAACATTAATGTGAAACACTTAACCTCAAAAGAACTTTCTTAATTTAATATTGAATTTTTTAAATGTATATTTCACATTGCATATTAAGGCTGTTTTCAATTCCAAAGGAACTAATTTATGACATTTTTCTGAATTTCTTTTTATTCGAAAACTCATGATATTGGCAGATATTTTTATTCAGAAACTACCTTAAAATACCGTTAATCCGCCCCCCAAACGAAATGAAAAATCATACAATAGTTAGAGGGGGTGCTTACACGGGATTTTTTCGCGATCGTTCAACAAAATTTATAGGAATGAATCATCATGAAATGAATGAATCATGAATTTTGATACTTGAAAAAATTTGGGGTTTTTTAATTTAAAAACATAAATTCTGTCAAAGAAACGCAGAAAAAAGGGGAAATTAGTAAAAAAAAAGCTAAAACAAGCATGAAATCAATTAAAAAATCTTGAAAAAATGCACATTTCATCAAAGATCCATGATTCATTCATTTCAAAATGATTCATCCCACTCTCAATCGCCTTTGAGAATCGGGAGGGAGGGCGCTTTCTCGGGATTTTGGGAAAATTTCAAATTCTTTATAAAGTGGGGAGGGGGCGTTTGATCGTGAAGGGCGGATTAATGGGATGTTATGGTATGTATTTAAACGGCATTTTCCAGTTTTCGGTAAAGGCTAAAGATCTATTGAAAAAAACTATAAAAGTTCAAATATTAAAACCAAATTTCTATCATCACAGGAAATGAAAGAAACTGGTCTCATGTGACAAAAAACGTTTATAATCAGGTAAGTAATTTATTAGTCAAGAAATGGAAAATGCCATTTGATCAAGAATCCATTTTCTAGTGAGGCTTGATAATTTTTTGGCTTTATGTTTAAATATGAAAATGTCAACAAATTTTGTGTTATTAAACAAGATATTTGAGAATAATCGTCTAACTTCAACTTTGTTTTAATATTGCAGATTAAATTTAATTAGAGTCAATCAGGGTAACTTTGCTTCACCTTTATGAAATTTTGATTCATTCTGATATGCCGAATCTTGGCGTATTATTTCCAAAGTTGTCAAACTCACATTAGTATTTTATCTCCTTAATTTAGAATTTTTTAATGAAAATATTACTATTACAATCGAAAATGAATAATATAATAAATTATTTAGATCCAGGTATATTTGGACCATTTTTAAAAAGTATATTTAACGAAATATGGAATGATCTATATAATACAAAATTTATAATCTGAATAACAAGTGCTGTATAACGACACTTTAATGTATTTAATATGTTTCAGACATATTTGGCTATATTTAAGAGGTAAATTTAACGATGTGTGAAATGTGATCAATATAGCACAAAATTCTATATAACACACAATGTTTTTAGTTTTCTGTTGTAGATCTTCTGCTGTATTTACGTTTTCTATTTAATTAATAATTAATATGCAACTATTAACATCTGATATATTTGCTAATTTTAATTTTCTTATTATGTTTTAATTTATCTATTCATTTTGTGTCTGATTTGTAAATATAAGATAAAACATTCAAGTTGTTTTTAATCAGCCTTTACAGTCTGTTCAGAAATCCAAAGACTACTTTAATTTTGAAAATGATGAAATAAATAAGGAATTGAATTATAATTTTTAGATGTAAAATCTGAAAATCATTCTTATAATTAGGTTTCTGTAAATTTGAATAATGTAACTAAAAGTTAAAATGTTGGAAATGAATATAATTATCCAAGATAGTTAATAATGATTTTTTTTGTCACAAAATGGGATTTATTATCATTTCCATTACATAATATTTGAATGTAATTTAGTTTTTCTTCATGATGACCGAGTGTAATTTTTTAAAAATTAAAATGGTAATTTTTAATATTTTCCTATATAGTTGTATAAAAGTATTTATGAATTTGGTTTGTCTGCCATCTGAGCAGGCTTTAATTCTTACAAATAGAGTAAGATTTTTAAGAAATTGATGTATGCTATGACAAAAGTGGTATTGAAATTGAAGTATGTAACATTTATGGTTCATTGACAGAAACACTCAAAGAATTCAGTTAATGACAGTTTATTGAGGAAAATCACTTGCGGTGTTAATGGTGTTACACTGCTTCAAACAGATTGGAATTCATACATATCACTGAGATTTATAGCAAAGTACTCACTATAGAATCAGATGTGCCTATAGTAGATTGTTCCTTGACAGTGGCACACTAAAGTATTAGCTACACTTTTGCCTATGAACTATATTGACAGGAAATATATTTTCACTTGGGGTGCGCATTTGAAAAGTAAACATTTTTTGCTTGTTATTGGGTGTGTATAAATTCTATACATTCTATTTAGGGTCTGCTCAAAAGATCTGTAATAGGGTCATTCTATGCCAAATCAACCAGTGACTCAATTTGACCCTTTCCGATTTCAATGAAACTGCTAGGGACTCTATGATGATATAAATTAGAGCATATTTTTATTTTTTGTTTATCACTTTAAATTTTTATACAATTAATTATTTAAATTTTGAAAAATCATCATTTTTTGACTTGCATAAATATTTTCAATTTTGATTTTCTCAAGTTCTATCAAACATAGAAAATTTTATGACCACTCATTTCAAAGAGGAGCTTATAAAGTTTAATTTGATACGCTAGTCGACTATGTATAGTTAAAATAAATGCAATTTAAAATTTTTTTTAATTTAAAATTTGAAAAATTTTTAGATAGTCATTTTAAAAATTTTTGAAAAAATTGTATGTTTGTTGTAATATTATAAGCTTTAATTTCTGAAATTTTTAGAGTGGGATCTCAATGGGATCTGGAGTTATTAAATAAAAGCAAAAATTACCATTAAAATAGCAATTTAATTCTGTCTATTTTGTTATTTATTTACAATTTGTATGGTAATTTTTAGCTTTTATTTAATAACTCCTGATCCCACTCTAAAAATTTCAGAATTTAAAGCTTATAATATTACAACAAACATACAATTTTTTCAAAAATTTTAAAAATGACTATCTAAAAAATTTTCAAATTTAAAAAAAATTTAAATTTTATTTATTTTAATTATACATAGTCGACTTGCATATCAAATGAAACCTTATAAACTCCTCTTTGAAATGAGTGATCATAAAATTTTCTATGTTTCATAGAACTTGAGAAATTCAAAATTGAAAATATTTATGCAAGTCAAAAATGTGGATTTTTCAAAATTTAAATAATTAATTGTATAAAAATTTAAAGCGATAAACAAAAAATAAAAATATGCTCTAATTTATATCATCATAGAGTCCTTAGCAGTTTCATTGAAATCGGAAAGAGTCAGGTTGAATATTGAATTTTTTTGGTTGATTTGACATGGAATGACCCAATACATTTTCCATTTATTAAAATGGCTCACCGCAAATTTTCAACTTTACTATGACATTTAATGGAACTAACTTTTACTGTACTATGCAGTGTAAATACAAATCTAATGATCCTATACAGGGCTACACAAAATAAGTTAATATTTTTTTCAACTGTTAATGTTCATTACAGAAATCGGGTATTCAAAATCACTATGCATTTACTAAATTGTTTATTGAGACAGTTTCTTTCATTTTTTTGATGCATTATTCTAGATGGAGTAGAAAGTGTTTCATAATCTATGATGAACATATAAATTTCCATTTGTGTTTAAAATAGAACTTCTGTTAATTGTTTGAAATATTTGCATAATTTAACAAGATTAAAATAATATATCACACACTTTAATTTATATCTCTATTAAAAATATTAGATCACTTACCCAAATATTTGTACATAATCTTAAATAAAATAAGAAACAATAAATCATGCATCAAGTATAAATTATGAAGCGCTTTTCAACACATTCAAAGTAATGTAACAAAACTGCATCGTTAAAAAAATTAAAATAGTATTGCATCTCATTTCACCATATGGAAATGTATCACACATTTCAAAACCGAATTTCAGCTGATCCCATCTACAATCGGAAAAAAATATCCGAATTTTTTAGAACACCCTTATATTATACAGAAATTTGTATCTGTTAACAAAATGCATTGCAAAATTTAGTTCATTTAAACGATGCATATGTTTCTTTAAAAAGTTTCCCTTAAGTAATTTCCACTAGTAAGGAGAATGATATGCGAATACTTTTGTGCACCACGGTATATGAGGTATAGAATTTTTCCATATAAAGAGAAATATGCAAAAAACTAATTAAATTTAAAAGCACATACCGAATTTAAAAAACGTACTCTCCAGCAATTATAATGCAAAAATAATACTGTAATCAATTTCTTTTGTGTGTCTGTAAATTAATAAAAAAAATGATATAAATTCTCTATGTTAACAAGATCATAGTGAAATTCAGTGATTTCACTAAATCATTAATTCAATATATTTGAAATAGCGTAATATCATTAAACTACTCTCCAAATGATTTTTTTCCATATACCATAATGTTTCCCATTCTTTTGAGTGTTCTTGTAAATGAACCATTAATCGTACATACTTCATATGCTATATAAAACATGCTTTGGTGACCCTAAATAAGCCTTATCAACTGCATGAAAATCCGAGAATAGTTATGGGAGTTAGAGCGTAGACCGATCGATAGACAAACCAAATGCATAAGCATTTTTAGTGTTTGTTGGAAAGTGCTAAAAAATAATGAAACGAAAAAATTCTGGTTTATAGAAATATAAATTGACCTGGATTGTTTTTGTTTACTTTTTACTATATTTTTAAACATTCAAAATTGCATAGTTATAAATGCACATATAAGCTACAAAACATATATTTAATGAATATTTTTAAATTATTTTAAAATTATGTTTTTTCAAATGTGGTTTGTAAATAATTCATAAAATTTTTTATTGAGAAAAATAAACCTGGCTGGGATTCAAACTCAAAAAGAAAAATATCAAATCCAGCCATGCTTCCGAGCCACATGCTAAAGGACAAAATTAATCCAGTTATACACTGCAACATAAACTTTGTGATTAATGTGTTTGGTAGTGTGTTATGGTGTTTTTAGGCTTTTTAATATTGGTGTGCTAACTATATACTGTCAATACACAAGCTTTCACTGAATTCTTTGTCCCGGAGCCAGGGAAGGCCCCTTTTTAGTGTAAAACCAAAAAGCCAATCGATTGCCAACATCCCCCTTCCAGTTTTTGCTTAAAGAATCTTTTTAATAATATAACTTTGTGAAAGGCACTTCGGGAACTTTTTATGCAAGTCACATTTCTCAAGATAATTTAGTGGCTTTTCATGTAGGTGTTTGGTTCCTGAGGATCGTCGGGGTAACCTGGTGTGGAAACTAAGAGAAGGGACCTCTTGGATCTTTTATTGGTAAGGACTGTTGCTTTCAGCTTTTCGTTTCTCGTATGGGAATAGGAATGAGTGACGTGCGCAACATGAAGTCCGGGCTAATCCATGACGGGTGGTATTGACTGTAGCACGGAGTAAGAAAAAGGAGAGGAAAGAAATGTTAAAATTTTGCCATGCAGACTTTTTAACGTAAGGGGGCGACACCGTTGATGATGGGCTATCGATTGATGCTTTTGCAATGCTTTTCAATGGAGAAAATTTTCGTTTTTTTTTTTAAATTTTTTACATAAAATCTAAATTTTTAGAAAGTTGTAGAAATGAAAATCTGGTTAATTGAAGTTTTCTTCACAACATACATCTTTTTTAAAGGTACTTGGTGCTTCAATTTCTTTTTTAAGCCATTGAAAATACGAGATCATTCTGACAAAAAGCAAAGCCATTTAAAGGGCAAATCATTTAAAAACATTGAACATTGCGGATTAAAGTGATTGTTGTAAGTAAGTTGAATATCGCAAAGAAATAGACTTATGATTTTTAGAAATTAAGCATTAATCAAATATTTTAGAGTAAATTTTTATTTCGCGTATAGTTTTTATAACTCTTGAACAATTTAATAATTCATAGATTTGGATATTTATGCAATTAATTTATGTAGAGTTAAAGCAAATTTTTATTTTTATTATTTGGTGGGGAAAAAAATTTGTAAATTATAGGATCTGCAGAATACACAAAAAACAATTTAACCATTGTTAAAAAAAGTTTTATTTTTAATTTGTGATTGTGCAGTAAAAATAAATCAATTAATCAAAATTATTCTTAGCCCATTCAGGAATTTTTGCTTTTGAATCCCCCATTAAGCGCCCCGTCCATGGAGATTGATGGAGCACCAAATTTATTCTACCAACATCAATTTCTTTTTTTATTTCCTTCTATCTTTACAAGAAGTAACTATTAGATTCATATAAATTTTCGAATTCCGGTTTTTGACGGATTTTACACGTTTTAGAGGTCAGAGATTCCAAAAAAAAAAAAAAAAGTTTTTATAAAATATCTGTCTGTGACATATATTTTGTGTGTGCTCTATCTCAAGAAAAAATACACAGAATTTAATAAAAATTGATATTTAGGTAGTTAAAAAATAATAGTAGTTATAAATTATTGCTGATTAGTTTTTGGCATAAATCGCTCAACAGGTGGCTATGCTACAATTTTTACGATTTACGCAACAGCTATATCTCAAGAACTAATGCATGGATTGTATTAAAATATTATATAGCATAGTCTGATAGGTCCCTGATATAAACTGATACGAATCAGTTTTTGGTGTAACTCGCTCAACAGGTGGCTCTGCTATGCTTCATTTTTTTTTACGATTTACGCAATAGCGCAATCTCAAGAACTAGTGCGAGGATGCTAATAAAAATTTATATTTAAGTAGTCCCTTATTTAAACTGATGCTGATCAGTTTTTTATGTAAATCGCTCAACAGGTGGCGCTGCTAAACTGCATGTTTTACGATTTACGAAACAGCTCTATCTCAAGAGCTACGCACGGATTGCAGTAAAAATTTACATTTAGGTAGTCCCTTTTTAAATTGTTGCTGATCAGTTTTTGGTATAAATCGCTCAAAGATGGCGCTGCTAAGCTGCATTTTTTACGGTTTACGCAATGGCTGTATCTCGAAAACTAATGCACAGATTTTAGTAAAAAATGATTCTTAGATAGTCCTTGATATAAATTAAAGCTGATTATTATTTGGGGTAAATCGCTCAACAGGTGGCGCTTCTATGCTGCATTAATTACAATTTTCAAAACAACCATATCTCAATAACTAATGCATGGATTTTCATAATTTTCTATTCAGTTAATACTTGATATAACTCAGTGCTGATTACATTATGGTGGAAATTGCTCAACTGGTGGTGCATTATTCGTGATTATCGAAATAGCTCTATCTCAAGAATAACTGCACAGAGTTACAGAAAACTTTAGATTCTGTTAGATCCTGATATAAACTAGATCTGATTAGTTTTTGATGTATATCACTCAACAGGTGGTGCCGTTAAGCTGCATTATTTACAAGTTCCCTAATAGCCATATCTCGAGAACTAGTACATGGATTTTCATAAAACTGTAGATTTAGTTAATTCCTGACATAGATTAGTTTGTTTAGTATTTTGTATAAATTGCTTTACAGATGGCACTGTTATGCTGCATTTTTCATGATTTTGAAATAGCTGTATTTCAAGATCATTCTCAATTTAAATATAATTACAAGCAAATAGCTTTATATTAAAGCCTAAAAAACATTACTTACTACAAGAGCACGGAATAAACTTAATTTGTTTCCCTTCGCTTTTTTATTTTTTATTTTCACAGCACTTATATCCCATCTTAATTTATTTTATGAAATAGCAATAGAAACATAAACGAATAAAATAAAATATATTTTAATTCGAATGTATGCATCTTAGGCATAGAGTCATGTTGAAAGTCTAGTAAAAAACCAGCCTACTACGGACATATTGCAACACTCTCATTATTTACCACGATTTCACTGTGTATAAGGAAAGGGCATGTTTACAAACAAACACTTCTGTCAACCAATCTACCGCTACATTTTTGTCATAGTGATCATTGTAGGAATCATCTTGACGACGTAGCCCAATCACAGCAAGCAGACAACCATAATAAAATTTGTAGACCAATCAGAATGCCTGAATTCATAAGTAGAGTGGGTGCTATAACGAAGCACGGGCGAAAACAGCTTGCCCACACTAATAAGAGCCCACAGTGACGTCAGCTGCCCTTTCCTTATTTTCGAAGAGTCATGCGCATTAAGTTTCCCCTCCTGTTTCTTACTCCGTGGATTGAAGACTTGCATGAGGGGTGGCATAGAAGTGTTGTCCTTATCAGCGGCAAAAAGGTCTTAAGGGTCCAGAAACGGTGAGTGGTGCCCCTCTTTATCTACACCATCTAGAAGTATAGCATAAAATTCATCGGTTATTGTTTAGTCCATGGCATGAAATTTCAGCTTAAAAGGTACTCACCAGATTAAAATTTTTACTCGCCACTATTTTACATTCATTCAGACAATAACGTCAGCCCCTAGACCTGAGCAGAAAATGAAATATTTATGAAAAATTTAATTTAAATTGACGATTGTTAAATTCAGAATATTTTACATTTATAAAAAAAACGGGATATTTTTAAAATATTGACAGATGTAATATGAAAAACTTTCTATTGACCGAACAAAATGCAAAAATTGATAAAACGAAACATATTTAGTGCAAAACAAAATACATTAACTCAAAATAAGCTTGCCATAAGCTTTCAGTGGTTACAGAAATTCATACCAATGGTAAGTTCTTGTACTATTAGCCCGTCAGGTTTATATAGTGCTGTCTTTCTGCATTGAAGTACCACCTATCAATTGCAGCTGTAGGGTCAAACTCTGTCAGGGTGGGCCCATTAACAAAAATTCTGAGCAAAACATTCATTGTTTCAGTCTTCAGAGAGTTCCTGTTTACTGCCTTGAGTCTGTTGTGACAGCTGAACCCTCTCTCTCATGAAGCTGTGTTTACTGGTAAAACAGCACAAAATGTTAACATCTGGAGCAAATTGGATAATCTTACTGAACAATTTTCAGTGTAAACTTTCTCCAGCATCTCTTTCAGTGTCAGTGATGGGAACATAAATTTAAATTCTGCTCACTCTGCCAATGCAATATCTACTTTTTCATTAAAGAGATTTGGGTTCAAATACATAAAGAACCGCTTTATTTTTTCTTCCCATATTTAAGAATTATTTCTTTGGGAGGCCAACACAGTATCAAAAATATGCAGACATGGTAACACATCTGATTGCAGTCTTTCTGCAATTTATATTTTTTGTATGTTTAATTCATGTTCCTCTTAAAATCTGAAATTGTTCCTCCTCATTTTCTATATTTGTCAGCTGCGCATCCTTGATTATCCCTGAAATGAATAGTTGGTCTGAAAATTCCTGTTCGCTTGGTTCAACGCTAGATTCGAGATCTGTTAGAGCTGAGATGCGATATTCAATTTTTATTTTCAAAGATGAAATGAGAAGATCCTTGTTTTGTAATGCCACACTTAAAGAATTCAATTTTCGGTAGAAATCCAAGAGGACGTACAGAACTTTTAAAAATGTATAATCCTTCAAAATTTTCAGCAAATTCTTAGCTTTAGAACTGCCATTGTCTTTTCCACGGGCCACTTGTTCAAGATGGCTTACAACAGTGTTCCAAGATTGCAAGAGAGCTTATACTGCACTTTCTTTGCTGGATAACCATCTAGTAGTGTGAATATCACTCAGTTTAAGAATTTCTTCTAGAATTTCTGCTATTTCTTTTAACATACGAAGTCTTTTGCAGAGGCATGGTAAAATATAAAAATACTTCTAACAATTGAATCAAATTTTGTAAGATATTCAACTTCACCACATGCATCCGAAACAGCTAATTACAAACAGTATGCAAGGCAGTGAATTTTTATCAATTTAAGACAAATAGATTTCATTTTCATAGCTAAACCTGATTTGTATCCAACCATATTTGGGACACCATCAGTACTCAAGCCTACAATGTAACACCTGTTTCAGACAGGGGGATTTCATCCCTTCGTAGGAAAGACGAAGAAATAGGCGCGGAGCATTTTTACTTCTTTAAAAAAAAATAAGTACCATAGCTTCATTTTGAAATACTTCCGTGTATCGCTGTGCATAGTAGGATTTGAAGCACAACATTTTAAAAGACAATTTTTACTCGCCAAACTGAAATATTTACTCGCCAATGGCGAGCTAGCGAGTGGAAATTTCGCGCCCTGGTTTAGTCTTTGGGCAGTCAGTCATTTATCAATATTTTGTTAACATAGTGCTTACTTCGTTAGTGGAAAAACACAATGTTAACAATGTAATTGCTGCTTGATCAGAGATGCAATAGAGAACCGAAGTTTCATCTTTTGAAACAAATTTACGTACGAAATCGGTTTTATTTAAGCTAGAATAGTTTAGTCTCTCTTGACAAATTTTCACTCTTTGACGTTTTTTATCATTATCAATATGCGCGAGAATCGTCTTGTCGAAAGCTTTTTTATCCCTACTTTCACAGTGAGGATATTAAATTTTCTTTCATCTAACTCCTTACACCTTTATCAAGTTAAGAGACCTTTGAAGACCCTGCATAAAAATATCGTTTACTTTTTTGACGATTTCAGACATTTCTATTTAATAAAAGCCAGCATTTAGTTCTGTCTAATTTACAACACTCATAAAGTTAATTTTATTCAAAGCTATGTCAAATTGATTGCTGCTTAACAAGACATCAGCCAATTTGTCTTTTGTGTGCAAGACAGTTGTTCTATTTGTTGTGTACATTTTACTCCAACTGATGATACATTTCTGATGCGTTTCACGAATATTTCAAATCAACCTCGAAATTATTAGAAGTTATATTTTATGCATACTTTTTTACTTTTGTTTTATCTCTTTGTTAAACTGAAAAAATGAAACGTTTTCAATACTTTCCAATGTAGCATAATAGAAATTAGGAATTCGGTTTGTATGTCTATTTGTCTTTCCTTGCTGTAATATGGGTAAATATTCTTGGATTGTCATGCAAAGTTATCGAGGTTTACCGCAGAAAGTTTTGATATTGAAAATAAAGTGTGTAAAACTTATAGTTGTTAACAAGTGGAAAATTTGAAAATCGTCTGAATTGATACAGGAAAGAATTATCACAAAAATAAGAAAATTCTGTAAATTTGAATAATTCAACCAAAATAAACTAACATTTATAGCTAAATCAGTTATCCACTGTCAAATATCATTCTAATCCAAAGTTTTTTACGGCAATTTTTGCTGAACGTTTTGTAACATTTTTCATTTTTCGTCACAATATGTATTAATAAACCATATTCTGATTAAAAAGAGGATTATGTACTAAGAGAGTTGGTTAACCGAATGTGTCGGTTAGTTGGATGTCAAATAATTGAAAGTCTATAGTATTTTTACTGGCATTAATTATACCATATTCATTTACAAATTGACTGCAAGGAATGACTTAACCTTTTTAGTGCCAAGGAGCGCCGTCGGACTGCTCTCACTAGTTGTGAAAAGTGTCAGCGTCGCGATAGCACTCCTTTTCACAGTTCACTTTCGGCGCGCGCAGTATTTGATAAAGTTCTATTTAAATTCATTTAATTTATTGTCGCCTAGCAACAGAAATACCAAAATGTAACAAGTTTTTTAATTGCAAACGATAAACTGTGAATGAAAGACATTATCATTTTATTCCTGTAGTTTTTCTAACCTGTGAAAAAATATCATTGTTATACTTGTTGTGATATAATTTCGTATATTGGATCACCATAATGACGGCCGTGTTACGTGTTCGTATTTTCTTCATTATATTGCATTCTAACTATCTTCGATTATTTTTATATAAACATTGTGATTATTTTTTTTAATATTTCTAATTTTGATTTCAAAATGTCGGACATAAATGAATTTTCATAAACAGTACGACGACAGAGCAGGGTGACGGCGCTCCTTGGCACTTTTCAGATCAGAGCATCGGCGCTCCTTGGCACTAAAATGGTTAACCAATAGAAACTATGACTGTCTGGATTAAATGTCATTATGTATCGCCCCCCCCCAAACAACACAAGTCTCTGGATCCGCCCCTGGGAACTGTCTATCTCTCTATACATAAATATTTATAGATACATGATGTTATCGACTTTTTGCGGAAATTTTGACCGGCTCTCTCCCATTATCATTCCTCTTCCCACCCTTTTCCCCCCAATGTTATAGATATCAAAGTCTATTTTTTGTGTTTTTTTATTTTTTTTTAACTTTTCTTTCTTTTACTTTTTATAAATTTGCAGTGACATACGGAAAAGGTTATACATTAATTATTCTCATATTTTATTGATTTAAATAAAGAGAAAACTTGATGAATTATCACTTTTATATGTGAAATAACTTTATATAAAATTTCATTAAGAAATGTTCACTTAAAATTATTTAATAATAGCTTTTTGTTATATAAAGGTTACATAAATGTGTTACAAAAGGTTACAACAGCAATATGATCTTCTTGCATCCCCCCTTTTACACTGAATTAAACAATACTTGTAGACAAAGAAAGTTGACAATATTATTCCCCATTTTTTATATAAGGATTAATTTGATGTATGATTTTTATGCTGTTTGAGGAAATAAAAATTCAAATTTACAATTTAAATGAGGATAAAAATTTAGTCCCATTTTTTAAAAATGTGTTGTTTATTATGTTTCTTTCTATTTTTAGATTCAAAGGTAGATAAAACTTTTGTTGAAGTTCCATAAGTCATTTCCTTGAATGAAAATTGAAACGATCTCATCATGCTGATACTTTAAAGAAATTCCTGTTATCATCCAAAACAAAACATTTTCATTTAAGGAAATGTCATCTATTTCAGAAGAAAATCCTTCCTCTGGCGAACAAAACTTTCTTGTTCAAAATTGGGATAAAGAGAAACACTCTTCCACAGATAAAGAAGAAAAATCTTTTCTTTGTGAAGCATGTTCCAAAATATTTTTCAAGAGTGATGATCTAAAGAAACATATTTTGACTCACACTGGAGAAAAACCCTTTGTTTGTGGAATATGTTCAAAAGGATTTTCTCAGAATTGTACTCTAAAAAAACATCTCGTGACGCATACTGGAGAAAAAGCTTTCGTTTGTGAAACATGCTCTAAAAGATTTTCTCTGAGTTGTAATCTAAAACGTCACTTATTGACTCATACAAAAGAAAAACCTTTTCTTTGTGGAATATGTTCAAAAAACTTTTCCCGTGAAGATGATTTAAAGAAACATTATTTCTCTCATAGCAAAGAAAAACCATTTGTGTGTGAAGTATGTTCAAAAGGATTTTCTCAGAATAGCAATTTAAGAAGTCACATGTTAACTCATACAGGCAAAAAACCTTTTATTTGTGACATATGTTCTAAAGGATATTCCACGAGTCGTTACTTAAGAGATCACATCTTGACTCATACGACAAAAAAACCTTTTGTTTGTGAAATATGTTCAAAAGGATTTTCCACAAAAGATTATCTTAAAGTACACTTTCTCTCACATAGTAATAAAGAAAAACCATTTGTCTGTAAAGTATGTTCAAAAGGATTTTTCCAAAAGACTAGTCTAAGAAGTCACCTAAGGATTCATACAAATGAAAAATCTTTTATTTGTGAAATATGTTCTAAAGGATTTCACCAGAGTGGCAATTTAAAAAGTCACCTCTTAACTCATTCCAAAGACAAACATTTCATTTGTGAAATATGTGCTATTGGATTTTCCAGTAAAGGTGATCTAGAAAAACATTCTAGCTCCCATACTAAATAAAAATGTGAAATGTAACGGATTTTCCCTGAGCAGTGATCTAAGAAAAAACATATTAACTCATACAAATGAGAGTGATTTTGTTTAAAATATGTTCACGAGCAATTTTTTTTTATAAATGTGATCTAAAAACTCCTTATTTGTCTTTTTAAAAACAAAAAAATTGTGTGCAAAACAAGTTAAAAATGGATTTGTACGCATTACTGATTCAAAAATCATTATTTTTCTCATACAAAAGAATAACTTTTTCTGGGAAATATATTTCCAATAATCTAAGACATCTTTTGACTTGGATAAAGGAGAAATAGTTTGTGGTATATTTATTCTTTAAGGGTGCATTCGAAAAAATACTTTTCCACCTTCAACAGCTTGAATTTTTCTGATACAATTTCAGACACATTTTTAAAAGTAGAAACATGAAACTTGCTGAGGGAACTTTTGAAGAGACGTACAAGGGGCCGTGTGATGTCATTTTACGCTCCATTCATCAGAATTTGATTTTTTCTCAGTAGGACCTTTTTCTTCGTTCGCAGATATCCCGCTTCGGAAAAATCGGTCCAAAATGCCGTTTTTGATTGCTTTTCTTGCAATATTTTCTGCATTTATCAAAGAATCGACAATCATGGCACCTTGTGCACTTTCTAAATAAGACAATTTTCCAGTTGGATGCATATGAGAGCAAAAATGAATTTAAAAATTAATCGGAAGATAAGCAGTTTGAATCGAAATACACCCTTAAAGAATTTTTATGTAATGATTATTTGAAAAAAAAAACAACATCTAAAGCTGCTATGAGATTCACAAAATTTTAAGACGATTTTAACCCCAATTTTTTTTTATATTTAAAAGGAGAAAAGGGGTTACAATTCTCATGGCTAAAATCGGCGGAAAACCAGTACTTCCAGTCCAAGGCGTTAATATTTCTCGCCTATTCATATCAATCACTTATCTCTGGTTAAAATGTTGAAAATTGGGGAAAAATTCGCGGCCATTGAAGACTTCTTTAAAACTGCGGAAAAATGTTGGGGGATATTGTTTTTTGCTATTACACTGGGTGTTGTAACAATATTTTGCGAAAAGTTGGAGGAAATCTAGTGCTGACTCAAGAAGTGTTCGTAAAGTTGGTGAATCTGATAACAACTTAAGTATCAACGCTAATGCAGAAAAACCTTTTAAGTATCGCTAATATGTATAAAATAATATTGAGTTTATCAATCTGTGGCAAAATCATTTAATCATCATAAAATATCACAAAAAGTGGCAGTTAATGATTAAAAAAAAATTGAGACATTTTTCAGTTGACTGCAGAAAAATATGTAAAATTAATACCTGCAGATATAAAATTGTGAAATTAGTCAGTCAATAAGAGGGAAAATATAGAAATTCAATCAATCACAGGGAAAGTATCGAAAATATTCCACGGTTAAATGATGACTTTGAACAAACCAGTTCAAATTAAATTTTGTAAACAATGTACGAGAGTGACTATTTTGAGAATAGTGTGCTGTTTATCAAAAATGCCTGCTTTAATTGCAGTTCAATACTATGAATTTTTTTTTTTTTTTGAAATAGTGATCTCTGAAAACGTATCTCAAAGCTCAGTTGTAAATTTTTGCCAAATGTTTGAACTGACGTATATATAAAATGTGTACCTAGGTACCAAATATAGCCATACATAGATGTATTACTTTTTAAGTGAAATCTCCTATAGATTACCTACACATTTTTTTTATTTAGTACTCTATAAGATATGTTTATTTATGTATTAAGAATATTATACTAAGTTTGTGTAAATGTATTTTTTTCTATTACATGCTTGTATTTCATTAGTGTGAGGCAAAATTGAAATTGTTTGCTTTGCATAATTATAATTTCACGACCCACTATCATAAAGAGGTACCAAACTAGTATACATAAAAATAAAGTAAATTAACCAATAAATACAATTTATGTTCAGCTCCAACTTAAAGATAATATCCATGAAAAGTCAAATTTCCATAAAAAGGTAATACATATCTTTTCCTTCAATGATCATGCATATTTATGTTGAAGACTTTCTGAAGAACATCATTAATGTGTTTAAAAACTTCATGAGTGTTGTTATTTTCCAAAATTTCAAATTTGATTTTTAAATTGTTTTAAATCTTCTTTTCAGTATAGCACTATATCCTATTAGACATAAAAAATAAATTCATATAAAAATATCTTACTATTATTATATTATTATCATAATGCTAAAATTAACTTTAATGCCAAGGGTACCCCTGAATTACATTTTCTTGAAAATTTAGCTATTAATCGCGAAGTTATTGTTAATGATAAAACGGTCTTTGTAGCCTGGAAAAACCTTTTCAGCATTACCTTATAATTAGTTTTTTTTTGTATTAATTATGTATATATTGTATATACTTTTTTAGATATATATATGTGTGTTTATAACTATATACATATAACTTTTTACTTATGTATTTTATTTATTATTACATATATTTTATATTATATATATATTATTATGATATTGTTATATATATTTTTTTATTGAGCCTTTTTATTGGTGTGTATTTACTTTTTATATAATCTTTTTATCCCTTGTTATCATTTTGCTTCTTTCTTCCCCTTCTTCATTTTATCCGTCGAACGTTTTGATTATACACTTCCGTGATTGGCTGTTATTTTCTACTTTCCTATTGGCTGTTCCTTGTGGTTGCCCCCCTTTCCCGCCTTTTCATTTCAGTCGTGCAGCTACACTCATAGTAGACGCACGTTTTCTTTGCGCCTGACGTAGAAACACTCAGTTCTTTTGAAAGGCTTTGTGCAATTTAATTTATTTTATGGTGTTTTGAAGAAGTTTTTTCACTTCGATTATATAAAAAACTTAAATTGTTGTAATTTTTTTTTTCATATCACAATGTATTATGGTTTACGTAAAATCCCGATTGTAAGCTCCCCATCTACTTTTAGATAGTTTTTTATTTTATTTTTCATTTTGGTATTAAAGCCTCCCCCTTTCACTTTCACGATTTTTTTTTTTTTTTTTTTTTTTTTTTGTGAAAAAATTTGGTTAAAAAAAATTAAATCTTTCTTAGTGTATTTCCATATTTCTACATAATCTAAATGAAAGCCCTCCCTCCCGCAATTTATACTAATGGATGGAAAAATACTTGAATACTTTGGTTCAGCCTTGTAGTTTACTTAGTACATTTATTATATGAAAGTATTTTGCTAAAATTTAATTCAAACAAAAATATTCTTTAAACTACTAAAATTACAATTCCAGGAATTATCATCCACAGACAACTTTGTATCCAGTTCTTTGCATGATCTTGTATATCATTTTATCGATATTCTGCAAATATTTCTTTGTAAACTGAATGCACTTTAATGTAGAATTGTATAACTTATTTAAAAAACACCTTTAAGTAAATTATGCATGTGTTCAGAAACATTTCCAAGTTGTTTTGTGTAACTCTGTATATCTAAATTATGTAACTATAAGCATTTATATACGCCACATAATGTGCATAAATTTAGTGAAACTTACATAATTAAAAATGTATTTCATCCATTCAACATCCATTATCAATAATAGATAGTACTTCGGATAGAATATACTATTTTAAAACTTTTCTGTTCTTTAAAATACTATATACTTCGTATTACGCGTGAAATAACTCATATTAAGCCTCGGCGACGTATATCAATTTGATTATACATGAAATCGTTTACCATAATTAATATATGTCGCAAAAAATTCCCTTCCTTTAATTATAATGTAATGGAATTCTTTTGCGTGATCCTCTAAATGAATAATAACTATTCTTTTCTGTGCATATTTTAGTGCACTTCGTAGATGCATGTAAATTTGAATATGTTTGACTGGATGTAACATCTTTAAAATTCATTTGAAATTTTTTTTCCATAGGCCGTAATGTAACGGAATTTTTTTGTCTGATCCTGTAAATAAACTAATCATGGTAAATATCATTTTCAATAGGATTCATGCTATTCATGCTAGGTTAAATGTCAATATCGTCTAAAAATTTCATGGCAGTCGGAGTACATTTACGAGGGTTAGAGCGGGGACAGATACACATACAAATCGAAAGCATATACACTTTTTATTTTTGTTGGAAAACATTGAAAATGGGTTATATAGACAAATTCATTTCTTAGGGTGTATAAATGTATTCTATTTTCTTCTCAATTATTATTATAGTCACTTTGCATGGAACTTTTCTATTTAAGACAGGATTGCATCACAGACAAATTCGTTTTCACTGGTTTTACTTTATTTTTTTTTCTTTAAAAAAATGAATTTTAGTGTTTTTTGGGCTGAACAAATTTTACTTATTTTTGCACGGATCAGGTCAGTCGGAGACAACTCCACTAAAATAATCCGAAGAATGTGCCACTTTCTTTAAAAATTTTACAGATATTTGAAGAAATTTTGCAAATTCAGCTTTATTTTGAAAATATCTGCAGAATTTTTTAAAATATATTCTTAAAAATATCTGTGGAATGGGCCAAATACCAATAGATTTCCCGCAGATTTTGGGGATAAATACCTACAGATTTTTTTAGTGGGGAGTGATTTTAAAACAAGTTATGTCGAGGCCGGAACTAGAAATTTACTCCGTGCAGATCTGAGAAGAAGGAATCCAGTCCCGGCTCGAAATGAAAAATCCCTGTAGGCTTGACCTACAGGTGGACGTAGATTTCGAAGTTAAATGTTCATTTCAACAACAAAAAATAAAATATGGTTAGAGAAAAACCCAGTTTAACAATTTTATTTAGCCGCTTTTGAAGAAATTTTAATTTAATTTTTCTGTAAAGGCTTGTTTTATCAGGATCATCTTAAGCGAAATTTTCAAAAGTCCAATTTGACAGAATTTTTTGAAATATATTCTGACTTTACAAAAAAATCAACCAATACGGCACATTTAGTAGTTCCTAAATACGAGTAATTACCAACTGAATGCGTTTGAGAGCAAAATTGAATTTAAAAATGAGTCAGAAAATAAGCAGTTTGTTATTTGAATACATCCTCAATTCTTCAATCACGATCGTTTCGGGAAATTTTGTTCAAAATGACCATTGTGACAACATTTTTTAAAATATATTCTGAGTTTATCGAAAAACTGACCAATATGGCACATTACACTGTTCTTAAATAAGAGAATCTGTCAATTAGATGCATTTGAGAGCAAAATTGAATTTAAAACTGAGTCAGAAAATAAGCATTTTGTTATTTGTATAATTCTTCAATTTTTCAATAATGATCGCGTCGGGGAATTCTGTTCAAAATACTAAATTTGGCAGCATTTTTTGAAATATATTATGCTTTTATTATGCCTTTATACGATTTTTAATTACCGTAATTTCTTGCGTATAATCCGCGGATCAAACAATCCTTTTTCGACCCAGAAATATAATTTAATGATTGAAGATAAATATTTACGGCGATTTAATAAGTTACATTTCTTTTTTAAAAAATTCTGGGTCTAAAAATAATTGTTTGATCCGCGGATTATAAGCAGGAAATTACGGTACTGCATTTTAAAAAGTACTAATGAATTAAAATTTTTTTGTCTGTACAAGAAATGTTAGAATGTGATTTTGTTTGCAAATTATATGGTTAACTATCGCCTCCTTCCCCCCCCCCCTCCCAAAAAAAAATCGAAATTCTAACTCGAAAAATACATTTTTTGAAGGTTTTCTAAAACTCTTAAAGTAACATTTTTCTTGAACTGCACGCATTTCAATTTGCGTCTAATCTCTTAAAACCTGAAGAAATATTTAAACGCCCATAACTGCGTCAGTTTTGCAGGTGTGAAGACACATTTTTTCTGTTTAATTCAGGAATGGCTGAGGAAAGTTTTCTTAATTGAAATTTTACTTTACGAGGGCCGCATAAAAATTTAATTTTTGTATTTTTTCAAATAGACCTCCCCCTCATGGAGTTATAACCTATGCCATCATATTTAAGCACCCTTTTTATGATTTTTTTTAAATTGGAAGTATGGGTCATGGGGCAATATTTAAGGAGATTTATTGTTTCGATAATTATGACTCACCCTGTATATATACTTAATCACAAACTCATACCATATAACAAAGACACATCATTATATATATGTGGGTAAATGCATATGTTTGTTTAAAATGAAATCAAAGATATTATTAAACCTTTATTTTGAATAGTTTTATTACGAATAATGAAAAACATTAATTCATTATTAAATTATGTAGTATTATACATCTTAAAAGTTTGAAAACCAAAATTAATCTTCATTGTACAGTAATGTATTATTTCAATTCATTTAATATTTGGCCTAAAATTTAATTGAAATAAATATCAAGAAATCATTTTCTAAGATACTTAAGAAGTTTTCCGTTTAATTAATCAGTTAAGATTTTCATTCTTAGGAAAACAAATAACTATCAATTTCTAATTTAAAATTATTATTATTTTTGCAAAATATTACAAAAATGGTATTTATTTTGCATCATTTTTTTTATGTATTTAGAAAACACGCGTATTTTGTATTTGGAATTTTCTAATTTTGAAATGTATTTTGTAATTTGTAGTGTAGTCTCTATATCCAATGTATTTTTTATCGAAAGCGGTTTTTGCGATGAATTTTGTCCAACTCTATCCCATGAGAATGTTCTGCTCAATTGATAAAGGTGGTAAGTTATCAGAAAAATCATTTTTACAACATGTGTAAAGTTACAAAGTCTAATTTTAATCCATCTGATGTATCAAAAACATTTTATAGATTTTCATTTTTTCATAACTTTATCAAAGTAAGAAATATTGAAATTTTCATTTAATAAACTTTGACCTTTATATTAAATTTAAAATCAAAACAATATAGCATATTTATTTATAACAATTTTATTTATTATAAATTTTCACCACTTAAGTTTTATTTTAGTATTTACAAGTTTGAATTTTTTTTACTCTAAAAATCCCATTTGAAAACTATCATAACCACATACTGACATATCGCCAATAAATAGGTCTTGTGTCATGCTTTTTTAAAAACAGTACCCAGAGGGCTCTGTTTACATTTACTTGTATAGCTACAGTAAAACTCCGATAATTCGGATTAATTGGGACCAGACCCAATCCGAATTATCGAAAATCCGGATTATCCGGAGAATTAGAAAAAAAACGAAATAAAATAAAACATACTTACAAAAATCACCTTTATATTAAACTTATTCAATATTTATAGACAGAAAAATGTTTACTTTGTTTAACGATTCCGAAAAGATTTCAGAAAAAGTTTTTTTTTAAATTCAGAATACGACGATGCAACAAGTTAATGTTATGGAAATTAGCCAATCGCTTCTCAAACTCGAAAAAAAAATGACCAAAACGATTCGGATTATGCGGAGATCCGGATTAACGAGGTCCGAATTAGCAAGGTTCTACTGTATAATCATGTTGTCCCTTATTATTTGATCTGACAGTATTTATTTTTAAAGAAATTGTTAATTATTTAATAGTAATAATTTTATTTCATTACTTAAAAAATGACAATTGTTCATTGTCAAAAGTAAATAAATTTAATTTCATGCATATATTTTGTGCATAATTTTTAAGCATTTTCTTAAATTTAATTTTTGGTATGCATAAACATCTATAAACAATAGGGTATTTACAAAACAATAATTTTGTTGGGTTTATGCATTTCTTTTCTTTAAGTCATTTGTAATAACTTTCTTCATTTTCTGTTTTATAACAAAGCTTTATTTTTGTTCTTTTTGTTACATGATATATTTAAATCTATTTAGAATTTGCATTTCATCCAATCTTTTTCTTATTCTTAGAATATAAAAGTTAAAATCTTTTAAATCCTCCCTCCCTCCTTATTTATGATTTTGTAGGAATATTAATATAAACAAATCTGTGTTTATAATACTGGATTAATTCTTTTGGTAATTAAATAAATGCAACTGAAAAATCACTTGAACTAAGACACGATAATTACAAAGAGTGGTGTTAAATTATATATTCAAGAAAAGCTACCATGAAAATTCTGAAGTTGAAATGCTAAACCTTTAAAAGTTGGCCATTTTTTAATTTTTAATTTATAATATATTCATATAAATCATATTTAGATTTATTTTGGAGGAAGGTATCTATAATTTTAAAAAATGTTTTAATTTTATTTTTAAGAAATATTTGTAAAAAATTCTCCTCCCCTCGCCAAAAAAATTAAAGAAAAATAAATAAAATAAAAACTTAGCATTTCAAAATTTCTAAAAGTTTCACATATCTATTCATATGACAGAAAAGTACATGCATTATTATTATTTTATGATTATTTTTGTGTGTATGTGTGTTTTTACGTGGTTGTGATAGAGATTATAGATACTGTGCAACAGCCTGAAGTAACTAACGCAGGTGCATAAATCTTAACGATGTAAAATTATTAAGTGTGAAATAAAGATTTGTAAAAATACTTGCTTTCCTCACTTTACTTTGTACCTTACACTATATTATACACTAATACTTTAATTTTTTTTCCATTATTAATCAGAAATTATTTTTGAATCTTGTCACAATTAGTATATTTCATTATGTGTTTAACCTCAATTATTTTGAGTTAAAACATATTTTTATACACTGTTAAAAGAAATTACAGTCAATTTTGTGAAATCTGTCGATTTATAGTTTACAATCGCCCATTTGCATTAAATGCTGGAATGTAAACAAGGAAAATTGTTATTGACAGTTAAACTCATAAAGGTAATATTTTTTCTCGGTTGTCAATTTTCCAGTTAATAAATATTACGTTGTCCCAAAAGTAGAGATGCAACGGATATCCGGTATCTGGCATATCCGACTGATTTTTCAATAGCCTAAATATCATCGGATATCCAGTTTCTCTGCCAAATATCTGGTAAAGTTCAGCAAAGTAAATATATATGGATAACATATATCATTTGACCTCAAACAATGTCGGAAAATTTTTATTCATAATGCAAAAGATGAAACATAAGTTTCCTATCCGTGAATAAAAGGCAATTCTCAAAAGTTTAAAGAATTGCCAGCTTTCCTAATATAGATAGTTGAACTCTTTGTAATAAATTTAAAATTTTATGTTTACATCTTGTACAAAATTGTACTTTTATTTTCAGATTAGGGGCTGAGCAAATATAACGTTGTGATTTCAGGGAGGAGGCGAGGGGATACGACATATGATATCGTTGGATATCTCTAGGGGGAGGGGTGTGTGTTTTGTTTTCGATATCATTTTTGATTCAATCAAAATTTTCTCTTTTTTTGTAACATGGTGTAAAACATTCTTTGGTACAATGTAGAATGTTGTCTTTTTTTAGCCTGGTATCTATTTTTTATGAAAATGCAAGGTTATTATTAAGATCATTAAATTATTACAAAATTATTTAATTCTAAAATATGGAGTACCCTTATGTTTGACATTCCTATTCTTCTTCGTATGTGCATGAATATTGATTCATGGTTCGAAAAGCCATTTGTGAAGTATATTTGAAATGAAGTTTGTATTTACTAATAAATAAAACAAAGAGAAGTAATATTGTGTCACTTGTTTTGTTGACAAGAATTTCTATCTGTTCCCACTCCTCCTCCATATGGGACAAGTGCAAAAGGACTTTAAAGTTTTTTTTCATATGCCAAGTGACATTTTATTGATTTCTTTTCATTTGAATAATAAAGGTATGTGAAAAATAAATGTGACCAGTGTTGTATATAACTTCGATAAAGAAAAAAATAAATAAAACAAGTAAGAAAAATTATGCGTTAAGCGTAGATTATCAAGCACTTTCCAACACTTCTTGAAATCTTAAAAAAACTTAGTTATCCAGGGAAATAACGTATTATTGATCATATCCGAAAATTGGCGATTTTTATAATTCTTTTATACAGTGCATTGGCAGCTGGTGCAACAACAAGAACGTTGCATCCTGCTAAGCTGGTTTTTCGCAAACATCTGATGTATAACAGAATAATGAAAAAATATTGATTTTAATAAATAACATGATCGAGATTAACTCATTCTTACTCCGATTTATTGACTAGAGCAGAAGTTTTGGAGGAAAAATCAAAGTTGGTATAGCATTAAACTGATAATACATTGTATTAACACTTGTAACAACTCTTTAATACATTAAGATTGGTGCATCCAACTAGTTATTTTTGTAATTTCATTACAAATATTTAATTACTTTTCTTTTACTTTTAAATATCAAAATAATTTAACTTAAAATGAAACTAAATGTGACTTAAAACAGAATTATCTCATTAAAACAGAAAAAAGAGACCATCAACTAAACCTATGTTTGGAGAAAATAACTCTTCAAGCATGAATATATTAATGGGCATTTTATGTTTTGATTATAAAAAAAGTTTGCTTTTTTGTGAAAATATTCTACAATTATAGACATATTAATAAATGTATAACGATTAAAATTTTTTGTACAAATTATCAGCATTTCACTGTACAAATAAACAGAATACTTTAATATTTAAATTACATTTTTATACAACATTATTAATATACATATAGAACTTGAATTTTAAGATGTGATGGCAGGATTCGTGCCCTAAAGAATATTGTGGATCAGAGGCTGTTTCCAAAAAATCATTTCTGAAACTTTTTCTTTGTGAAACAACCATAAAATTTACAGGACCGACTGACAAATTTCGTAATATTTTCCGCAATGATTGGCAGATTTTCCAGTTTCTTCTTATGACAGAATGGCCAAATTACTGAATTTTTTCTGGTTCGACTGAAAAATTTTGTAACTTTTCTCCGCGATGGATTGACAAATTTCACAATTTTTCTCTGAAGACTGATTGTCGAATTTCACAAGTTTTTATTCCTCGATCAACTGACAAATTTAGCAGTTTAATTCTGTGATCGATTTGAAAATTTTCATGTTTATTTATGCGACATGCTGATGAAATTAATAATTATTTTTCTCCGTCTGACTGAAAATTTTGTGGTTTTTTTATTCCGTACTGACTGATGAATTTCATGATGTTTGCTTGTGAGATATTAACAACTTTCACAATATTTGTCAGTGATTAACGAATTATTCCATATTTTTATGCTGCCAATTTCCCACAAAATACCCTCTCCTTTTTTATGACTAATCGACATTTTTTTAAAGGTTATTTTTTGCCTTGATTGATGACTTCACCGTTATTTTTTCTATGATTAATTTACGTATTTTGCGATTCTTTTTTGCTGTGACCGAAATAGGAAATAAATAAAAAAACAGTAATGGCCAACTAAGACTGAGCTCTACGAAATTGAAGCTCGAAACGCGTCCTGTTTAATTTTCTTTTTATGGTGATTTTACAAAGTTTTTTAGCTTATTTATTTAAGTATTAATCAAGCTTTTTTAGTTAAGTCTGTATAAACCTGAAATAAAGTTTCATTATTTTATGATCCTGATGTGAATGCATAATACGCCTTTATGAGGTAAGTTTTATTGAATAATTTGGGAAAAACACATTTCCTCTTTGATAATGAATATTTAATTGTACATTATTGATTATTAATTTGACCTTTTCTTTTAGTATTTTAATCAATTAAAAAATACCTAAATTTTTATTATTTTAGATTATTACTTATTTTAATAATTTAGTATATTGTATACATTCTTTATACATTTGATTTCATTGTTAATTGCATTCAAATTCTTTTTTAAAAATGTAAACAAAGCAATGACCAGAAATCCGCAAAATTCTAAAATCCGCAAAACCTCTGGTACCAAGTTGTGCGGATTTGAAGGAGTCTACTGTATATACATATAGGGTGGAATAATTTTTGAACGCCAACAGTAAATTATAAAAAAGTAGGATATATGATGCAGAATTTTGTAAATAGAAGAAAAAAAACACAAAATAGTCAGGAAAAAAAGATTGAATATAAGATGATTTTTATGCCTTATATACAAATTACATATTCCGACATATGCAACAAAACCATTGTTTCTTTCTGTGAGTTTTGACTGCAACGCATTTGCAATGATAAGTCAATAGAGCTCATCAGTATGACGTAACAGACAACTCAACCCCGCATTTCCATGGTAACTGGGTCAATACAAACCGTGAGAGTTTAGAGTGTGTTAGAGATGCACTGTATACCAACAAAAAAGCTTTCAATATGAAATCAGATATTATTCAAAGGTTAAATCCATTGAACTGGGTGAAGTTTTAAAAGCGATCCGCAAATATTTGGGACGAATTGTAACTTGTTTAATTCAGTTTCATGGTTGAATTTTTAGCTTCACGATAAAGCAACACATTTCATCTCTATCTTTTCTGAACTCTGTGGTTTGTTTTGACCCAATTTTTCAAGTTGTGACGTCAGCACTGATGAGCTCTATCGACACAGACAACAATTAATAGTATCCTCAGCACCTATGTTAGCAGAAGATGCAGGACACACAATACTATATTTTCTTTTTTTTATTTCAGTAACAGATTGCAACATGTTCCAACCATCTTGAGAAAAGAAACATCTCATTAAATTAAGATAGACCACATCATTAAAAACAGCCGATGTTATTTTCTCTGGCCGACATTCAATGTCACTCTCTTCAACATAATTATTTTTTTTATTTTTTCTATGGCTTCTCCACTGAGAAACTATATCAACACAATGTCTTGTTTCTCAATGTAACTCTTTTTTTCAAAAGATATTAATTTGGATTCTTTATTTTTCCTTTTTAAACCTACTGCTGTAAAAGTTGCCCCCTTTGGACGTGCTCGCATTTGAACCTTATGTGGCATTATAAATTTGTTTAAATTGGCAGTTCCATCATCAATTTCATCAGATATATTTTCCTGATTAAATTCTGACACATCAGGAACATCATTCACATTTGTTCGCTCGTCATCTACGACACAGGTGAAATCAGTTTGAGGTTGCTCGATTATTTCTACAACCGCTAATTTTCTACCTTGGCTCCAAAGCCTGTAAATATTTTCCAAGAAATTCATTCTGTCATCAAAATTAATATTTGACTGTTCTGCCGCAAACGATGCCAACTTGTTAGTTATCATCACAGCTTTTTTAATTTTTTCCTGTGTACTTTGAATCCTTTCTTTATGCTGAATCACAGTAGTGATTGATGTATCTGCAATGACAGATGTATCCGAGGTAGTGGCAGTTGTTACACAATCACCATTCAAAATACCCAAATTCAAGAAGAAATATTCCCTGGTCCATCGTTTGCTGTACATATTTTCATCAAACAACGGCAGGGAATTCTTCCTTCTATAAAAAAATATGTGCTTGCATGGCAAGCACATAGAAAACAAAAATTTACAATTGCATGTAAGTTCAGTAATTTCATGCGTTATAATTTCGAGAGACTTTTACTCTCCTTTAATTGATTTTCAACTAAATTAAAGGCATATGGGGTCAAAACATGAAAATAAATCTCCTCTTCAGGATTTTCTAATGGTTTAGAGGGCATTTTCAACAAAACTTTCGAAGACAAATTGTCTCTTTCCATTCTCAGTGAATTCAAAACAATGAAAAAGTTCTCGAAAAATTTCTCAAGCGACGAAAAATGAGGACAAACTGATTTTAACTTGCTGTTGAAGCTTTCCAATCTGTTGTTGATTGAATTTAAAAAGGAACTTATATTATAAGCTGTAATGGCACTCCATTCTTCTTTAATATTATTCCAGATTTTATCAAAATATTCCCAGTCAGGCTTTGCTGCAACATTCTTCAAATTGGTGCATTCTTCTTTATTTTGTTCCAAACTTGTGGTATAACAAATTCTTTGGAATATTTCTTTTGCCACATCTTTCTGACTGGGTATTATTCCCATTTTGTCACAAGTTACTTCACGGCTGAAGTTACGCAGCACATGAAAAAGGCATATTCTCATAAATGCACCAGAAAAGACTTCCTTGGCAACAGCTCTTTCAGTAAGATCTTTGTCTGTCATTATAATAACTGTTTTGTCTGCAGCCGATTTATTTTCTTCCTTGAATCTTTCAAAAAACATTTTAAAGTTTGTTTATCCTCATGGACAAGTAATGCAATGGCTACAACTTCACTTTGACCATTACTGTCTTCAGCCATTAAGACAAATATCGGGATTCTAATATCCAACAGTTTATATGTCGAATCAGCAAATATTTTCTCTGGAAATGCTGAATAAAATGTCTTCATTCGAGCATCTTGAATGAAAAATCCCAATTTTTTTTTCACTGATCAAGATTTGCACTTTGCAATGGTATTTGGTCTTTATTTTATTGATCAACACTTCTATATTGCTAGAGGCACTAGAACTTTTTCCTAAAAAATAAAAAATTAGCAACATGAACATATATATACCATACATAACTTATTATTTGAAAAACAACTTTACAAAATTATGAATGGTGAATATTGTATAACTTTTTGAGATTAAATCTTCCTGACTTTTTCAAACCAATAATATGACATATGAAATACAAAATATTTATATTTTATATCTAAGTGTCTAGTTCAGCTACAAATTCCCATCCATTGCTTTCTCTGGTTTTCCTATGCCACCAAAAATCAGTTTTCAAGATTTTGATGGTACATACAAAAAATCTTAAAAATTCTACAGTAGACTCTCTTGGGTCTGTAACCCTAAAATCAGCACAACATGGAGGTAAGCAATTAAACTTTCATATCAGATGAACAGTCAAAATTATACTCCAATTTTTCTTTCATTATGTATATATTTAAAATGTAATTCTTATTAATATGACTGAACTCGTGTTTTAACTTGAAGGAAATATAAATTTATGAAAAAATAAAATAAAATAAAGATATTGCTGATATCACTCGTAATAAGGTTTTTTTTTTTTTTTTTTTTTTTTTTTTACCAAATATATTTAAAGTTGCAATCAAGCTTTTTAAAAAAATTATTAAATATGTCAAAACCTGAAAAAAAAATCAATGAAATCCACACAACCACTGGGTCTATGCAGTGAAGATTTTACAAAATACTGTATAATAATTGTTCGATACTCCTATATTTTCTTAATGAGAATCTCTTAACATGCAAAACATTTTTCAAATAGGGGGAATGAGATAGTAGGTTTTTCTCTTTACGGATCTTTCTAAACATTTCATCAATCACACACAGATGAAGCAATAGCAGTCTAATCTTCAGTTGAATAACGTTCCTGATCTGAATAAACTTGCAATTGTATAAAAGAAAATATTATTTCCAATATAAATTTGCTTCATATATTTTTTATGCTCTCTGAATATTAAGAACTTTATGCACAGGTGTAATAGTTTCCCTAATTACGGAACATTATACTGTACATAATTTAAATTAAGCCTAAAAGCGGCATTTTTGTTTACCTGAGAAGTTTAACATAAAAGAAGGTAATGAGATGAAATGAGACATGCATAATTCCTTCTTTTAAAAAAAAATGATTTTTTTTTTTTTGTATAATTTGAAACTGATCTCTACAAAGTCTTTTTTGTTTTTATTTTTTCTATTTTATTTGAAGATTGTTTTTGTGAGGATACCTTCAGATTCAGAACTAGGTTTAGAAAGTAAAAATAACCTCACAATTTTTTAAATAAAATTGAAAAAGCAAAAAAGAACTATCTAGAGATCAACTCTAGCTACCCATTAAAAAAATAACCCTTGAAATTAAGAAAAAAAACTGCTTGTAATGAATTGATTGTTTACGATTCAAACAAATAGAAGAAAAAAATAACACACACCTTTTCACTTGATTAACAACAATTTTTATTTTTTATTCTTATTTAATTTGAATTTAAAAGAATTTAAATTTTGTTCAGAAAGGAAGATCCAAACAATTAATCTATGCAGAAACTTTTAAAAGACAGAAAATGCAACATTAATAACACAAATTTAAAAGAATATATACACCAATTCAAAACAAACGTCACCGTAACTATTATTTAAAACTATTTTTAATAGAAGCAAAATTGGGAAAAGTAATTTTTAACAGGATAATCAAGCATTTCATAACACAATGAGGGTTTTTATTTACCATGTGATACTAGTCTTTCCAAATTAAAAGAAAAGTACAGCCTAGTAACACCTATAATGGAGAACAACAGTGTTAATTGCTCAAAAATTCAGTTATTTCTTTTCTTTGCATAATTCAATTCTATCTAGGTACATAAATTTTCCTAAAACATTATACTGATATTTAGACATATAACAAGTGCATTATATATTGGCATGCAAGGCACAAAATAACTTTAAGAATTTTTTTTGTGTTTTTGTAATTGCTTGTCTTCTACTTCATTTAAATCTTTGTCTTCAAACCACATTCACTTATAAGGCTACTTCAGTGAGGAGAAAACGTCTTTCATGTTAATCTAAAGGGAGAAATTTTTGAAGAAAACTAGTTTGCATGCCAGTATTTTTGAATTTTTAAATAACATTTTTATTTTATTTATTTATTTATTTTATTATTATTATAATCATTTGCATTGGATAGCTGAGATTGATCTTTACATATGCCTTTTTTTTACTTTTACAATTCAGTTTTCATGTGTTTTAAAGAGAATATTTTTACTTTTGGAGAAATTGAAAGCATTTTGAAAATTAAAGAATCATTATAAAAAATATCTAAAAATAAAATTGAAGAAGTAAAAAATGGCCTGTAAAAAGACCAATCTCAATTATTCAATGAAAAAAAATGTCTAGAAATATTGAAATGCAAATTTCTTCCATAAAATTAGCATGAGCGAGCATGTCTTTTCATGTGACTGAAGTAGCTTCTTAATGGAAGATTAGTAAATGCTAATGGAAACATCCCATTGAGAAATGGATCTTCTGAAGATTATACACAAAGCTAGAATAACAACAGACAACGTACCATCCTATGTTCAACGTCACACATGCAGCGTAGTTAGGTATCCCGAATATATCAGGACTACAAATACCACTAATTTCTTATAGTTTATTTCTCCATCTTTAACTATCGAAAATTCTGCCATTAGATAGGACACTGAACATTTAAAATACTGACGTCCAGAGAATTTCAAGACCAGGTTTTCATGAAATAATTGGCAACAATATGGCCTTTAAAATTGACAGAGATTTAATAATTATATAGTTGATATACTTTGTACTGTATTTTCTTTAAATATTTTTTTCTTTTTTACTAATTCGTATCTTTTTTATGAACTGACGTGGGTTATTATCTGTGTTTTTAAAAAATAATACTTAAAAGTCATTTTTTAATGGTCAGCTTGTTGATTGTCATAATAATTTGTCATCTGAATGTTTGTTAGAATATGTCGTTTCAGTTGAAACAGTGTTGCAACTGGCTCTGGAACCCAGAACAAAACCACTTTGCAAAATAACCATAAATGTTAACCAAAGTATGCATTTAAACGTTCATATAAAATACCATTTACTTCCAAAAAGCAGTAATGTTACAAAAAAAGACTTAAAAACGTACAATACATTATGCACAGAAATAATTGAAAAAACATAAAATATCACATTTGAAAAGGATGAAATAATGAATAATTTACAATTGTTTCCTGCAAATCCTACTTTCAATTCATGAAAGCGTAAAAATAAAATCGTCTTCTGCCTCTTGTTATGACGGTAAGTTTACAGATGTTCATTACAATTTTGTAATACGCAGCTTTTTGAAAAAAAATGTTCAACTGTCCAACAACTTAATAACCATTTCAACAATTTATTGACCACAATAACACCTACATGAGCTACTCATTGAATTTTCTTCAACAGTTAGGTCTTCTCTAATTCCAAAACGGTAGGATATAAAAATTCAGCAAAAAAACGTAAGAGTTATTTTTTGATAAAGTTCACATAAACACACAAACATTTGCTCAGATTGCAAAACAAAAAAAGGGAAGACTGCGCGTAGCTCGGCCTAAATTATCATTTTCTACAAGTCGATAAATTAATAACTCTCGGTGAGTTAACAATTATACGTTAGTGTCAAATTAGTTAATACTGTTTCATTTAATGCAAAGCACACTTTTTGCATCAGATATCTTGAAATTTGATTTTCCTGCCAAACTGAAGAAATTTTGCAAATTTTGCAACTTTTTTTACAGTCAACTTTTCAGCAACTTAATAACTGTTTGAATTTCTATTCCCATTCCCTCATATTACCAGCAGCCCCACCAGTGGCCGAGAGGGTTTGACCTCTCAACTGGTAGACGGCAGGTGCTGGGTTCGAACCCGATCGCAGCCGTCGGCCTAACCATTCGGAGTTTTCGTGGTTTTCTTCGAACCTTGCGTAAATACGGGTTAGCTTCCCTTTGAAAGACCCCCACGAAGGGCATCCCTCTCCCTGGGCCTATATCCCTAGCGCAGATAATCGGCCGACACAAAATACACACATATTACAGCAAAATGACGCACTCATCAATTTTCTTAACCATGTGAAGTACACAGATGGCGTCTGAGATTACTTTTATCAGAAAATGCTTTAAAACATGTTTCACAAACAAAGGGTTTCTCACCAGTATGTGTCAAACGATGGATTCTAAGACTTCTATTCTGAGGAAACCCTCTGGTACATATTTCACAAACAAAGGGTTTTTCTCCTGTATGCGTTAAGAGATGAGTTTTTAGATTACTACTCTGCGAGAATTTTTTTGAACATATTTCACAAACAAAAGGTTTTTCTCCAGTATGTGTCAAGAGATGGGATCTTAAATTACTGTTATCAGAAAATTCTTTGGAACAAATTTTACAAACAAAAGATTTTTTTCCATCATGTATCAAGAGATGTGTTCTTAGTTTACTAAACTGAGAAAATCCTTTGGAACATATTTTACAAGAAAAAGGTTTTTTCCCTGTGTGTATCAAAGCATGTTTTTTTAGGTTACTCTTATCATTAAACGCTTTGGCACATATTTCACACACAAAGGATTTTTTCCCTGTATGAATCAAGAGATGTCTTCTTAGATCATGATTACGAGAAAATCCTTTGGAACATGTTTCACAAACGAAAGGTTTTTCTCCTGTATGCATCGATAGATGGGATCTTAGACTACCGATATGAGAAAATCCTTTGGAACACATTTCACAAAAAAAAGTTTTTTTTTCTGTATGTGTCAATGTATGTCTTCTTAGGTTACTTTTATTATTAAACGCTTTGGAACATACTTCACAAACAAAAGATTTTTCATCAGTATGAGTCAAGAGATGTATTCTCAGTACGTGATGATAAGAAAATCCTTTGGAACATACTCCACAAACAAAAGGTTTTTCTCCTGTATGTGTCAAGAGATGAGTTTTTAGATTACCATACTGCGAGAATTTTTTTGAACATATTTCACAAGCAAAAGGTTTTTCTCCTGTATGGATTAAGAGATGGGATCTGAGATTACCAAACTGAGAAAATCCTTTGGAACAGATTTCACAAACAAAAGAGGTTTTTTCTGTATGTGTCACGAGATGTTTTCTTAGTGTACACTTATCATTAAATGCTTTGGAGCATACTTCACAAAGGAAGGATTTTTCACCTGTATGTATCGATTGATATCTTCTAAGATCATTATTAAAGACTTCTTTGGAACACATTTCACAAACAAAAGATTTTTCTCTAGTTTAGTCAAGAAATGTCTTTTTAGGTTACTATTATCAGAAAAAGCTCACGAGCAAACTAAGCAAATAAAATGTTTTTCTTCTGTATGAGCCAAAAGGTGTGTTCTCAGACTACTACTCTTGGAAAATATTTTGGAACATACTTCAAATAAAAAAAATATATTCTGTATTAAATGTGGAAAGTTTTTCACTATCGATATTTTGAGAAACAGAAAAATGTTCGTAAGAAGAGAATTTTTCGTGTGTAATAAATGACATTTTCACACAAAAATGACACAATTGGAAAAGATACGTTTAGAATTATAACAAAAACTTCTTAAAATTATCAGTATGAAGAGATTGCTCCTATTTTCATTTAAGGAAATGGCTTATTGAACTTCAGTAAAAGAGCTTTGTTTTCCTTTGAATCTAAGGAGAAAAAGAAAAACAGAAATTAACACACTGTTAATAAAAAGCATTAAATTTTAATTCTGAATTAAATATTGTATTTGGAAAAATATTTCCTTAAACAGTACACGAAAATTCATAGATTAAAACAATCAATTATATATTCTTACACACATAGGAGCCAACTTTGATCCCAAAGCTGGGTCTGCTACAAGGGCAGTTGTTTGAGGGGATGTTGGTGAACACGCGATGCGGGCTAGAAAACGAGCTGAATGAACAAGAAGGTTTGGGTCATAGTCCCGGAAGCTGATGCAATTTGAGCATTTTAATACAAATTCAGAGCACTTTAGACTTTTTACCACTTTAAGACGAAATTCGAAATTTTCCTTCGCATAATCGACGAAATTCATGATTTTTACGAAGTCGATCAACGAAATTTGCGATTTTTTTTCGCGCCTGATAAAAAAACCCCGAATTTTACGAAGCCGATCGACGAAATTTGTGATTTTTCAACGCCTTATCGACGAAATTCGCGATTTTTCTTCGCATGATCGACAAAATTAGCGATTTCCCTTCACATGATCGTAGAAATTCGCAATTTTTTCATGCTTGATTGAATAAATTTGCCATTTTTATGCGCTTGATCGACGAAATTTGCAATTTTTCTGTGCTTTATCGTCGGAATTCGTGATTTTTCCGAGCCTGATTGACGAAATTCGCGATTTTTCTACGCTTGATCGACAGAATTTGCGATTTTTCCGCGCTTGATCGACGGAATACAAAATTTTTACGAAACCGATCGACGAAATTTGTGATTTTTCAGCACCTTATCGACGAAATTTGCGATTTTTGCAAAATGATCGACGAAATTTTCGATATTTCCGCTCTTGATCGACGAAATTTTGCAATTTTCGCGTGCTTTATCGACGGAATTCGCGATTTTTTTCGAGCCTGTTTGAAAAAATTCAGGATCTTTCCGTTCCCAATCAATAGGATTCGAAATTTTTACGAATCTGATCGACGATATTCGCGATATTTACAAAGCTGATCGACGAAATTTGAGATTTTCTCGCACCTGATCAATGAAATTCGCGTTTTTTACAAATCCTATCGACGAAATTTGCGTAATTTACAAAGCTGATCAACGAAATTTGCGATTTCTACAAATCTAATCGACGAAATTTCGGCGATTTTTCCGTTCCAAATTGGCAAAATTCTCGATTTTTGTTAGATTAATTGACAAAATTCACGATTCTTACGAAGTGGATCGACGAATTTCGTGATTTTTCTTTGCATGATCGACAAATTTCTCGATTTTTCAGCATCCGATCGACGAAATTTAGAATTTTTTAGAGCCTGATTGATGTCTTTAGCAATTTTTCCATATGTGATCAACAAAACTCATAATATTCTCGTCTCAGATTGACGAAATTTGCGATTTTTTGGAATCCAATCAATAAAATTCACGCTTTTTCCACCCTTGATTGTCGAAATACGCAATTATCCACGCCCGAACAACGAAAGTCACGATTTTTGTACTAAATCTGACAAAATCTGCATTTTTTTACGCGACAAGATGAAATTCACGATTTTTTCTCTTAATAAATTGACGAAATTTACGATTGTTTCGCAGCCGATCAACGGAATTTAAATTTTTTCTGAGCGACATTGTCAAATTCGCGATTTTCCGTGCCTTAACAACGAATTTTTTTTGTTCCTGATCGACAAAATTTGACATTTTTTGTGTTCAATCAAAGAAATTTGCGTTTTTTCATGCGATAAACCGAGAATACAAGCTTCCCCCACAACCGATGAATTTAATTTGCAATTTTTCGAGCATCATAAACAACTGATGATTTTTTTTCTTGCTCGATCATTTAAATGTGTGATTTTTCGCGTCCGACTGACAAAATTCGCGAATTTTTGGTGCCTGATCTAAAAAACTCGCGAATTTTCAGTGCCCGATCGGGGAAATTTGTTATTTTTTTTCAGAGCCTCATGCGCAAAATTCACGATTTTTCCATATCTAATGAGCGAAACGCTTTTTCCGCCCATAATCAATGAATTTCGCGATTTTTCTGTGCCGATGAATGAAATTTGTGATTCTTAAGTTACGAAATTTTATATTTTTCCCGATAAAGTGATGAAATTTACGATTTTCTCTTGCAACATATGCACAAAAATTGCAATTTTTTTCGATTAGTAAATTGACGAAATTCGCGAGCGATACGTTAACCCATCGCGGGCCACAGGTTGCGCGTTCCTAGTTTAACACATAAATTGCAGAAAAATGGGTATGAGATAAAAATTTTAGTTTATTACACATGAAAATAACAGTTTGCTTAATCATCTCAGGAATAAATATCAAATCAAATAAAAGTATCATAAAAGAAATTTTTAAAAAAGTCAAAGAATACTGCAATACAAATTACATTGCAGATAGAAGAATAAAGAAGTATAAAGTAGGGGAGAGTGTTGTACCTTGGGACGCTTGTACCTCGGGACATTGAAAATTTCTAAAAAACTGTTGGCAACAATGATCTTTTGTTTATGTCTAATAGTGACCTATAATAACCAACTGGTCTCATCACAGTAACAGATAACATTAGAAGCAATAAATAAATGACATGTTGAGAAAAATAAAATTTTGCTATTGCAAAGTAACTATTTTTCTCATTTTAATTTTCTTCTCTACCTTTGTATTTTTACAACATGCCAAATGCATTTTATTTTTATATAAAAGAGAAGCTTTTTAAATGTTTTGGTTGTGAGAAAATAATGATAGTGCATTTTGTTTGACTAACATTTTGATTTTATTTAAAACATATGATGATTGTACCTTGGGACAGTAACTTATGTTGTACCTTGGGATATATCCCAATCCACAACATATGCATGTTTCTTGATAATTTGGATAAATAAAAATACAAAAATACAATAAGTAAAATAACTCAACTTTGTTTTGTATATGTTTTATATTGATTGAAGTTACGAATGTGAATCTGGCAATATCTGATAAATCGTTTTCTTATCATGTCATGTAATGTTTTAAAGACTACGGTGCGTACACCTCCTAAAATCATTGCTCCTAAAGTCATAAAAGAAACTGGATATGGCTTATGGAGAACGTGGAGTGAATATCACTATGATTGCTGCAGTAAATGCTATAGGAAATTACGTACCCTCTATGCTAATTTTTCCACGTGTCAGTTTTAAAAGCCATATGTTAAAAGGAAACCTAATGACGCAATAGGTGGAGCTAGCCCTTCAGGATGATCGAATGAGGTTCTATTTTTGCAGTACATTGAACATTTTATAAAACAAGTGATGCCATCTAAAGAATGTCATATTTCAATTCCTACTATACAGAAATGATGAGAAGTAGGAATTATTTTATTAACCAACATTCCTCCCCATACTTCCCATAAACTACAACCACTTGACTGCACTGTCTTTGGGCCATTCAGAACATATTACTAGTAAATCTGCAGATCAAGAGCCTCAACGTCAGCTTTGCACATCATTTCTTCTTTAAAACACACTTTGGGTAATATTCAACTTCCTGGAAACTGTAATTTAAAATTTTCAAATTACGTAATTATTTATAAGAATAAAATAAGAATAAGAAGTTTTCAGCCAACAAAAGCGTTAAATTAAAGATTTAGTTATGTTAGGATATTCTGAATTTTTCATGATCTATTATTTTTGTTTGTTTTATTATAACATAGTAGATTTCTTCAGGGGGCGGAGCCCCCCTGAACCCCCTGTAGTCTCATTAAACTTAAATTTGTAACTTTCTATCAATTTGCTAATGGTTATCGTATATCTTGTATTTCTTTATACATTTTGATTTATAAGGATAAGCAACAGTTTTAATAAGCATTTTTCATTATCCTCATACTTCTACATACCTGTCCACACCTAAATCTGATGTATCAGGACCTCTTGAAAGTGTAAACTCAGTAATCTATGGTTTTACAATTTTGTTTCAGAAAAAAAGAAGTTTTGGTTGCATTTTGTGGCAGATATCGCGGCCAGACAGACAGAACAGACTGACAGGGGTAAAACAATAAATTTTGTGTCGCCAAAATAAGCCTTCACTGAAGTTTCGGCAATGACGTCATTATTCATGAGTTATTACTATCCATGTTTCTTATATTTTTAACGACTACTATAAAACATCTGTTTTATTTCAATTATGACGTCAATTTTTATCAGGTGAAATATTTGTTAAAAATATGATTATTTTTTATTTCTTTTACTTCTAATTATGCCCCATTTTTGTAAGAAAAATTCTTATTAACGAAACAAATTTCCGTGTTTAATATTTAACAAAGTACTATATTTATTTTTATTTTAATTCTGACGTCATATTTATTTTTTCTTAGTTTAATTTTTCGAATGGAACTTGCTCAATTGAAACTTATTGCCGTTGACAAATTATTCCAGATTTTGATTTTTTTTTTGGCAACGATAAAGGAAATTGGTTAAATTTTATCTAAAAGATCGCTATTGATTCTGCATGAAAAAGAAGGAAATTTTGAATTATTAAGGAAAATATGTGAATAAAATCAATAAAACATAGCCTATGTTCTTTTCTGGGCTATGTTATAGTTATACACAAAGATACAAATTCATCAGTTTTGACGTTGACTTCATTTAAATTTTCGCGTTCAATAATTACACGCATTCAAATTTATAACATTATAACAAGTAAATCTGCATATCAGGAGCCTCAACGTCAGCTTTGCACATATTTTTTAACACACTTTTTGTAATATTCAACTTCCTGGAAACTGTAATTTAAAATTTTCAAATTGCGTAATAATTTATAAGAACAAAATAAGAATTAGAAGTTTTCAGCCATCAAAAGAGGTAAAATAAAAATTTAGTTATGTTAGGATATTCTGAAATTTTCATGATCTATTATTTTTGTTTTTTCATTATAACATAGTAGATTTCTTCAGGGGGGCTCCGCCCCCCTGAACCCCCCGTAGCCTCCCTTAATTTAAATTTGTCACTTTCTATTAATTGTGTTAATGGTTATTGCACATCTTGCATTTCTTTATACATTTTGATTTATAAGGATAAGTAACAGTTTGGACAAACATTTTTCATTATCCTCATACTGCTACATACCTGCCAACCACAAACACCTAAATCTGATGTATCGGGAACTTTTGTAAGTGTAAACTCAGTAATCCAGAGTTTTACAATTTTGTTTCCGAAAAAAAAAAGTTTTGATTGCATTTTGCAGCAGTTATAGCGGAACAGATAGACAGACAGCAGAACAGACAGACAGATGAAAAACAATAATTTCCGTCTCTCCAAAGTAAGCCTTCACTGAAGTTTCGGCATTGACGTCATTATTCATGTGTTATTGATATCCATGTTCCTTGTATTTTTAACGACTACTATAAAATACCTGTTTTTGTTCAGTTATGACGTCATATTTTTCTAAGTGAAATATTTATTAAAAATATATTTTTTTTATTTCTTTTACTTCTAATAATGTACCCATTTTTGTCAGAAAAATTCTTATTAATGAAACAAATATTCGCGTTTAATATTTAACAAAAAGTATTATATCTATTTTTATTTTAATTCTGACGTCATATTTTTTTCCTTAGTTTAATTTTACGAATGGAAATTGCTTAATTAAAACTTATTGTCGTTGAAAAATTATTATTCGAAATTTTGATTTTTTTGGCAACGATAAAGGAAATTGGTTAAATTTTATTTAAAAAATCCCTATTGATTCTGTATAAAAAAGAAGGAAATTTTGAATTATTAAGGAAAATATTTGAATAAAATTAATAAAACATAGCATATGTTTTTTTCTGAGCTATGTTATATTTATACGCAAATATACAAAGACATTCATTAATTCATCAGTTTTGATGTTGACTTCATTTAAATTTTCGTACACGCTTTCAAATTTATAAATTTATAAGGATAAGGATTAACATGAATGGTTGCTTAGCAACCAGTAAGAGAAAATAAAGAAAATGAATTAAATACACTTGAAAGAAGTAAATCTCTAAAACAAATTAGTTTATATTATTGGAACACATTTATAAAAAATATCCAAAATTTACAGTAATAATTTTAAAAATCTGACAATCGCGTAGACAAAATTTCAAAACAATACGAATAATTTAACTGGTAAATTTTAGACTTCATTTATCAAATTAAATTATAGAATTAATTTATTATTGAATTCCATTAATCAAATGTGTCATTTTCTCGCAAGGAAAAAAATTTGAAAATCATTGTATTTGCCATAGAAAAGCATTATTGCGTAAAATAAAATATTCTATATTTTCCGAACGTATGAATCAAATCTAACAAAAAACTAGACAGCTTAATCCCAGTGCCTCACTAACATGCCCACTTAATTTCAAGCCAATCGAATGCTTTTTCCGTTAGTTATCGCGGAACAGACAGACTGACAGACAGACAGACAGACAGAATCCAAAAAATTTCGTGTCTCCAAAGTAAGCCTTCACCGACGTTTCGGCAAAAATAAGGATTAGGATGAATGGTTGCTTAGCAACCATTAAGAGAAAATAAAGAAAATGAAATAAATACATTTGAAATAAGTAAGTTTCTAAAACAAATTAGTTTATATTATTGGAATACAGTTATAAAAAAACCTCCAAAATTTACACTAATAATTTTAAAAATCTGACAAATGAATAGACAAAATTTCAAAACAATACGAATAATTTAACCGGTAAATTTCAGCATCCATTTATCATAATGTGACATTTTTTCTCAAGAAAAAAAATGGAAATCATTCGATTTGCCATAGAAAAGTATTATTGCGCAAAATAAAATATTCTATATTTTTCGAACGAATGAACCATATCTTACAAAAAACTATACAGCTTAATCCCAGTGCCTCACTAACATATCCACTTAATTTCAAGCCAATCGGATGCTTTTTACGCAAGTTATCGCGGAACTGACAGACTGACAGACAGACGGAAAGACAGACACAAAAAATTTCGTGTCTCCAAAGTAAGCCTTCACTGACGTTTCGGCAACAAGACTTGTGCTAATGAATGGATGATTTCACATCCGGTGCAGCCAATGACAATATATGATGTAACAAAAGTTATCGGAAATGCATTTTATAAAGCTTTCACTCCATTTAATATTATAAAAAGTTTTGAAGTAACTGGCATTTATCCGATCAATGAAAATATATTCAGAGAAGATGAATTTTTAATGTCATATGAAATCGACAGACCACTAAATCCAACTGAGATGATTAATGAAACAGATGAATATACAGCAGTAACTGTAAATCATGTGTCATCAGCTTTATACATAGCAAGTTCATCTTCCTATGTTACACTTACACCCCCATAAATGATCAGGCCATTTCCCAAAGCTGCAGCTAAAAAACGCAATATCCGAAGAAAACAGGAAAATCTTTCATTTTAACAGATTCTCCAGTAAAGGCTGCAGTTGAAGCCATCACAAGAAGAGGATACAAAAGCTCATATTCGGAACAAAATAGCAGTTCAGAATCAGATAATGATGAACTTGTGTTATGAAACAATACATATTATATGATAACTGTTTTGATTATGATCATGCCACAGATGTATTAAGCAACATTTCCACATCCAATTTACACTGGTGAATGACAAATTGCACAACTGATTTTCGAAGTTGACTTTTCAACATATAATATTAAATAATCAGAATTTTTGCTATTTTATTGTATTCAGAAATTATTCTTTAGTTTCAAAATTTTACTCTTTGTGTGTTTCTATAAAAAAATAAAATTCTAGTTTAAGTAATAGGTTGTTGACTGGTGCAATATGATAAAGTTAAAATTATTTTCAACGTTAGAACACCAGAATATTCGTATTCCAAGCATACCGGTTTTTGTAGCATATAGCATACCTTCCTCAGTGCTAAAGATAGTGGAAATTTGCTCATATATATACAAGGAGGATGGGGATTCAAGCGACAAGTTTCTTGACCAATAGGAAGACAGATGATCCTAGGCAACAGCCAATAGAAAAACAGGGAACAGCTAATAGGAAAATTGGGTGGAAAATGGAAAATATATTGCGAGAATTGCATTAAAAGATTAAGAAAAATTAGTTTTAATGTAATATTTCCAACAGTCTGATAATGGTGGAATAGCAAAATCACAATTAACGAGATTAGCAAGATTTTTATGGATATGGAAAGCTTCAAAAAAGTTAAGTTCTTGTATAGAAGTAGGTTTAGTTAGTATCTTAACCGAATATAAGTCAAAAGCATGACTCGTCTCCCAGCAATGTTTTGCAATTGAGGATTTCTTGATTTCTTGTTTTTCAATATATTGCTTATGTTCTTTAATACGAAATTTTAGCTTGCGTTTGGTTTGACCAATGTAAGAAAGACCACACTGGCAATTAATATTGTAAATACCCCATGCATTTGATAATTCAACAGGATCTTTAAGGTTGGAAAGGGTGAGTTTACTAGTAGGAGTAAAAATTATTTTGAAATCGAACCGACTAAGAATTTTAGCAATGGAAAAACTTGATTTTGGAAAGAAAGGTAAGACAATACTAATATTGGAACGAGTAGAAGACTGAGATGAGTTTGAGGAGTGAGAGTTTTGTAATTTAGAAAGGGCAGTATCAATAATAGAAGGGTTGTAACCTCTATCAAATGCAATTGCTTTCATGTATTGAATTTCATTGTTGAGAGACTGAGAATCAGAGCAAATATGAAGAGCACGATTTATGAATGTGTAAAAGGCGGCCATTTTTGACTTGGAGGATGACATGAACGAGCATGGGAGGAGGGGGTAGAGAAACAGCGAAGCTTTTTCGATAGACAGATGTAGAGAAGCCAGTTTCACTGCGAGTGACAAGAATGTCCAGGAAAGGGAGTGAACCATTATTTTCTGTTTCATATGTAAATTGGATATTGTTATCAATAGAGTTCATGATGCTAAGAATGTCCTCAATATTGTGAAGAGAAATTTCAAGTAAGGTGAATGTGTCATCAACGTACCGAATCCAGAAAGGGAAAGAGAATTTATCAAAAAGTGAGCATTCAAAATAGTGCATGTAGAAATCTGCAAGGATGGGAGACAGGGGCGAGCCCATAGCTAAACCATCAGTTTGTCTGTAAAAATTGCCTTGAAATGAAAAGGTGGTTTGAGAAAGACAAGTACGCGTCAGGGAAATAAGTTCTTGAATTTCGAAGCTTGAAAAATGAAATTCACGGAGTCTTTGTTCAAGACAAGAGAGGGCGCCATTTATCGGGACATTTGTGAAAAAAGATTTAACGTCAAAGGAAACCATAGTAAAATTAGTCGGAGACAAATTTTGTATCATTTTGGCAAAGGTGATAGAATTCTTCACAGTGTATAAATTTGCTGATAGAAGGGGAGAAAATATTGTTATTAAATATTTTGCTAAATTGTAAGAGGCCGTGCCAATATTTGAAACTATCGGACGAAGAGGGGTATTTCAAATAGTTTCAAATATGTATAATAGTTTCAATCCCCATCCTCCCTGTATCTATATGAGCAAATTTCCACTATCTTTAGCACTGAGGAAGGTATGCTATATGCTACTGAAACCGGTATGCTTGGAATACGAATATTCTGGTGTTCTAACGTTAAAAATAATTTTAACTTTAAAATTCTAGTTTGTTGATAGAAAATTAGTTTGAATATATGAATATTGCTTAAATTTTGTAGTATGTCCCAAAGTACAACAAGGTGTTGTACCTTGGGACACTTTTTCATGGTTCGCACAACGTTTCTAAATCGCACAACGCTTAGGGATATACAAACTGAAGACTCCTCCCACACTAAGAACGAGCGCCATCTACAGGCTTTTCATTTAATATGATATTATAAGCTAGTAAATTGAAAATAAAGGATTTTTAAAGTAAAATTAATAAAAAGAGAGGGGGGGAGGTACATTTTAAAACTAAATATTTAATTTAAATGATTTAATATTGAAGTTACGTTTTGTACCTTGACTTAGGACTAGGCTCTTTTATTAGTAGTATGTTTTATTTATTTATTTATTGCAGATTTACTAGTTTATGAAGTCATGCAATAAATTTAAAAATTACGGTTGGTCTTTGAAAAATCCATATTTAATTATTATTATTATTTAAGAATTCGAAGAAGAGCTTTATTTTATTCATTATTTTTGCATCTTGTTAAAAAATTAGAAAAGTTTACGTAAAGAAACCCCCATAATTTTATTTTCCATAGTAATATTTTGAATTTATATTTAATAAAAGAGAAATGGATATAAATATGAAATGAAATATTAACAAATAATTTCTGATAATTTTAGCTGTTAATTACTTTCCAATACCTTAAATATCTAAATGATTTGTATAAATTAAATAGACAAATTTATACAAAAGTATTTATAAAAAATTATCTTAGTATTTTTTAAAAAAAATAGTAGAGAAACAAATTATTTTTCAAGTAGAAAACAGCAACAAAAATGTACAATTTATTTAACCTATTTCGGATAAATAACTATTTAAAAGCATTTTATATTAAAAAAAGACGACATACTCAGTGGCGTAGCAAGGAAGGGCAGCCACCCTGGGCGCCGAAGTCAGGGGCGCCAAATTGAGATTGGTTTAAATCGAAATTACGAATTGCTCCACTAGTGGATTAGAGGTTCTGCTCCCGAAGCTGGTAAATATAAAGGTATTGGGTTCGAATCTAATCACGCCCGTTGGCCTGATCGTTCGGAGTTTACCTTGGATTTCCTTGCGTAAATACGGATTAGGTTCCCTTAGAAAGACCCCCACGGAGGGCACCTTCCCTAGGGCCTATATCCCTCGTGCAGATAATTGGTCATCATAAATACAACCAACAACCAAAAAAGGCATTTTCTTCTTTTGAGTAAAAAAAAAAATAATGTAATTATTTTCCTTCTTTTATTTTTTATGGGGCAGTGTGCACGAAAATTTTCTTCCTCCCCCAAGCACCAAAAATCCTAGCTATGCCACTGAATATACTCTTATATTTGGGCTTAAAAATAGTATAAAGGTTTGTTTTTAAATATATTTTAAAATTTAAATTTAGTATAACACAAAAATTAAATACGATTTAGGTAAAAGTTTTGGAAAGTAATTGATAGCTAAAATTATTAGAAATAAATTATTTTTTTTTCTCTTTCTTTCTCCTTTATTAAGAACAAATTCAAACTATTACTATGAAAAATAAAATCCTTGGAGTTCTGAAAATAATTTTTTTTTAATTTGTTAACAAGATAAAAAAAAATCTTACTTGAATTGTTCCATAATATTAATAATCGAATATGATTTTTCTATTTATTGCATAACATCATAGATTAGTAAATCTCAAATAATTTTTTTTTTAAAAAGGGAAAAGAAAAAAAAGAAATAACAAACAAATAAAACATGCTAATATTAGGGTTATTCTCTACAATACTGCAAATTTGATCAAGCAGTCTGACTTGAATGTTACATAGGTAAATTTTCATAAAAATTGGATAAATTGCTAGCAATTGGTCAATTGTTGAAGATTTTAATAGCAGCAGAAATCATTATAAAATAATTTTAAACAAAAGTACATATTCCCCATTCACTTTATCATTAACTCATAACAATAAATGTGAGGGAATGACGAGTGAGGGAATGATGAAATTAGGATGTTTTTACTAATTGTCATGAAAAATGCAAAATTATGGAAAAAACCAAACTCATTCCTTAAAGAAAAACACATAATATATAATGTATGATAAAATAAAAAAATTTGAAAATTGCTGAAAATTTAGTATTCTGTGTGAGGGAATGACTGCTAATAAAAATACTCAACGATTTTCTGATTGAAAAAAATTTCTAGAAAATTAACAAAAACTTATACCACCAATTTATGTTGCTGGACTGACAAGTACTCAAATTAGCTTCCTCTCTGTGAAGAATGCTAGACTGCTGCTCATCTTTAGTGATAGGATATTTGCGATTATAGCAAGGTGTGAGGGAATGATGGTCTAACATGGGGAGACATATAATTGATTGAGTAGACTACATAATTATAGTAAAAAAAAATATTTTTATTGTTTTTTGTAAGATACCAATTAAGAACTTTATTTTGCTTAGGATGTTTTTAATTATTTTTATTTCTGAATGGAAAAAATCATGCGGTAAAGTATGGTAGTATGGGTAGGGGAGAGGTGAGGGAATGATATTTGCATGATATATCTTACATTTTTAAGTATTAAATTTGTTTATTTTTAAATTTTATGCCCTGCCCCTTATAAACAAACTTTAGACCTTCTAATAAAAGTATAAATAAATAAAAATAAAATGAAATTTAGAGCATTTATATGGCTGGGAAACACTTTTTGACCTATTGCAGAGAATAACCCATTAACAGATGTAAGCCTTAAATCAAGTAAAATATTTCTTTTTTCTTTTTTTAGCAGAAAAACTATTTAGGCATTTATTATATTGCAGCACACGTACATGTACACAAATATACTATAACTTCAATTTAAAACATATAAATGAAATAGTTGATATTAAAATATATTTCCTCTCTCTTTTTCAACTTTATAGAGTTTTTATACAAATTCAGTAACTTATGATAACATGTCATAAACTGAAATTTTTATGGGCAGTCACTGAAAGAATTATATTACTATTTTAAGAATATTATGAAAAATGTTTTTAATGAATTACTAAGAAGAAAAAATGTAAAATTAATTTGGATTTAAATTTTAAAGGTAAGTACCATTAAAATACATTTTAAAATACGTTTAAAATACCTTTAAAAAAAGGTTTTAAACAAAAAACTTTAATACTATTTTAAATCCAAATGTAAGAGTTTTTTTTTTATGTTACATGCTCTTAAATTATTATTTATCAAAAACAAATTAAATTAATTGTGCATCCTTATTTTTGTTTTTACATTAAAATAATCATTTACATATTTTTACATACACAATAAAAAATCATTTACATATTTAAATTATTTATGTATTTAAGTAAGATTTGGCTAAAAGTATTGGAAAGTAACTGATAGCTAAAATTATTAGAAATTATTAGTTAATACATTTAATTTCATATTTATTTTTATTTCTATTTTATTAAATATAAATTCAAAATATTACTATGAAAAATAAAACTATAGAGGTTTCTTTAAATAAACTTTTCTTGTTTTTTAATGAGATACAAAAATGATGAGTAAAATAATGCTCTTCTTTGAATTCTTAAATAATAATAAAAATTAAATATGGATTTATCTGTGAGTAGCAGTATTTTTTTTTTTTTCAGTTTAGTGCATGACATCATAAACTTTTAAATTTGATAGTTATTTTATTTATTTATTTATTTATTTTTGAGGAAAAACAAATAAATAAAACATTCTATTATTAGAGGCTAACCCTATGTCAAGATACAAAACATAACTACAGTGTTAAAGCACATGTATTAAATATTTGGTATTAAAATATACACACACCCCCTTGTCTCTCTCTGTTTATTTTTTTTAAATTAATTTTACTTAAAAATATTATTTTAAATTTATTAGCTGGTGTCATATTATAAAATGAAAATGCTATGGGTTGGGTAAGCACAGAAAAAAAATATATTATTATTATAATTATTGTTTTAAGAATATAGTGAAGAATGTTTTTAATTGATTGAAGCAAAAAGAAATTTAAAATTAAAGAGCTCTGCGTGACGTATTTTTAAACGGCTCGTCAGTAAATGCAGCTCACTTATAAGTGTGGGAGGAGCTTCAGTTTGTTTATCCCTAAGCGTTGTGCGATTTAGCGTCCACCCTTTTTCATCACTACTTTGAATGAGTGGCAACACTTTATTTACAAACTACCTGAGTTTTAAAAAATATATTATAGAGAGAAATGTTGGTATATTGAAATGATGCCTTTAAATTTAAAATCTGATTATAATTATTGAAGTAAAAAATTAAAACGTGAAAACTGACCAAAGGTACAACACTCTACTAAATGAAATTTTTCAAGTTTTATCATGTTTTCATTTTATTTGTACTTTTTCGCTGCTATCTTTGAGAAAAATTCGAGTATTTTACTCTATTTTGCTAAAATTAGTGATTTTTGGAAATTTGCATTTCCCTCGCAATCTTTTGCCGAATTTCGCCTTTTCCCCACTATTTTCTGACAGAATTTCCTTTTTTCATGCTATCTTTAAGCGAAATAAAAGTTTTTTCAGCGAATATTTTCGTTTTCATCACATTTTTTCGACAAAATTTGCATCTTTCCTGCGATTTTTTTAGATTTTATGCCAAAATTCGCAATTTTCTCGCAATTATTCGACAGAATTTGCGTTTCTTCTGCGATTCTTTGATAGAATCTGCATTTTCCCCGCTATTATTTGCGAAATTCATATTTTTCTGCGATCTTTTGCGAAAATCCGCAACTTATCTCTCGATTTTTTTTCTTCAGAATTTGCGTTTTCCCCCATTATCTCAGAACGAATTTCGCATTTTTTTCTGTGATTCTTTGACAGTATGTGTGTTTTTCACACTACTTTTTGACGAAATTTTCCGCGATCTTTTGACGATTTTCTTGTTTTTTCGACGATCCTTTCACAAAATTGATATTTTTCGCGACTTTTTGACGAAATTGATGTTTTTCCGCGATCTTTTCACAAAACTGGCAATTTTTTCTTGCTATTTTTTGACACTATTCACGTTTATTACTCTATCTTCTGAAAAAAATTGAGTTTTTTTCGTGATCTTATCTCCGAATTTTCGAATTGATGACTGACTTTCTTAAATTTCGGAACAAATCACTCTTGCAAAAAATAGCAAAAATAGCGAAAAAAACAGGGAAAATTGCGAATTCGCGGAAAAATCTCATACCTGCATTTTTCAGGGTCTGCCAAGATATTGCAAGGTCTGCAGAAATTTTTCAGGGTCTGCGCGGCAGACCGGCAGACCCGGATGTCGGCGCCACTGCTTACACACAATAGGAATATATTTTTTTCATACATACAAATACATATTTGTAGTTGTACATGCAGTATCGAGACTATGCCATATCTAGAGTGATAAAAACTCAAAATTTATTTCATTAAAGGCTAGTAAATAAGGATTATTCCAATCCCCGTTAATTAAGTTACAATTTCTATAAATAACTCTTCATTTTACATAAACATTTTAAAAAGGCAAGTCATTTATATTTTTAAATGTGAAACATAATCTAATAATAACATACTTTAAGTTAACAAAAAAGCATCTCCGTTTATTACATGATATTAATGTCAACACAACGGATTATTTTAAGTGCTTTCATGGATTATTGAATTGTATTCAACTTAATTGAAATGGCTGAAAATGAAGATAATTGATATTTTCTAGCTTTATCTGCATTACCATGCAATTTTTTAACAAAAGAGTTATAACAACCATAAATATAATAAAATAATGGCATTTTTTGAATTTTTATGTATTTATTTCATCCTACATCAAATATTTTAAAGCATTTTATTGAGGAAGAAAGTTTAGGTATATTGTGGATGGGCATTCAAATAATTGCTTGCTATTTTTAACTCAATTCAAGAGATGGATAAAAACAGAATTTCCCCCAGAGGGTTTCAGGGAGGCGTTCCGCCCTTCCTGCCCTTTAGTTTAAAAACTAGCGCACTTCTTACCCCTTATCCAAAAACTAGCGTCTTTCTTGTCATTCATAAAAAAATAACGCCCTTCTTGTCCCACATTTGATAAAACGCAGCCCTTCAGCGATGATCCGGACACGCTGTAGCGCGTAAATTACGCAAAAAAACGGCGACGGAACACAAAAAGTAGCCTCATACGAGTCCCGTGGGATGGACAATTTCGTCAAAAAATTGCTAAAAAAACAGCAAGTTTCGTTAAAAATCGCGAAATAACAACTAATTTCCAGCAAGGTTCGTAAAAATGGCTGATTTCATCACAAAATTTCACAAAAAGTAGATTTCCTCAAAAAATCGTGGAAAAACGACAAATTTCTTCCAAAAATCGGAAAATTTTGTCGAATGAGTCGCAAGAAACGGTAATTTTCGTCAAAAATAGCAATAAAATGGCAGATTTTGTCAGAAGATTTGCGAAAAAACCGGCAAATTTCGTCCAAAAATCGCAATAAAAGGGAAAATTCTGTGAAAAGTTCTCTTTTTTCGCTATATTTTCACGAAATTTGTCGTATTTTGCGATATTTTAGCAAAATATGCCATTTTTTGCAATCTTTTAACAAAAACTGCTGTTTTGAGTTCTTTTAATAAAATTTGCCGTTTTTTCACGAAATTTGACGTTTTTGTGATTTTTTAGCAAAATATGCCGTTATGTGTGATCTTTTAACAAAATCTGCTGTTTTTGTGATCTTTTAACAGAATTGGCCGTTTTTTCGTGATCTTTTAATAATATTTGCTGTTTTTCCGCGATCTCTTAACAAAATTTACCTTTTTTTTTCTTTTTTAAATTTTTTGATGAAATTTGTGTTTTTTTCACGACTTTTTGAACCGTTAGATTCTAGATTCAACTGTATAAAAGAGACCTTAAAAATGAAAAAGTGCTCTTAAAATGCAAAAAGTGCCCTGAAAATTTTAAAAAATGCCCTTTTCAGAACAGTAGCACCCGCCCTTTTTTAAACTTGGGGGAAACTCTGATAAAAATATCTCATAAATTGACAATCTTCAACTAAGTGGAAATTGCCCAGACCTGAGATCTCTAGTTAATGTTCTATTTGGACCCATTACTGACCGACACAGTTCCCTGAGATAACCTTTTGGTAACAAGATCTCATCTGTCATTAATATGATTTGAATAGAAATCAGATGCTATTATCGTCAAACGATTATCTGAGGGAATTATGTCAGGATAGTCTGGAGAATAGTATACTATTCACATTCAGCAATATTTTACCAAGAATATAATTAAAATGTTCGTACTTTTATGCTAGCTGGATGCCAGCGATCACTTGCCAAATCTAGTTTCTGTGTTCATCATTTAAATTGCAGCTCTATGCTTTCATTCATCCCATAAAATTTTAATAAGCAAAACCGCTTTTTTCAGTATGATTCAAATGTGTATACAATGATGATGAAAATTTAGGATTTATTTTAAAAAAAGGCATGCATTTTCTGTTTTTAAAAAAGGATATTTTGCCTGGTGTTTTATACGAAAAGAACATTAAAATTTTATTGACAGCATGCAGTGGACATAGAATGATCATACTTGTTGCAGTAAAAAGTACATTTGACAAGAAACATAGTTCGAGTCATCTTGATTGAGTTTCTTAGATTGTGTGAAGTTTATTCATAGTTAAAATGAAGAAATTAGACCAATAAAATGATGTAAGAAAAAACATCATGGCACAATCCATCATCTCCACCATCATAAAAAATGTAAGGCTTCTATTTTTGTGTTAATAAAATTGCATATGATGGTTTCATCCTTACTAATATTATAAATCGGAAAGTGAGTTTGTTTGTTTGTTTGTTCCGCTTTCACGCCGTAACTACTGAACCGATTGCTTTGAAATTTTGCAGACGTAAAGTTAGAAGTTCGGATTAAATAATAGGGTAATTTTTATTTATTTTATTCAAATATTTTCCTTAATAATTCAAAATTTAATTATTTTTCATACAAAATCAATAGGCATTTTTCAGATAAAATTTAACCATTTTCCTTTCCTGTTGCCAAGAAAATAAAAAATTGGAATAATTTTTCAGCGGCAATGAATTTTTAATAGAAAACTTCCACGCAAAAAACTATAATAAAATAATTTAAAAGAAAATAAATATGACGTCATGTTTGAAATAAAAATAAAAGGTGTATTTTTTATAATACATTTAACAAGGCTATTTGTTTAGTTAATGGGAATTTTTGTGTAAAATATGGTGACATAAATTAAAAGTAAAAAGAATGAAAAAGAATTATATTTTTAATAAAATGGTTCACTCATGAAAATGTGACGTCATAGTTGAAATAAAACAGGTACTTTATAGCAGTCGTTAAAAATACAAGAGGTATGAATATCAGTAGCTAATGGAGCGAGATAAATAATGACGTCATATTTAAAATGAATCAGAAATATTTTTTACTTATACTAATTAATAAGTTATAAGTTACATACAAATGAATATTTTTATTCAAAACTCATAATTATCAATGGGAGAAATTTTTTGTGGGGAAAAGGTGGAAAATAAAATCACTGATTAATATATTTTTGGCTCGATTTTTTAACACTTTCGAACAAAGTTGAAAAGTCATTATGCTTTCGGTTTGTCTGTCTGTCTGGTCGCTTTCTAACTTTCGTAAATATACTCCGATTTCCATGAAATTTTTGGACGTTCTTAACGTTTACCTAGCACGAATACCTATTGAAAATAAAGTTTCTACCATGATTAGTTTATTTACAGGGATAGTCAAAAAATTTCCTTATATTACGGCATTATGGGGAAAAATCGTTTTAATTAAATTTAACGATGTTACAGCCTGTAGAACATATTGAAATTTATATGCATTTAGAAAGTGCACTAAAATATGCATTTTGTAAAGTATGTAGTGAAACGGGCACTTACTATTCATTTACAGGGTCAGACAGAAGAATTCCATTGCATAGGAATAAAGGGAGGAACAGTTTCTGACATATTTTAATTATGGTAAACGATTTCATGTATAATCAAATTGATATATGTTGCTGAGGCTTAATGTAAGTTATTTCATGCATAATACGAAGTGCATAGCATTTACAGGGACACACAAAAGATTTCAAATCTATATATATAAAAGAAAGTCTGGATTTCGTAATAATCACAGCACAAAAAAATCTACCTAACCAACAATCTTGAAAATTGGGTTAAAAATACTTATTATAACGTCGAGTGCCGCTAAGAAGGGATTTTCGAAAATTCCACCCCTAAGAGGGTTAAAAAAAAGAACGAACTTTTAGAATATTCCTTAAAAATCGAATTTTGTAGTTATTTTTCAACTGATAACATATTTTAGTGTAATTTTTCATGCTGAATCGAATTGTACTAAGCAAATTACTTTTAACCCAGTAGTTCGTGAGATACTTCAAATTTTCCTAATTTGGCGATGTCTTCGGCGAAAAAACGTCAAATTTTTCAAACATTATCTATATATATAAAAGAAAGTCTGGATTTCGTATTAATCACAGCACAAAAAAATCTACTGAACCAACAATCTTGAAAATTGGGGTAAAAATACTTCTTATAACGTCGAGTGCCGCTAAGAAGGGATTTTCGGAAATTCCACCCCTAAGGGGTTAAAAAAAAGAACGAACTTTGAAAAAATTCCTTAAAAATTTTCTGTTGTAGTTGTTCTTCAATTGATATCATATTTATGTGTATTTTTTTTTTTTGCTGAATCCAATGGTATAAAGCAAATTTTTTTTAATCCATTAGTTCGTTAGATACTTCACATTTTCCAAATTTGGCGATTTTTTCGTCACTAAAACCTGAAAATTTCAATCTATATATATATATATATTAAAAAAAAAAATCTGGATTTCGTATCAATCATGTACAAAAAAATCTATTGAACTTTTAATTTTGAAAAAGTGATCTATAATCAGGTTAACATAATTATATACGCTATATTTAGTTATCTCAATATATATAAAACGCAGTGGACTTTTTTTCGGCCGCTTATAACTTAAATTCTACTAGATAGATTTTAATGGAATTTACATTGTGTTGTAATAAATAAAATATAGCATTCTACGTCGTTTAATTGGCTACTTATGGAGATGTTTTAAATCAGATGAACCCAATTACAAAAGGTTGGCTTTATTTGAAAGATTCCGCCGAATGAATTTTTATTTGATTAAAACTGTTAACATATTGACCGCTACGTCATTCGTTGGTGACTAATATTGAACTTTCCGTTTAGATGACTGACTTTTCACCGATGACAAACTGACTAAAATATAATATAAAACTAAAAATTACTATGATATAAAAATTTCTTTTGATTCAAAGTTTCTTTTAAAAAAAACTGACCAGCGTAGCGGGCGAAGGCTGCTAGTCATGAAATAAAATCTTCATTGTCTAAGCCTAGTCATTAATCGGACCAATAAAGGGAAATTTGTTTTTGTATCTATAGGTTTGTGTTTACACATTTCATCTTTATTTTTCACCTAAGTTTTAAAAGATATTATAACAGAAATTATTGAACATTACACAACTAATGCCATTTTTTTTGTTTAAAATATTTTAATGTATTTAATCATTCACAGAGTGTTAGACTGCCATTTCAATTAAGATATTAAACGATAATCTAAAAATTTTTGTAGTCACTGATGCTCTTCTAAAATAAAAGTACCAAATTTTCCAATAGACTTAAAGTAACTCCAATATTTCAAAACTTAATAAGTTGATTTGAAACTTGTTGAAATAAATAAGTTACATTCCACATCTTGTGGCAGCACTTGTATTATCCAAACACTAATGTTGATATAAATAGAATTTACCACAGCTTGAAAAATATTTTTATTTTTTAATGGAAACATTTTTAGTTGTATCACATGAATATTTAAACATCTTATCCTACTAAAGTGCACAGAGAAATTGCAAAATCACTAAAGAACCCGTAGATTCTAGAAGATGGAGAAACAAGATGCAAATTTAACTTTGTATTTATGAAGTTGAAACTTTTTGTAATAATTACAGTTTTAATGTTATGGAAATTTACACATACTTCTACAAAACAAATACAGGATCTACGTGTATTATGAAATCTAAATGTACGTATGTACTGTGAAATTAATAAGATTATCTAAGAAAATTGACACACCACATGTTACTTTAAATTCATTATAAAGTGCAATCATTAGTATTTTTAAAAATACAGAAGGAAAGTTTTAGGTCTTCATTGGGATTTTTATGATTTATTGGGCGATACAATAGGGCAAGAGTTATCTGAGAGGATAAAGATTTTATTTCACAACTGTGCTGTTGAAGCTTTAAGAAAAAAAGACATTTAACAGTTAAGGTTCCAGAGGGTTTTGTAAAAACATTGTCGAAAAATCCAAAGCAGCGTGATTGCGCTTCTTTTATTGTATGCCAAAAAGACCAAAGCCGCACCACACCCTCATTTATTTTGTGCTGAAAAGACCAAAAGCAGAGCAATAGCCTTCTTGTATGTTGATAAATCTTAAACGGCACAATAGCGTTTCTTCTATTTTATATCGGTAAGTCCCGGTCGGCGCATCATCTGTCGGCCAAACTCTCAAAATGTGCTCAGTTTTATTGACATAAAAATTTAACAGTGCGATTGCACTGCTTGACACTCAAATGGATTTTTTTTTTACAGTTTGATATAAATGTTACTTTGATTTTAAACACGAATCTGATCAGGAAATACTCTAAAAACTCAGTGACCAGGAATTATCCTGGGCAATTCTAGTGCTCAACTAAAAATTTCACAAAAACTGAACAGTGCGATTGTGCTGCTTGGGATTCAAACGGTTAATAAAAAGCCCTGAAATGTCCTTGACCTTTTTTTTTTTCGTTTTAAGAATCTCAAAGCTAAATAAAATGATCTGGATAATTGAACTCATATGCAAATTATTCCGCTGCCTGAGCAAAATTTAAGAATAGCTTTAAATATCAGACTTAATGCTAATTTATTGATACCATTTGAATCTTTATATGATGATTTGTGATAGAATTGGAGAGAAATGAAACAGTTACACATTCAGACAGTCAAAAACTTCCAAATTAAATTCAAACCCTGTTCCTGATGTAGTAAATGCGTACATTAGATTGTTATTTCCATTCAATATATGATAGATGATTAACTCATTTCATATACATTATTGCAATCCTTTGAAGTCTATTTCTATGAAAAATGAATTGTTTTTAGGGTACTAAATAAAAAATTCGTTTTAATAAAAATGAGAATCACAGTAGATTGTAATGAATAAGGAATAACACTAACAAATATCATAAAACTAAACTTCCTATTTAGATTTTTATGTGGAATACTAAAACACCCTGTAAACTATAACTGCTAATTTTTAAATTTCAAATAGTTCTTAGTATCAATTTTAAATATAAATGCTACAGAGCATTCCTTTAATGTAAAGATTTACTTATGATACCTCCTAGTAAACAAGAGATAAATTACAACATTATTTATAAAACAAGATATTAATTTGCACTTTATATCAATGTCAATATAAAAAAGCAAAAGAAATTTTTTGCAAAGAAATATATATGGAATTTGCACTTATAATGCATTTATATTTTTATTAATCATTCAAACTAACTGCTTAAATTTTTAAAACTGTCAACTAAATAAATTTTATGCAAAACAAATCAAACAATTTAAAATTTTTAAATGTAGCATAACCTTAAAGAAAATAATAATTGAAACGTAATATATCATTTAAAGAACTATTCCTTACAAAGTTTTATAATAACACAAAAACAAACTTTCAACTTAACTAAAACTCAAACACTGAATTGATAACTTAATGAGGATATGAACATTAATGGCACAAGCTGTACAGCTGCAAAATACACTGCTCAAAACAATTAAAGGATATTTGCAGTTTTAGGTGGATTTTGTATCTGGGAAACTTTTTAGCTGATTGATACATGGTCGACAGACATAGTAGGTTATATGAGAATAAATTACACATGTTTGGCAGAAAAAAATGCATTTTATTGCGCATTTGTGTACAAAAGGAAAAAAACACAATTTGTGCATATGAGAAAAAAAGAATAAGAAAAGGCGTTTTCTTTAAAGAAAATAATTTTCAATAGGGGGTATGGTTTCCACGGGCGGCCAGCAACGTTGAACACCTTTGAGGCATGGACTCAATGAGGCTATTAATGACGAGTTGTGGTATTCTGCCCCACTCTTCCAGAAGAGCTCTTTCCAGTTCTTTTAGAGTTTGTGGGGGTTGTTGGCGGCCGGAAACTCGTCTTCCTAGAGCGTCCCAAACGTGCTCGATTGGATTCATGTCTGGAGAACACGCTGGCCATTCCATTCGAACGATTCCTTCCTCGAAAAGGAAATCCTCCACCAGGTTTGCACGATGTGGCCTGCAGTTATCGTCCATTAAAATGAAGTTATCTGCGATTGCTGCAGCGTAAGGGACTACAATACGTCTGAGGATCTCATCCCTATATCGGCGATCAGTCAGAGCTCCATCTCGAATGATGTAGAGGTCAGTGCGCCCGTCAATGGAGATGCCACCATACACCAACACTCCTCCACCGTCAAATCTGACACTTTCGTGCACGAACGCAGGATTATTCCTACTGCCACGGTGCCTCCAGATGAAAATACGCCTATTATCCGGATGCACAGAAAAACAGGACTCATCAGAAAACAGAATTGCTCCATTCATTTCTCCTCCAGTTGACATGCTCGGTTGCCCACTCCCTGCGGTCGCGACAATGCCTTGATGTTAATCTAACACATACCATCGGTCGGCGAGCATACAGACCTACAGCATGGAGCCGGTTTCGGACAGTCTGAGTTGAAATCGTGGTGCCTGTAGCCGAGCGAAGGTGTTGTTGGAGAAGAGTAGCGTTCATGTTTCGGTGTCTCCGAGCTGTTAACGCTAAATACCGATCTTCATTGGGCGTTGTTGCCCGTTTACGACCTTGCCCTGGTCTTCGGCCTGCACATCCACTCTCCGAAAAACGGTTCCAGATCCTGGAAATGACACTTTGTGACACTCCAATGGCTTGTGCTACTTCGGCTTGAGTTTGGCCCCCTTCTAACCTACCAACAATTCTCCAAGCTTCTGAACCTGTCAAATGACTTTGCTGAGACATCATACTCATCGAAACAAAGCAATCACTGAATGTCGATCATCCTTGTCTTCATTCTCTTTTATCCAGTTGAAAGTCAAATTTCATTCGCTGCCGCTGAAGCGACGTTTTTGACGTCGAACTCAAAATTTGCATACTCCATAGTTTGAAAAACAGAAAAATTTGCATTTGTGATTCTCTTCTTCTATTTTCGGCAAAAAAAATTTCGTTTATATCTTTATTTTATATAAAACTTCAAATATCCTTTAATTGTTCTGAGCAGTGTATAACCCAATTTCTTAACAGGGCAATTCTCCCAAAAGTGAATCATACCCTCAAAATATAGTATATATATTTCCTTATTTTTTTATTTATGGCGAGTTAAAATTCATTGTCTGAAGTATTTAATTCATGTATTTTTTTACATGGTTTATTTCTATAATTTATGGCGATCAAAACTGATGTTTACAATATTAAAAATCACATGCAGTCATAAACATATATTTTGTTAATCTCCAGAAACAAAAATGCTGCACTTTTATTTAATTTTTGGATTTTCATAGCAGCTGCAGGTATATTTCTGTTTAATTTAATAAAAAATTACTTTCATTTTGATTTTTTTTCCAACTGTAGTTTGAGATTTAAAATACCTTTAAGAGATGTCCTGTGCATCACATTAAAACTGCTGTTAGTTTCATTACAAGTAATATCATTTATTTTAGATGGAAATCATTTCTAATTTATACTTTTAAAAAGAAAAAATAGATACATTGTTTAGGTAATATTATGTTAATAATTTTTGAAATCATAAGCATTTTAAATTTGCATGACACACCCTTGTACTGTGCATCATTTAAGCTAAAATAAATGTTGTAAAAAAAGTTTAATTTAGTAATTAAAAAGTATGACATACTTTTATACTAAATAATGAAAAAAAATCATGATTTTAAAACTGTAATAGAAAGTCTATTATTTGTCTGCAACATATATTTCATTCCATGTAATTTGGAATTGCTCAAAATAGGCATAGCATTAATCTATATATTATTATTTCGTGGAATGTTTTTCTTTCTCTTCAACTAATAAAATTTTGTTGCTTGTATTAAAATCTTTACAAGGTTATAAAAATTAGAAGCAGAATGTGCAATTTGAGAAAATTGCTTGCTCATAACTTTTTTTAAACAACTTAATTTACTGTTCCATCTTCAACTTATTCTATCGACAAGCTACAACACCTTTCCCATGTTTAGGGGCTAAGTATTTTCAGCTTAAAGTTTTCTGGCATTTTCAATTAAATTCTTGAAAAAAAAAAAAAAAAAAACATAATTTTACCGTTGAATTTAGGTGATCGTTTCATCTGGTCCAGATCACTTCTTCCAAATTTTTATTTGCATCGGAAATGGGTTTCTAAATCAGAGTAGTAAAGTAATTCAATAAAAGCTGTATTCCCCCCCCCCTTTTTGTTGCATCTGAACAAATTTAAAAGTAAAACAAGTATCATGAGAGAACATAGCTGTTGTGAGTAAATTCACACTACTTTTAGACAAAAGAGCACTTTAATTTTTTTTCCCCACAGTTGTAATTCATAACAAATTCTAGTGAAGAACTTTTACATTGGGGTCTTTTTTATCAGTCTGAAATTCATTTTGAATTCATTTAATATAAGTTGTATATGACTAAATAATAGGTTTCTTTTAAGATTGATAAAACTTTGCAGGTGCAGCTTTTTTTTCACTTGTTACATCTGTCTTTTCCCTATTGTTTCCATATGATTAAATTTTCATCTAAAAGAGTGTCATTGTCCATAAGAATCACTATAAATACTTTGCTAACAGTAAGAATTCCTAATATTATTTCATAATGTAATTCTAAATTATTTTAAAATCATGCAATACCTTAAGACATTTAACTTTTTTTACAAAGCCCCACAAATCATAGGATCATTTCGTGTCAAATCAACACAAAAAAGTAGCATTTTCAGGGCTTGAAATTCAATTTTCCAGAGGAGGGGAGTCTCCCTCCCAACATTTATAAATGGAGGGGAGTTTAGCTGTTTGGAAGGGAGAAAAAAATCTTTAAAACCTACTGTTATTTTATGTGCTATTTAAAGAATTACACGAATACAGGCATGACAAAATACCACTGAATTAATTTTTGTCTATAACATAGAATAATAGGCATGAGATCGCAAAAAGTAAAAAAAAAGAGGAAAAGCTCGTAAACCAGAAAATGAGAAACTATTTTAAATAAAAAATATGTAAGATAAGAAGCTTATTTTATTCACAAAAAAAATTGTCAATACTTTTGTTTAAATCCTGTTTTATATTATTTATATTATTTTTTGGGGAGGAGTAGGGGGGAGGGGGAGAAGAAGTCAGAGTGAATCCATTTATGCAAATATTATAAGTAGTTCTGAAATTAAAGTTTCTATTTTAAGTTCATACTTCTGACGCAGTGTTTTACACAGCAATCTTAGCTAGTTGTCCAATTTAAATTTTAACATGTTTTCACCTAAAAGAGCAATTAACAAACATGGCAATCTAATGTTTAATTTGCCACTCAATTGCAAAAAAGTTGTTGAAAACATTCTTACAGCAAATTTTCTGCAATTCTATCATGGAATTTTTATTTTTTCCTTGATCTTTTGCCGAAAATCGTGTTTTCTCGCGATCTTTTGCCGAAAATGATGATTTTCTCGCGATCTTTTCATGAAAATCACGATTTATCGCGATCTTTTCATGAAAAATCACGGTTTTCTTGCGATCTTATGACGAAATCCGCGTTTTTTCTAGTGATATTTTGATGGAATCCGAGTTTTTCTCATGATGTTTTAACGAAAACTGCATTTTTCTCGCGACATTTTGACGAAAACTGCGTTTTTCTCTTGATATTTTGACGAAAATAGCATTTTTTCGCGATCTTTCGACGAAAATGGTATTTTTTCACCGATCTTTAAGACGAAAATGGCTTTTTTTCCGCGATCTTTAGATGAAAATCGCATTTTTATTCCGCAATTTTTTCGCGATCTTTTGGCGAAAATAGCGATTTTTTTGCGACCTTCCGACGAAAATCACGTTTTTATTCTGCAATATGTTGACGAAAATCGCTTTTTTTGCGATTTAAGAAATTCGTGTTTAATCGGGATTTTTAAAGAAAAGTCGAGTTTTTTTTTTTTTTTTTTTTTTTTTTTTTTTTTTTTTTTTTTGCGATTTTTTGAGAAAATTGGCATTTTTATCGCGATAATCGAACGAAATTTTCTGCGTTTTCATTTTCTGCGAACGATTGATGAAACTGATTGTGAAAATATGCAATTCAGCTAGGCTCAAATGCTATGAAAAATTGGATATTAGCCCAAAAATCCGGACATAACTATCCGAATTTCCGGGCTAATAAACGATGTTTCATAACTTTTGGAATCGAATGCGTTAATTTTTTGGAGAATTAGAAACGGAATTACTCCGTTCTCGCGACGAAAAATTGCACGAAACTTGTCAATCGATCGCGGGGAAAAAAAAATGCCAAACTTGACGATCGGTTGCAGAAAAATAGTGTGAATTCCAACGATATTTCGCAGAACAAAAAACTCGCACGAAAATATCACAAAATTCGCAAAAGATCGTGAGAGTTATCGTAGTTTCAAAATGCAAAATTTTTCAGAAAATTCGTGATTTTTTGGGGGGGCGGGAGCCTCCCGCCTACGATATTCTTTTGGGCGGGATTTCAAAACTTCGGGCGCGAATCCCGCCATCCCGCCCTGAAATTCAAGCCCTGATTTTCAACCCGACCCCCTCAGAATTTTATGAAATTTGGCTCACTTGTTAAATTTATGTAGAAATCATCAAATACAAAATAACAAGTCTCTATTTTTAATAGTTTCTGAGATAAATAGCATCAAAAATTGAAAAAAATTGCAAAATTTTGAATTCCGCACACTACAAAAAAAATTCATATTTAATTCTTTAATTGACATACAGGTTTAATCTTAGTACTGTTAGAAAGGGTTTGCTTTAGGCTTTCTTATGATATATCACACACATATTTTTCTTTAATTTTTAATTTCAAGGTCAAACATTTTGATCTTTGACCTTCTGTATCTCAGAAAGTGGTATTTTATTTTTTTCAAAAAAGTTATATGTTATTCTTACATGTTCGTTCTCTGTTATATGTTCTCTTTGCGGATTATCAATCCTTGACTGTATTTTGTTAATTACATTATAGCTTTGATTAGCTATGTTACGCTATAAAGTTGTTAAAAAATTAATATTGAATTTAATCAGTATAAATTAGCATCATTCTTGGTGCCACTAGACAGGGTTGGTAAGTTTCTTCCGCAGTAGAAAAAAACATGGAAAAATCCGGCAGGAAGAAATAGAGTTCTTCCACAGTGGAATAAACAATTATTCTTTATAAATTTACAATATAACTTTCAACTTTGTGAGATCCAATAAGTGTCTTCTTGCTTTAAGTAAATTAATTTCATCAGGTCTATACAAATTTATTATTAATCAAACATTACTCAAATGTAACGTATGATTAATAATAAATTTAAATTAAATCCATACTCAAATCATACATTAAATTAGTGGAAGAAATAGGTTTCTTCCACAGTGGAACAATGGAAGAAACTGTTATTCTTTATAAATTTACCACATAACTTAAAACTTTCTAAGATACAATAAATGTTTTCTTTCTATAACTTTAAGTAAATTAATTACATCAGATGTATACAAATTTAATTAATTATATGTTAAAATTATAATGGAGAAATTTCACGATTTTCATTTTCACTTTTATATTGAAGAGCAGAAAAAATCAAGAAGATTGATACTATTTTTATGTATATTTGAAGCTTTAATTATTCACTAAATGAGTTTTAAAACTGCAGTTTTTGTCTTGGCGGGAAAACGTTGCATCACGGATGAAAGCGGCTGTGACGTCATTCGCCATGTAAACACCGTCGTGCTACGTTGAAGTCTTAAGCATTTGACATATTTCTAATATATTTTTTAATTTTCTGTATTGAAAATGAGTCATAAAGTGTGTTATAAATATTATATAGTGTCATGTTGCACAAACAGTGCAGTAAATTCGCCTGAAGCACTTTTTTTTTTAGTGTTTCTAACTGTTATGATAACGATAATTTATTCTGATGTTAACTTGATAGAAATGTTATTGTAACAGTTTTTGACTATTCTTCATTTGTATCAATATTTATTGATTGAATCTAAATAAAAGTTTAATAAATGTTTTTTTTTTTTTTTTTTTTTTTTTTTTTTTTTTTTTTTAAATATGGAACAAAAAAAAATATTTATGTATAATACTTATAGCCATTTATTTTTATTTATGCATATTAAGAAGTGCCTTCAAGTAATTGATAGCTAATGTTTGAAATATATATATATATATTCATTATTCAATAATCATAATGCAATTTTTCGGAAAATTCTAATTTTGATATCTATCCTTAATGTATAAAATAAACATTAACATAAAACCTAAAGAAAAAAATTATATAATCATTTATGAAAACAAATTTTCACTGAAATCATACATTCTCACGAAGCATATTCAGAAACATTAGTAGCATATCCAGAAAAAAATGAGTGTGGGGGGGGGGGAGGTAAGAAAAGGCTTGTTCTACATTAATGTATAGAAGTAATAACACTGGAGAATTAATACACCGGAGAATTCAAAAATTAGGGGATTTTTAAGGGTGATTCTAACACTCTAAATAACACTTCTGGCTAGAGAAATGTTCTTTTGGGGAAAAAAAAAAATCCAATATTATGTTTATGTTGTGTGTATACAATTAAGCTTTTTTTCATGAAAATTTATATTTTATCTCAACTGTAAAATAAAATTTCTACTACCGAAAATATAAGCTATTTTATGCATAGATTTTTATTTATTTTTTTATTTATAATTATTACTTAACATTAAATATTTTTATACTTAGAGAAAACTGCAAACAAGATATTCAAATTTTAGTGGCCAAAAAGTAACCTGTCACGACTACAAAATAAATAAACTTTCTAAGAAAAGTAAATTGTTTAAACTTAGACAAGCCATACTTAGTTCTATGTTTATTAATTAGAAAACTGAATAAATTCTGAATATTTAGATTGATTTCCTGTTCTTTATTCAATGTTATATTAAAAAGTTGTATAGTAGTTTTTAGAAAATGATCCATATCACAATTTTTTGTCTCAACTTGAGCTTATTTTTTTCCTTGTAGTATGTTTTTAATAAAAGTTTTGAAGTAATACTTTATATATTATACAAAAAACCATTAATTATTCTCATATAATTATTATTAAATTAAACTATACTGAAATAAGAAAATAACTCATTTCAAGAACAACAATAAAGAATCACAAATTGCTATTTTAACTTTTAATCTTTCATTTCATTTTAATTATTATTATTATTTAATAAATAAAAATAAATGTAGAACAGAAATACATTTCTTTTAGATTTTACTCCTTGTATTTCTTCGCCGATGAAATCAGAATTCTTTCCTAAAAAAACTAACATGGAAAGAGAATAAATTTTTGGGAGGTTGTCGTCCAATTACCATATCACAAATCCGGCCGAAATCGATATTTTCAAATTAAAATTTTAATGAAAATAAAAAGTAAACGATGTATTTTACATTAAGATAAGTTAAATCTTACTTTTTTAAAAATTTAATGTTGCCAACGTTAAATAAATTTGTAGAAACCGGTGAAACAAGGTTGCAAATAGGAAAAGTAATGGGATAAAGTACGCGGGCAAAACGTAAACCTTTCGACTTCGCGGCAAATGACGTCACAACCAATCCCGTCGCGTTTTCGTATCACGTGGTTTGGTTTATGTTTTTGCGTTGTTAAAAACAGCAATTAAAGATTATTTAAAATTATGTTAACAATTCTGAGTGGATATTTGAGAATTTCAAGATAAACTTTATCAGTTACACACAAAAGAAAACGTATTCCTCCCGGGTGAAATTTCCCCATTACATCAGTTTTTAAACCAAGATCACATGAAACCAGTCTAAAGATCTTCATCCATTTGGCTTAAAGAATGAAAAGAAATTTTAACTAAAATAAATAAAACCAATAAATGTTATCCATTTTAATTTAACCAGCATATTTTTTCAGTTATCAAAACTTTTGAAACTAGTAGTAAATAGTACAGTTAATTTACCAACAGTAGAATGAAACATTTAAAAGAAAGACAGTGCTTTGAATTTACATCAATTTTAATAAGGTAAAAATCATATAGTACAATAATTACTGTATTCTTAAAAAATCCTTAAAGTCCTCATTTTCCTTACAGCAATAAAGTATAATATAACAACAACAAAAAAATATTTTAGCAATCAGTTTCTCAACTTAGAATGGGTAAACGCAGAAGATGGAAAAAAAAAAAACCCTCATGTTCTACAGAAAACTTCGAGTGTAAGCATCTTGGCATACTCAAAGACATGGGTGTAAAATTCTAGGCAACAGCGGGCAGTCTTTTATCACAAAATTTTATTTGTTTATTCGATTAAATTGTATTAGAACTATAGCAAAAAAATTTAGATGAAAAATAAAGAGTAAAATTTAGTGGTGAAAAACTGCACATTGACGCTTAAGTTTTTATACTCCTGTCCATACATATTTTCAGAAAAATAGTCTTTTTAAATCAGCATTCAGATATGCATGCAAGATGCTAATATAAATAATTGCAAATTTGTATATTTTTACTTGTTGTGCAGTTTTCAATAATGCATTTTTATTTGAAAATAGTGTATTTTTATATGAAAAATAAACATTTTGCAAGGCTTTTTTAATCTCATTTTTTACACAAATGGCATATTAATAAATAAAAAACACCTCTGTACCTCTAAAGTTAATGTAATGTAAACCCGTAAATGCCTGGAGTTTTTCATTTAAAAAATAACTTATTCTTCCAAAAATGTTATTTTTTAATATTATATAAATTTTTTAATATTAACTAAATTTTTTAATTTAGATTTTATATAATTATATTTTCAGTTTAATTATTTTACATAGTTAATATACTTTAATTTTGAGCATGTTTTGTTTTCTGTTGTATCTTACGGAAGAAATCCAACCTTGGTACTTGACCTGACGTAGATAATATGCAGGAAACCATTATTCTTATAAGAATTAATTTAGAGATTTTCAAAAAATAAACTGGGTACTTACGTATTAACGCCACTGCAGCAGAAGTTGCACTAGTGTGCCAATAAAGAGCAATCTTGTTGTTCGCATGCATACGCAGTTATCATTTGGATTCCTTGTTATTTGTTAATTTTTGATATCATTTTTTAGTGCTATGAAAATGCGTATTTGGGATGTTTCAAAAACAGAACAAGATGCAATTTTATTTTTTCAGGAGCAATTATACAAGAGTTAAACTATATATCAGCCTATTTTCCACCGAAATTCGATTGACTACTTTGTTTTTAAATAAAGTGTTTTGAATTTTGACAGTGTTTTGAAAAATAATTTTATTGATAAAGTGTTTTATTTTATGATTTGGCGCAAAAATTTTAGGTGTAGATTGGCGGTACTTAAAAATCGCCAAATCTGTATATAAGTATATTTTATAGGTGCAGTGATATTAATCATAAGTACCATAAACGATATATGACGATAAAATATTGCTTCTAAATCCAATAAATTTTTCTTTAATTTTAAAATATAAGAAAATTATTTTCACAAATATGAAATTAAAAATTTTATTAATTAAACAATGTTTCTCGAAAAATAACTAAACGCACAGTTTTTATAGTGTATGTCAGTCACTTACCTCATAGTTGCTATTCTACTAGGCAAACATTCAGTTTACCTGTGTGCCGAATACTCTAAATGAGTATAAATGTCAAGAAAAATGAAAGTTATAACACATACAGTTTTGTGTCATCATACGATACGATCAAATCACTAATTCTAAAGTTTTCAGAATTGGAGCAACTAAATTATTTATTAAATGGTACACTCTTTTCCTCTATTTTATAACAGACGCTGATGCAAAGAAAGAATCACAAAAAAGATTCATTCATCAATATGGAATCGATAAATTTCCTGCAGTAGAAATTTTTAATTAATAAAATAAAATATTTATTTATAAAGAAAGGAATAGACAGCATTTGTGAAAATTTCTGAATCTAACTCTTAAATATGTTCTCGAGTTATAAATGTACCGCAATTTGATTTTAGAATAACTCATGAAAATTAAGCTGTTTCTTTGTGATGTTTGTTTCTTTTAATGGTTGTCTGGTAACCTGTATTACAACCTGGGATTTAAAAAAATAATAATAATCGTATCGCTATTGCAGCAGATAATAAATAAATAATAATGCATAAATCATTACATGCATTATAATGCATAAATCATTTACATTGAATCATCAAGCAATTCACGATTCATTCTTTCTTCATAACTGTATTGTTCCTTCTGTGGTTTCTAATATTAGGTAACTTTCAAAATTTAAATTCATTGAACCTAACCGCTTTACAAAAATAAGTTAATGTCAAAGTTGTTTATTTCGTTACTCTTCTACTAAAATCTCAACAATTTTCTATTTGGTAAAGACTTTACGGTATTTCATGTATCAAGTTTCAACTTTCATTTTTGCTAATTTATTATTTATTTTATTTAGTTATTTATTTATTTTTAAGCATTATTAAAATGTTTCATTTTTAGCATTTAATTTTATTATTATACAATATTAAGCAGTTTAATTTCAATTTTAAAACAGCAGATTGGTTTTAAGAACATTATTATTACTATTATATTATTTTTTTTTTAACATCTAATTTTAAAACATTAAGTTGTTCATAAACTGAATTTGATTGTATTCTGTTCAATTGAAAGTAAATATTTTTTAAACAGATGATCACTTGATGAAATATCTCTAAAAACTTTATTGAAATTTACATAAAACAACACATACACTTAAGAAACACAGGCTGAATCCTAGAACAAGCCAGACACTTGGCAAGGCAATACATGAGCTTTTATTGTTTTCTAAATTCTTTTCACATCTACTGTGTCTTGATCTGGATTAGTTTGATCAAATTTGTTGTTTTATTTTCTTTTTGATGGTTGGACTTTTTAAAGTGCATTTGCATCATGAGTTTTGTTTTTAGTTGTGTATTTTGTGAAGGAGTGGTCTGATGTGCAGCACTCATCGAGAGATTTTGTCAATGATAATGGATGTTATTGAAATTGGTTTATATGTATACTGTACACTCCCTCAAATCCCAACTTTGGGATCAGAGGTTGCACAGTAGGGCGGAGCATAAAAAACTTTTTTTTTAAATTATTTTATCCCTAGCGCGAAAAGTTGTCTGGTGGTATCAGTAATATACTTACAAAATTTCAAAACAATCAATAAATATTTTCTGGTTCCACTTTTGGGTCGAAATATGCAATTTTAGCCAAAAATGTTGTAATTTTTCACATTTCAGTAATATTTTAAATTTTCAATTTTCTCTTCGCCCTAGTGTGGAAAAAGTGAAAGAGTACATAAGGAACACAAGTCCAAAATATTAGGGTAATTAAAAAATATCTTCTGGTTCCACTTTGAGTTCTAAATATGTGAAATTTGTTGAAAATTATACAAATTTTCACATTTTAGTCATTTTTTTATTTCTCAATTTTCTATTCCTGCTGGCATGGAAATGTTAGAAAAATATGCAAGAAACATAAGTAAAAAACTTTATAATAACAAATAAATATCTCCCGTCTTCCTTTTCGGGGTCTAAAAATATCAAAGTAGCCGAAAAGTATGTAACTTTTCACATTTCAGAGATTTTTTTTTCTTATCAATTTTCTCTTCTTGCTGGAGCGGAAAGTATGGAAAATCATATGAGAAACATAGTAGAAGAGGTTATTGGTGACACTTGCCCTACATAATCGCAGCCAGGTTCTTCTATAAGTGCCCAGTATTCTTCAAGCACTCTTTGTTCATGGAGCGTTCCCTCAATATTCCTCTGAATTAAAGTTGGATCTTTTCGACGGTCAAAATACAATCTTTTCAAGATATTGGTGGATATGAAACTCTAATCTTGGACTTGGCATTCCATGCGATATTTATTTCTTTTTCTGTTTGTGGTATGCCTGTCTATAACTTTGGACATGTCGTCACGTTTCACGACTCGCAAGTCTTCAAGAAATGCGCCTGTTACTGATACTGCAACTCGGTTGGACACTCCTATTGTGTCCCAAGTTCTGGCTAGGGCAGGACAATGGGTTGTTTGTGATATACTTATAGTATTTATATTCGAATGCAATGAAACTAAAGGTTTATCACTAAGATAATGACACAGTTGTTCATCAACAAGACTAAACGATTTAAATAACTCTAAGTCTTTGATGAAGCAGTAGTGATTGTTTTTTCAATTTTATACCTTTTTCTGAAACTTTCTTATTCTTTTTTGAGCCTGCTCATTCATTTACTAAGTTTCCATGTTGTGGACCGTGTTTCCAAATGTATCAATTGGGTCTATCAACAATTTCCTTGACGTTCTTTCATCCTTAAAAAACTGTCTTCCAATTCTGGAATTTTTATATCATGTGGGCATTTACAACATTCTAGAGATGTACTATTGTAAGAAAAAATTTCTATCATGTGTTTTTTTCCCTTTCAATAAGAAAATTTTCAATTTTGACTTTGTCTGTTCTTTAGCGTCAAACTTCTTTATACTCTTGTATTTATCATTATATGAACCAATCATTTGGACTACTCTTGGCCTAGAAATCGTTGGAACTGAGGAGCCTGCTAAATTGCTTCAAACATTTCAGCCCATAATCCGCTATCACCCCAAAGGTGGGTCCGATTTTTAATTATATTTCGATTCATTTCTCACCAACAAAAAAGTACATTATATGTTCATAAGTTGGTAGAACGCCAGTTCTTAATTCAGTAGGATCCCAAAAAATGGGATGAGAAAAATCCCTTGTATACTGCGCCTTAATTGTGATATTGTAATATTTTCTATGCACACTAAGAGTTCAACACAATATTAAAAATTAAAATTTTGTAAACACTTTCAGATGTATTATGTTTCAATAATATACAGAAGCTAAAATTGAATATCTCATTAAGACCCTATCACGAGCGGAGCACTAAACCAACAGTAACACTAGAGTAAACGAACAGAAAGCTGAACTTATTAGAGGAATTTCACTCAGATCGCTTTTAATTCGATTGTTCTATGATTTTTGAGTACATTAATGCCACGAATTTGCCAGTTTAAGTAATAAAAATTAAATAAGAAGATATTTATTAATTATTTTAAATTTTTACACTTATCTTTGTCATATGATTTTCCGAATTTTCCGCGCGAGTGAGAAGAGAAAATTGATAAGGAAAAAAAATCTCTGAAATGTGAAAAGTTACATACTTTTTGGCTATTTTGACATTTTTAGATGCCGAAAAGGAAGACGGAAGATATTTATTTATTATTCTAAAGTTTTTACTTGTGTTTCTTGCATATTCTTCGAACATTTCCATGCCAGCAGGAACAGAAAATTGAAAAATAAAAAAATGACTAAAATGTGAAAATTTGTATATTTTTCAACAAATTTCCCATATTTAGAACCCAAAATGGAACCAGAAGGTATTTTTTAATTACTCTAATATTTTGGACTTGTGTTCCTTATGTACTCTTTCAGTTTTTACGCACTAGGGCAAAGAAAAAAATTTAAAATTAAAAATATTACTGAAATGTGAAAAATTGCAACATTTTTGGCTAAAATTGCATATTTCGACCCAAAAGTGGAACCGGAAGATATTTATTGATTGTTTTAAAATTTTGTGAGTATATTACTGATACCAATAGACAACTTTTCCGCGCTAGGGAGAAAAGAATTTCGAAAAAAAAAATTTTATCTCTCCGCCCTATTGCACAGGTCTTAGAATTTTGCAGATTTCTGGTCACTGCATTGTTTATATTTTTTTAAAACAGTAATTTCAATGTAATAATGCAATATGTTAAAATGAATGATTACAATGAATGAAAATGTTATGATAATTAAGAAAAAACTAAAATAATAAAAATTTAGATATATTTTTTAAATAAATAAAATATTCAAAGCAAAAGTCTAGTAAATAATCAGTAAATATATAGTTAGTTATTCACTATAAAGATGAGATGCATGTTTCCTAAATTATTCAATGAAACTTGCCTCATAAAGGTGCACTTCTAATTAACATCAAAATCATCAAATAAGGAAGTTTTATTTCAGGTTTAGTTAGATATAATAATAAAAAAAGTTTGATTAATGCATAAATGCATTTGATATAAAGATTTGATTACTACCAATGATATTAGCAATATCTGGAATTTTTTTCAGAAATAAATTAATTCTTCCTTCATAAAAAAGCATGAATTCATTCATATTAATAAAAATTATAAATTAAAATATATGTATATAACTGAAAAAAAGGTAACATTTTGTCTTTACATCTGAACTGAAAGTTTATTGTTTATACAGTCAAGGATCGATAATCTGTGCACCCATAATTTGCAATTTTCTATAATTTGTATTGCTTTACGGATGTAAACAAAGAAATAAACAGTTAAGAAAATGTACAAATTCATGATCCAAAAATGATTTTTTGAAATAAATAATAATAAAAAAAAGTCATAATAAGACATCTCTTTTTATTGAATATAACTTTTTTTTATTTTATTAACAGTAAAAAACAAACTACAGTCAAAGTTCCATAATCTGCACAAGCTGGGTCTAAAGGATGTGTGGATTATGGAATATTGTGGATTATAGATTACTATGGTTTATGCGTCATTTATTATTTCTTGACAGCATTTTAATTCTATGATCAGTATAGTAAGATAATATAAAATAAGAAATCTAATAATTAATTTAATATGCTATCTCAAAAAATGTCTTTTTAAAGTTATTTCATTATAAAAATTGATTGCATTTAAATACAAATAATCACTTACATAATCCGAGTTACATTAAACAGGCAAGAAAACTCATGCATTAAGCATAGATTATGAAGCACTTTCCAACACTTCATGAAATCTTTAACAAAACTTCGTTATTTCAAGAAATAATAATGTATGGCCAAATACACCCAAGTATGTATTCCAGTACTTTTGAACAGCCCTGTATTTCATCTGTCAGTTGACATAATGGGAAAATTTAGTTTAGCAAGAAAATGCCCAGTAGCTAGAAATTTCTTTTCCAGCAATTCATACTATTAGATAAAAACATACTTCAATACTTTTGTTCAGCCCTGTAGTTCACCTTGTACCTTTAATACACGTCAGGATAAAGCTAAAAAAATTTTTTTTTAATACTCTTAAAACAACTGAAATCACATTCTCATAAATTATCATTCATAGGCGTCCATGTACCGAATTCTTTGTGTGGTCCTGTATATCCTTTTATCTATATTCTACAAACATTTCTCAGTAAATTGAGTGTAGTTCAGCATAAAAATGCATAACGTATTTAAGAACCATGTTTAAGTAATTTATGCTCATATTCAGTAACGTTGGCAAACTCTTTTGGGTAGCCCTGTATATCAACCATAACATTTATGCATGCCATATAATGTGCATATATTTAGTGAAACCTAAACACGAATATCATAATGAAAATGCATTTCATTCCTTCATGAGCCATCATCGGAAACATATACAGTACTTCGAAAAGATTATACTATTTGAAATTTTTTGTGTGGCCCTGTAAATGCTATGTACTTCATATTATGCAAGACGGTATCGTGCAATTTATATTAAGCTTCAGTGAAATACACCAATTTTACTATACATGAAACAGCTTAATATATTTAAAATATGTCGTACACAATTCCCCCTTTACCATTATCTAATGAAATTCTTTTGTGCGGCCCTGTAAATGAATAATAGCTATATTTTCACTGCATACATTACACAATGCATATTTCAGTGTACTTTGTGAGTCCATATGAATATTGAGTATGTTTGACTGGGTGTGACACCTTTAAAATTCATTTGAACGATTTTCCCCCGTAGGCCGTAATGTAATTGAAAACTTTTGACTCTCCCTGTAAATAAAATAATCATGGTAGAAACTTCATTTTCAATAGGGTTTGTGCTAGGGTAAATATCAATAAAGTATAAAATTTTCATAGCAATCCGAGTATAATTACAGAAATTAGAGTGCGGCCAGACAAACCGAATGCATAAGCACTTTTCAACTTTGTTGGAAAAAGCTAAAAAAGTAGATGTTTTATTATGATTTTTTTCAAATTTTTTATTATTTGTTTTAAAAAATCATTTTTGGATCACAAATTTTTACATTTTCTTAACTGTTTATTTCATTGCTTACATTTGTAAAGTGACGCGAATTATAGAAAATTGAAGATTATTGGTGCACCGATTATTGATCTTCGACTGTTTTATGGAACCTATGTAACAGTTTTCATTTATATGCACATATATCTAAAAAAATTTTTAATAATAGGCATTTTTTGAGACAGCATATTAAATTAATTGTTAAATTTCATATCTATTTTTTCAAATTATACTGAATATAAAATTAAAATGCTGTCTAGGAATAATAAAATGATGTAGAATCCATAATACTGTATAATCCACAATATTCCATAATCCGCACAAACTTTGGCCCCAACTTGTACGGATTATAGACTTTGACTGTATTTGTTAATTATGTGTGGATTATATGGTTGCAGATTTAAGAGAGTCTACTGTATTACTTTTTCGTGTGTGCATCTGTGTGTGAATGAGTATATTTAGGCTTAAGTTTAACTTTTGTCATCAGGGCTGGCAAGTTTCTGCCAGGGTGGTTTAAACCACCGGTTAAAACCGGCATGGCAGAAACTAGTTTCTGCCAGTAAGTGGCAAGAACTGGCAGAAACTAAAAAATAATAAGAAGAACTTTAAGCTGCAACGATTCATAATTCCCATATGTATTTAATGTATAAAGAATTTAGTTAAATTAAAATAAAGATTATAAATCTTATTTAAAGTAGGAAAAAGTATCAAAAGGATCATATAAATATACTTTGTTTATATAATAATTTTCTGTCACTTGAATAGAGAAATTTTCATAGCAGTAATCTGATGCTGCACAAGTTTGACTACTGATATTACTGTTTACGGTTGAATTTCAATTTAAAAGTTATAAAAAAAAGAAATGTACAAAAAATTCTATGTTATTTTAACATCACTTTTCAGAGTATTTTTAAATAAATAATACACTGCAAAACCTTAAAAGTTATCTACTAGTACATACAAAGAGATGGTTCTTATTTAAAATACAAAATTAAATAATTGTAGCACAAAAGTAACAGAAAAAAAACTTAATGAAATATTTTGTACAATTATTTTACAATATTGAAAAAACAAATTCACTTTTGTTGAAAAAGTAATAATGAACTAAGAGCATTCTATAATGTATATTATAAATTTCACTAACTTTTCTTAACCTAGACTGTTTTTTTTAATTTGTTCTGAATGAAAGAAAGAAAAGAAAGAAAAAATATTCATTCAAGACCAGCATTACTTGCTGGTAATGTAATTATTGAGGATGTAAAATTTGAAAAATGTTCATTTTCACCGGTATTTGTTTTTAAAAGCAATCCCCACAGAAATCATAACATTTTCCTGGACTTCCTTGGGGAAATATGTTTCTGAGAAAGGAGTTTATTTTGCTATGGGGTTATTATATATGGCACAAAATTTAGATGAATATCAAAAAGCAATTTTCTTCCCCTTTCTTTATGCTCAAATACCAATTCTGATCCCATATACTTAAAATGAATTGAATAAGCTAGCACCGCATTAAATGAGATTTGAATCCTGCATTTGTGAATTTCCATAATATTTCCATCATTTAAGTAAAGTTAAGCAAATTTTATGAGTAGCTGCAATAGAACAGTCATGTTTTTTACTTTTATCTAAAGCAACAGCAATAATTTTAACATTTGTAACAATATTTAACTCCTTATAAATCATGATATTTATTTACAATTTTAACAACTGCTATGTCCTTAATATAATTTTCATCATTTTCAGTTATTTGCAAATAATAGGGATCATTCTTCTTGAAAGATTCAAAACTATCAAATTCTAATTTATTTTTTTAAATTAAAACTATTCACAATATTTTACTTATTATTTATTCTGAATAAAATATATATAAGCAATTTAATATCACTAAAAAGTCTCAGATTATGTCATAAAATGAGTTTATGCCAGTTGTTGCCAGTTTCTGCCAGTTAAAACCAGTTATAACCACTTTTTGCCACTGACACGGTAGAAACTATTTTCTACCGGCAAAAACCCAGCCCTGTTTGTCATGCAGAATGAGAAATTTTGTTTTGGGGGAAACCATCTCTCATTAGTAGTTATAAAAATATATAATCCTTTTAAATAACAGAGGTGGCTAACCTTGACATGGTGAGACTGTGTTTTCATGGAACTCGTAATAGAATTACATGTGATTTTTCCCCTCGAGTGGTGAAGGTGAGGTGACCTTGTTAAGGGGACCCTCCTCCACTATTTAAATGGACTTTAGTGTATGGGGAGAGTCAGAGAAAAGATTTTTGTAATATTTACATGTTGCTAAGTGATAAGGATGAAGAGTAGGTATACTACATGATTATCATGTTGGCCAAAGTACTTTCACCAAACTGCAAGATTAGCTGAATTTGAATAATGGATGATCATAAATATTATACATTTACCTGTCGTTAAACATGATATAAATACTTGTTTGTTTCGCCATCAAAAGATTTATAATTTGACCTTTTTGTTTGAATTTTCATCAGAGTTTTATGCATTTATTTGTTCATATTTAATTTAAAAATTACAATTATGTTAATCTGAATAATTTTACATATTGTTTGTGAAGTTTCATAATTTAGCAAAATTGGTCAATGTGATAATCAAGTAGCACCAGATGAAGATGGTAAATAGATGTAAAAATGGACCATCATGAAAAAATATATGTATGAAAAATAAAGGTAAGTTTTGGCTTAAAAATATTAATGTGTTTACCCCATTCTGTTTACTAAAATAAGTTAAGGTTAAGATATATATCTTCCTAACTTCTGTATTAAAATGATAGCACAAAACTGCATGTGTCACTATTTCTATTTTTGCAGAAATCATGCATGCATTTAAAACATTATTAATATGTTTTTTGCTGCACATAATTTCATTTATTTATGTACAGTCAAAGATCGATAATCCGCTCACCCATAATCCGTTATTTTCTATAGGTTTGAGAGGGTTTGAGAGAACAATGTTTTGAGGTCTAGAAGCTACAATGGCTGTTACCTCGAATGATCCTTAATACACAGAAACCAACACAGAACACCTTTTATTATTACATGAAATACAGTACATACATTTAATACACATCACATGGACAACACAAGACATCCATGCCGCTAGCTGGATTCGAACCAGGGTCCAGCGGCGTGGGAGGAGCCGTCGCTACCGACCACGCCACTGGATCGGCGTTATTTTCTATAATTCGCGTTGCTTTATGAATGTAAACAATGAAAAAAACAGTTAAGAAAATTTAATTATTTGTGATCCAAAATTGTTTTTTTTAATAATAAAAAATTGAAAAAATCTTATTAAAATATACATTTTTTTATAACTTTTTTATTTTATTAACAGTGAAAAACAGATTACAGCATTATTGAACATATGTAATTATTTTTATCTAAATGTACATACACATATATATAAATTCTTTAATTAGATAACTTTAAAAAGGCATTTTTTGAGATAGTATATTAAATTAATTAATAGATTTCATATTTATCTTTTCAAATTATACTGATTATAGAATTAAAATTCTATCTAGGAATAATAAAATGACATATAATCCATAATACTCTATAATCCACAATTTTCCATAATCTGCACAATTTTTGGGTGAAACGTGTGCGGATTATAGAACTTCAACTGTATATGTAAGTAGGTAAATGATTATTATAGATATTTTCTGTTAGAAAACAGGAAATTTATTAGGTTTTTTTTTTTCAAATGTTTAATTTAAAAATGTGGTCACATAACCTTGCTTATGTCTGTCAAATTTGACTATAATTCATCTCATTTGAAGTTAAATAACTTTTCTAAAAAAGAACTGATTTCCTACTAAAGTAACTTTATTACATTTAATCAAATTTATCTGAAATATTAAAACAATATAAGTAAGTGTGACCTCTTCAAACGAAAATTTTGAAATGCAAGAATCTTCATAATGTTAAATTGGTTGTCAGTGAATGCTATGGCTGTAATGATAACAATTTTAAAAAATATATAAGTATTATTTGTTATTCTGCTGCAAATCTTGCCAATAGCATCTTTCATATTATCATGTGTTCAAATTAGAAATGACATGTTGATTATTGAGTATATTTTGCTTTTTGATTGTACTTATTGCTGTTACTTTTACTTGTATTTTTAAATGAAAAGAATACAATGCAAATGGTAAGGATAGAAATTACATGTATAAGCTGTAATTTTTTGATATACAATGAAAAATTCAAACCAGTGCATGCATAAAATGAAATAATTACTAATTTTGGTACTTACGTATTAACGCCACTGCAGCAAAAGTTGCGATAATGCGTCAATAAAGAGCAATCTTATTGTTTGCATGAGCACTAGGGATGGACATTATTTAACGTATTAGGATAAAAATCACTGTTACTATGCTGGAACCTAATATTGCGTTAACATGTTACCGAAAAACCCCTGTTAATTAAATAACATATGGTTTTAAATGGCGCCGTGTTCATTCATTTGCCTTATTTAAAAACTCAATTTCGCATCTCTAAAATAGAACAATATCCACTAAAAATGTCCTGAAATGTTTCTTTTAAGACGAGCGCACTTTATTGGCCCTGTCTTCACTCTCTGGCCATAGGCAACTCTGTTAAGCGTGTGGTACTTAAAGATTGTTTTGCATTTCATCAATCCCTAATGCAAGAATAGAAACAATTTGTAGTCCTAATTAAATGTTTTTTCGACTTGGTCCCTGTTGCTAGATTACCACCATCACATACTTTTTCCGATTCTGGTGGCACAAAGTTGAGAAAAATGAAACGCTGAAATAAATAGTAGACCCGAAAAACATCTGAATATTTGTAAGAAAAAAGGTCATGCTTCACTTGATTTGTAACAAAACTATTTTCAACCAAAGACCATGTTACAAATAAAGATAGAAAAAATTGATTGGAACAATAAATTATATCGATATCGAAAGACAAACACTCCTTTTCCCTAGAGATATCTAACGATATCGTGTGCCGACCCCCCCCCCCCACCCCCTAAAATTATAACATTATATTTGCACAGCCCCAAAAACACTAGATTATTAGATCTAAATATTTTCCCTTTGTACACCTGCATTACAAATGCATTTTAAATTGAGTTTTATCTTTGAATTTTGCAATATATTTGCCATTTGTGTTACCTAAATGAGGAAAGCATTGATTTCTAACCCCCCCCCTCCCCCTCCACACACACCAAGAAAAAACAGCGAAACTCGAGCTCAGAATCATTAAATTTATAAAAGTACATTTTTGCAATATTTAAGTGAAATGCATTTATTTATAGTTCTATGCCTTAAAAATTAATTCTCAATTTTAGATAAAAAATCTATTTAAAAAAAAACTGAACATTATTTCTACATTCAAATAAAATGCACGAATTTATAATTTTTTAATTGATTAAATCGTCCAAAACTTGTACATTGGAACTTCAGAGAGAATTCCGCAGTTGAAACCAACCACAGATAATTTCTAAAAGTTCCTAATTCATTTGAGATATTTAATTGTAGCTGCAATAAATCTAGTTTTTAAAATAGATAATGACCATTTATCGTTTGAGTAACTTTCAATAAAAGCAGATAATTTAACATGTTTGCAATTATTCATCTGTAAATATTTTCTGCTGAGACTGTAACATTTGGTTCAAGAGTGTTTTAATTGAAAAAATATAGTGATAATAAATATAACAGAACTGACAATTTTATCTGAGTGAATGACATTTGATTAAAAGTGTTTGTTTATTCTTTATGGTTTTCGAAAGTAATGAAAGAGGAAGTATTAAATGATTTTCAATAGGGAAAGATTCTGTGTTGATATTGGAAGGGTGATGAGAGAAACGGGGTCTTTACTCATTTTTGAATATTTAAAAGGGTTATTACTACATGTTCATGGAATTTTTTAGAGAGAGAGGGGGGAGATTTTGTCATTATAAATTTTGTTTTCCGGCCAAATATTTTTATTATTTTTGTTTTCGCTAAAAAAAAAAGAGAAAGAAAGAAAATAGTCTTCCAATAATTTGTAAAATAACTTAATTTTAGTACAGTTGTAATTAATTTGAAAAGTATATTTGTATGAACGAAATTTGTTTGTATGAATTGCATTCGATTAAAAGAATATAAATAATATTTTTGTGTTCTTGTGAAATTAACTTTGAATAGGTGTTGATAGATGTGTGGTCGCTATTAAGTCGCGGATCAATTTTTCTTTTATAATATTTTACAATGTAGTTGAAAAGTGTTTATGAATTCGGTTTGTCTGTCCTTGCTCTACCTCGTGTAAATATAGTCTGATTGGAATTGATATATGTATTATTAGAATTTAGTATGGCGTGTTCGATTTTGAGAAAAAAGTTTGCAGGACCTCTCAGAAGAGTTCCATTACTGTACGGTGTGTGTTGAAAAATCACTCGCTGTGTATTACTGTATTTAAAACATACTAAAATTGATATACATCACTGTCGTGTACTACAAGGTTCTTACTAAAGAATATGGTGTGCATAGAATCTATCGCTTATTTATAAGAACATACAAAAGTATTTGGGTATAGAAGAAAATTAAAATTAATTGAATTATTGAAACCTATGAACAAAAATTGCTGGAAGTGCGTTTTCAATAATGGTATGCGTTTTAAAGTTTAAATACTTTTTAAATGTTACTTGGTTTGTACAAATTTTAGATCATATGCAAGGTCGAATAAATGTTTTTAATAATATTCGTCTATTGGCTGAAATTGCTGAATCGAAATTATCAATTGTGCTATGCGTTTAACAGAGATAACTTTTAGCATATTATATGTAGTAAGCACACATGTCTGTAGATCATATACAGTGCTGAAAAATATCGTATATTTTAACGACTACTCATGTAATTGCAGAAATTGTATTTCCAAATGCATTATGTTCTTTTCCAAAGTGTTCAGTAAGACGCCATCCTGCCTTAGTAAATTGTCAAGTTTTGTTATAGCATTCTAAATGTGTTGGAAGGTGTTTCATAATCTATCCTGCATAAATTTATTTTTCTTTTTGTTAGAAATCGTGTTTAAACTCTATTTATTACTATGCAGGGTGTCTTTTATCATTTACCAATTACTAATTTCTAAACCGTTAGTTTTAGCGCTATAGTTACAATTGTAAAAATGTTTTAAATTTTCTTTTCCTGTGCATCATATAAAAACCAATTTACATTATTTTTAAATAGATAAGAAATTACAAATTTTATCCAATGTGTGAGTCCTATAAGCTTTATTTTTTCATGTTCTAACAAGTAAAACAGTAAAAATTTATTCTTGTATGCTCAAAACTTACTGAATTATGATACTTAGAATTTTATGAATTTCTAATGTTTTAATCACCATAACTGAAAAACCTGTTTAAGTGTCAGAAAATGTCAAAAATGCATGAAATTCAAAGTATCATAATTAATTAAGTTTAGTCTTGTCTTGCAAAAATTAAGTGTTTAATCACAAATTGATTTTGAATAATCTTAGTAAAATATAGCATTTATAATTATGTCAAAAAGTTATTTAAAACGTTTTGTTTCAAAGACCTTCTAATTAAAATATCCGTTAGTTACAAGTTATAAAAATAACAGGTTGTTGGAACCTGTTACCTGTTAAAGAATTGAACGATGTAACTTGTTAACGAAAATAACTATATTTCTCATCTCTAATGAGCACACAGTTATTTTTTGGATTCCTTGTTGCCTTGTTGTTTGCTAATTTTTGATGCCATTTTTTGTGCACGTGTGAACAACAAGATTGCTCTTCATTGGTGCATTAGCGCAGCTTATGCTACGGCGACGTTAATACTTTCTTTTATGATGCTATTTCTGTTATTTAAAATTAATTAATTAGATGTTATATTGCTGTATATATTGCTTGCTTAGTACCGTAGACTCCTTCAAATCTGCATCCCGGATTTGAGTACCACTATACATAACACTGCACATAATTTACAGATCCACATGTAATTTACAGATGCAAATAATGAAACATTCAGTTCAGATATAGAGACAAAATTTTACTTGTTTAGTTTATATCATTTCTATATATATTTTAATTTGAAATTTTGTTAATATTACTAAATTCATGGTTTTTTTCATGAAGAATGTATAAATTTCTTTCTAAAAAAAAATTCAAGATATTGCTGATATCACTGGTAATCACAATCTTCATATCAAATATATTTATGTATTAATCAAGCTTTTTTGGTTATTAAGTTTGGATAAACCTGAAATAAAACTTCCTTATATTATGATTTTGATGTGAATTAGTAATGCATCTTTATGAGGAAAGTTTGATTGAATAAATTAGGAAAAATACATTTCATCTTTATAATGAATATTTAATCATACATTATTGATTATTAATTTCTTGATCTTTGCCTTTAATATTTTAATCAATTTAAAAATGATTTAAATTTTTATTATTTTAGTTTATTTCTCATTTTAATATTTTATTGTATTGTAAGAATTCATTATAGTTTTGATTGCATCATTAAGTACACTCAAATTACTATTTAAAAATGTAAACAAAGCAATGACCAGAAATCTGCAAAATTCTAAAATCTGAACAACCTCTGGTCCCAAGCTGTGCAGATTTGAGGGAGTCTAGTGTATTATAATTTTGCTTTTGTTATTGTCTAAGAGTAATATAGGGCATTAAAAAGACCTTGGAAATGAAGGAAGTTCATTAGATATTTTGAGAAAATTTAAAATTTTTAGCAAGTAAATTTTCTTAATGTTTTAACTTTTTTTCACCTATTGATCAATGCAAATGTACAATTTGTGAGACTTTGGAAAGAGAATGAAAATGTCTTAAGATATTGCATGATTTTAAAATGTTTTGGGATGAAGCATTATTATATTAATTCTCTCTGTTGGGAAAATGTTTCTAGTGAATGTTCTTCTGGACAAAATATTGAAAAAAATGATTGTTTTAGATAGAAATATATTCATTTGGAAACAATTGGAAAAAGGAGTTAAGATGTAAGAAATGAAAAACAGCTGCTTTGGTAAAATTTTATCAATTTTAAAAGAAATATTTTGTTTAGTCACTTACCACTTATGTATTAAATGAATAAATGAATTTCAGACTGATAAGACAGACCCCAAAGTTAAAGTTTTTCAGTAGAACTTGTTATGAATTATAACTGTGTATATCAAAAAGAGATTCAAAGTGTTCTTCGATCTAGAAATAGTGTGCATTTATTCACAACAGCTATGTTCCCTCACGATATTTGTTTAACTTTTTTAATTTGTTTAGATGCAAAAAAGAAGGGAAAAATTACAACGAGAACTTTTATTGAGTTATTTTACTGATCTGGAAACCTGTTTCTGTTTCTGATAAAAATAAAAATATGGAAGATGTGATTTGGAGAGACAATCCATCATCTAAATTCAAGAAAAAAAATATGGCTTTTTTTTAAATTAATTGAAAATACCAGAAAACTTTAAGCTGGAAATACTTTGACACTTTACATGGGAAATGTGTGGCTTGTAGATGGAAGAGCAAAATCACCTGTTCAAAAAATTTATGAGCAAGCAAATTTCTCAAATTTCACATTCTGCTTCTAATTTTTATAACTTGGAAAGATATACAAAGAACAATTTTTTATTAGTTGAAGAGAGAAATATTCCACGAAATAATGGTGTTTAGATGAATGCTATGCCTATTTTGAGCATTATCAAATTTCATGGAATGAAATATGTGTCAGTGCCAAATAATAGACTATCTATTCCAGATTCTAAAACCACCATTTTTGTATTTTTTATTATTTAGCATAAAAATATGACAAACGTTTAAATTTCTAAATTAGTCTTTTGTAGAACATTTATTTTAACATAAATAATGCACAGGACAAGAGTGTGTGATGCACGGGATAAATTAAAAATGCTTACAATTTGAAAAACTATTAACATAAATTTATCCTAATAATGCATCTATTTTACTTTTTAAAAGTATAAAATAAATTAGAAAGGGTTTCCATCTAAAATAAATACTACTACTTGTGAAACTTACAGCAGTTTTTATGTGATGCACGGGACATCTCTTTAAGTTGCCTTAAATTTGAAACTACAGCTGGGAAAATAATTAAATGAAGGTAATTTTTTATTAAATCAAATATAAATATATCTGCAGCTACTTTGAAAATCAAAAACTTGAGTCGAGGTGCAGTATTTTTATTTGTAGAGATAAATGAAATATAGGTGTATGACTGTATGTTATTTTTAGTATTGTAAACATCAGTTTATATCTCCATATACATATAAAAAAATCATGTAAAAAAATACATGAATTATAAATTTCAGGAAAGATACTTTGATTAGCCATAAATAAAATAGAAAAAATTATATTTTATTTTTTGAGAGTATGGTTCACTTTTGTAAGAAATGCTCATTAATGCAATTATATGTCATTTATTGCATAATTTCTTAATAAATAAATGTTAATGTTTCTTTCATAAGTATTAAGTGTTCCTGCTGCACTTTAAAAAAAGAGATAATATTGTGATCCTATGGGATCATGAAACATCCCACTGTAAAAATTTATGAGTTGAATTCAATAAGTTTTAAACAATGACCAAAGGGTTTCAAAGGAGCATTTAATACGTTAAACGTTCGCCGCATCTTTGACATCTTCTTGCAAGAGGGTGATACGAGGAATCGATGTAAATTATTTGCGAACATCTTAAATCTATTTCATAAATTTTCTCGCTGTGAGTCTATAAATCTTGTCATTAAAACTCCCATGTAAAAAGTATTCTTTATGATACTCTAAGAAAGTGGCATGTGACAAAATCATGTCATGTGTATTAAAAAGGTGAAAATTTTCAATTATCATTCATAATTTGAAAAATTTAACTGCAACAGCCAATGGAGTTTTTTAAAAAGAATAGAAGAAAAGACTTATTAGAAAAAGATGCTATAGAGGTTAAAAAGAAGAAAATAAAGTTAGCAACTAAAGAAACGAATAATAAAATTAGAAATGTAAATCTATTGCTAAAAAAATATTGATTGCAAATATAAAGCTATGAAATATCTGTATATATATATATAAATATATATATATATATATTATATATGTGGGATTAAAAATTGAAGTATTCAGCAATAAAAGATAATAAACTCCATGATTTAATGAACGTGATATCCCAATTAAGACTCGTGTGATGATGCGTGGAAAGAACGAGGTGTTCTATAGATTTCAGCGATGGCGAGTTTGATGGATTTTTAATCCAAAGCTCAGGGAAGCTTATTTATTTTAAATATTATTCAGTTCTACTGTTATCATTGAATGTTACTTGCATATTTTATGTCTATTAAACCCTTTTTATCTTATCAAGAATATTAGTTTTACTTAAATCATAAGCTAATCACATAATAACCCACAAGTTTTGGGGGCTCGTTGCCGAGATTTGAATGATTTCGCTGATTTATATTTGAATTTGAATTTCACGATGAAAGCTATTTTACACTAAGAAGATCTAAGTGTAAGAAAAATGTTTTGCTTTTAAACTAATACGTATTATGTAAAAAAAAGGAACTGTTTGTTATATGTGTAATGATTAGAAATTATCCGTAATCAAGCCTGCAAGATAGTGCACTATATTGTTTTGTTGAAGTGTAAACAAAAATTATAATGTCTGTTCTGAATAAAGCTAGAAAGGCGGACTTGTTAACATTGTGTGATGACCTAGGTATAGTTGTGCCTCAGAGTCCAAGAATCATTGATTTGATAAAGTTGGTGACTGAATCGAAGGATTATGAAGAAAATTTTGTAAAAGTTCGACTTGAAGTTATTGCCGCGGAGAGAATAGAAAAAGAAAGACTAGAAGCAGAAAAAGAAGAAAGAAGATTAGAAGCAGAAAAAGAAGAAAGAAGACTAGAGGCAGAAAAAGAAGAAAGACGATTAAGGCTGGAGGCAGAAAAAGAAGAAAGAAGGCTAGAGGCAGAAAAAGAAGAAAGAAGGCTAGAGGCAGAAAAAGAAGAAAGAAGGCTAGAGGCAGAAAAAGAAGAAAGAAGGCTAGAGGCAGAAAAAGAAGAAAGAAGACTAGAAGCAGAAAGAAGATTAGAAGAAAAGAAGATGGAGATGGAGTACGAGTTACGAAAAATTGAACTTCAAGGAAATATGACAAGTACAAGTGACGGTTCGGCTGTAACTGGTTCAGGTAAGCAACCAGATTTGTCTAAATTAATGTCACACTTTGATGGGAAGGGTGATATTAGTATCTATTTAGCTCTATTCGAGAGACAGATTTCTAGGATGAATATAACAAAAGAGAATTGGGTCATGCACTTATTAAGTTTAATGCCGCTAGAAATTGCTAATGTTATAACTAGAGAGCCAGAAACATTAACAAATAACTACGATTATGTAAAAAACTTGCTGCTCAAAAGATTCAAATTGACGCCAGAAGAGTTTAGGCAAAAATTAATGTCGCATAAGAAAGAAAACTCAGCCACTTGGCGCGATCTAGCATTTGAGTTAAGGAATTATTTAGAAGAATGGATTACCGGTCTTGATGTGTCGAATTTTGAAGATTTAAAAGAATTAATACTGGTAGATCAAATCAAAAGAAGATTACCGATAGAAATGAAGGAACATTTCATCGATGATCTTCCCAAAATTAAAAGTGTTGATACATTAGTTTGTAAACTAGATGATTACGAAACAGCAAGGCGTAATATTAAAACCATGAATAGAAATTCACACCACTTTGAAGATAGGAAGTCAAAAATGCGCGAAAATAACAATTCAAAACCGTGGTTACCATCTCAACGTTATGATACTTTAAGAAAACAACAATTTTCAGATAATACAGCTAATAAAAATGAATATTCTAATTTAAATGAAAGAAACAGGGCACAAATTAGATGTTTTAAATGTAACCGTCTTGGCCACGTAATATCCCAGTGTAAAAATGGGAATAATAGTCAAATAAATTATGACAGCCAAAATCGGAGCCAAAACCCGCGATTATCCAATCACAAAGAAGTGAGTTGTGCATTAATCAAAGAAACAAACAGCGCCAAACCGGGTCACATGTTAGACACCGATATTAACGGGAGCCAAAACCCGCGATTATCCAATCACAAGGAGATAAATTTTGCAGTAATCAAACAAACAAACAGCGCCAAGCCGGATCGCATGATAAATATTGATATTAACGGTGAAAAGACACAGATCTTTTTTGACACTGGAAGTGATATCAGTCTGGTCAGTTATGAATACTATACGAAAATTGGATCGCCAAGATTACGTTCAAATAATATTTCTTTGTCAGGCATAGAAAGAGTAGTCGTTTATCCTAAAGGATACTTTTCATATGAATTTAATATTGATGGTTTTCTAATTAAAGCAAATTTGTATGTATTAGAATCTCTTTCATATGATATTTTATTGGGATATGATGTGATTAGCAAATTAAAATTGGCGATAGACGAGAACGGAATTAAGATCGTTGGCGAACGCAACAATATTGAAGTAGGTTATACTGAAGTTCAGAAGAATTCTGACATAAAATTGAATTATGCTGCCATAAATAAGAATGAAAAGAAAACGTCAACGTTAGATAATTCACGTGATGAAAATATTATAATTGTAAATGATAATAATACAGGAGATAATTTCTTAATTAATTTAGCGAGCGTCATAGAAGATGATGAAATTGATTTAGATCACGTGAGAAATTTTAATATAAGAAAACAAATAAATGAATTATTAAAGGGATACAAGCCAAATAAATCAAAAGATACAGGATTACGAATGAATATAATTTTATCTGATGAAATTCCTGTTTGTCAACGGCCACGAAGATTTCCTTTTAAAGAGCAAGAAATAATCGAAAACCAGGTTCAGCAATGGTTGAAAGACGGAATTATAAGGCGCAGTTTTTCAGATTACGCTGCACCGGTAGTTTTAGTTAAAAAGAAAGACAACTCGTATAGGTTATGCATAGATTACCGTAAACTGAATAAGAAAATAATCAAAGATCGGTACCCATTACCTTTAATTGAAGATGTTTTAGATAAATTAGAGAGATCAAAAGTATTTACGACTCTCGATCTAAAGAATGGTTTTTTTCATGTTGAAATTGAGGAGAAAAGCAGGAAATACACCGCATTCGTGACACACGAAGGGGAATATGAGTTTTTGAAGTGTCCATTTGGTTTATGTACATCAGGAAACCAGTTCCAAAGATATGTAAACACGGTGTTTAGAAAGTTATTACGTGACGGCACAGTAGTTATTTATATGGATGATTTTATTATTCCATCACAAACTGAAGAAGAAGGTTTAGAGAAATTGAAACAAGTACTTGAAGTTGCAGCGGATTATGGGCTAGAGTTTAACTTCAAAAAATGCAAATTTTTAAGGAAAAAAATAGAATTTCTTGGTTATATAATTGAAAATGGGACGATACAGCCATCTGAATCGAAGACATCAGCTGTTTGGAATTTCCCTCAACCAAAAACGATAAAACAATTGCAATCATATTTAGGATTAACAGGTTATTTTCGTAAATTTATTCCGAACTATGCTCGAATAGCCAAACCATTGACTGATTTATTGCGTAAAAATGTCACATTTGAATTTGGCACAGAACAAATACAGGCGTTTAAAAAATTAAAAGAAATATTATCGCAAAAACCAGTATTTCATTTATTTAAACAAGGATCAGCACTAGAATTACACACCGACGCCAGTAGCCATGGTTTCGGAGCAGTACTACTACAAAAAGCGGATGATGGAAAATTCCACCCTATACAATACATGAGCAAAAAGACAACCCCGCAACAAGAAAAATATTGTAGTTATGAATTGGAGGTATTGACAATAATTGAAGCTCTTAAAAAATTCAGGAACTACTTACTTGGTACAAAATTCAAGATAGTAACTGATTGTGAAGCATTTCAGAAAACATTAAACAAAAAAGATTTGGCTCCAAAAGTCGCAAGATGGGCTTTATTCATGGAAGAATTTGATTATGAAATCACACATAAACCAGGGAATAAAATGAAACATGTAGATGCTTTGAGCAGGAATACTGTTTTAGTAATTACAAGATCACAGAGTGAGATGACAGCTAGAATAGCTATAGCACAGGAGAAAGATGAGCTCATAAAATCAATAAAATCTTTAGTTGAAAAAGGTGAAGAAAATGAATATCTTATCAAGAATAACGTGTTGTATAAGTTTGATAACGGAAGAGAGTTACTTGTAGTGCCTGAAGAAATGCAAAAAGAGATTATTCGTAAAACACACGATAAAGGGCATTTTGCTGCAGTCAAAACAGAAGAATTAGTAAAAAAAGAGTTCTTCATCCCTAACCTGAGAAAACAAGTTGAAACAGTGGTAGTAAATTGCATCGAATGTATTCTATTTAACAAGAAACGAGGCAAAGCCGAAGGTTTTCTAACGCCCATACCAAAAGAGAATATACCATTAAGCACATACCACATTGATCATATTGGACCGCTGCCATCAACAAACAAGAAATATCAGCATATATTCACAGTTGTAGATGCCTTTACTAAGTTCGTATGGTTTTATCCGGTGAAATCTACGACAGCTCAGGAAGTCATTGAAAAGTTATCATTGCAACAAACTGTGTTCGGGAATCCCAGCAAAATAATAACGGATCGGGGACCAGCGTTCAGATCAGATGAGTTTATAGAATACTGCAAAGAGCAAGGGATAGAACACGGTAAAATTACTGCAGGAATGCCCAGGGGAAACGGACAGATCGAAAGAATTCATAGCATCCTGATTCCTGTACTAGCAAAGCTATGTGGGAATGAGCCCACAAAATGGTATAAATATGTGGCAGATGTGCAGAGAATTCTCAATAGTACAGTTACAAGAAGTACAAAATACAGCCCGTTTGAATTGATGATTGGCGTAAAAATGAAAAATAAAAATGACTTAAGGATTAAAGAAATACTAGAGGAAGAAGATATAAACCACATGATGATGGAACGGGAAAATGTAAGAGAAGAAGCGAGAAAAAATATTTTGAAAATACAAGAAGAAAATAGAAGACAATTTAACAAGAAGAGGAGAGAGCCCAAGAAATATAAATTAAATGATCTCGTGGCAATCCAAAGAACGCAGTACGGCACAGGTCTGAAATTAAAGGAAAAATTCCATGGACCTTATAAAGTTACTAAAGTAAAGTCAAATGATCGTTATGATGTAGAAAAAATTGGAGACCATGATGGTCCCAACAAGACCTCAACTGCTGCAGAATATATGAAGCCATGGAGTAACGCATCTGCATAACGTGACATGTTTTTGTTTTATGTTTACCTGTTTTGTATATGTAAATTTGTGTCTAAATTTTTATAAACAGCTGCCGAGGACGTCAGAAACGTCAGGATGACCGAGAATGTGGGATTAAAAAATGAAGTATTCAGCAATAAAAGATAATAAACTCCATGATTTAATGAACGTGATATCCCAATTCAGACTCGTGTGATGATGCGTGGAAAGAACGAGGTGTTCTATAGATTTCAGCGATGGCGAGTTTGATGGATTTTTAATCCAAAGCTCAGGGAAGCTTATTTATTTTAAATATTATTCAGTTCTACTGTTATCATTGAATGTTACTTGCATATTTTATGTCTATTAAACCCTTTTTATCTTATCAAGAATATTAGTTTTACTTAAATCATAAGCTAATCACATAATAACCCACATATATATATTACAAATTAAAAAAAAATTTCGCCAAAATTAACCTATATACTATATTAATTTTCTTATAACAATATTCCGTACTTAGTTCAACTTATTAAATTGAAATCGTATTTCTAGATCTAATCTATTAATCTTTATGGAAACGATATAAATTCTTAATTGGCCTTAAAAAACATTTATTCCAACATGCGTAAATAAATATTTAAATCATTTAGCTCAAATTTTTGACATTTGTAAACTAAAAAATATTAAACTTTCTAAATGTAAATTCGGCCAAAATAAAATCAATTTCTTAGGATATGAAATCACTAATGGAACTATAACACCAGCAAATGCCAATATTGAAACCATCAAAAAATTAAAACCTCCTTCCAATGTTAAAGAGTTACAACGATTTCTAGGTTCCATTAATCTTTACCATAAACTCATAAATAAATATGCTAAAATTAGATATCCTCTAAATAGATTACTTAAAAAAGACACAATATGGGAGTGGAACTCAGAGTGCCAGGACTCTTTCGAAAAACTAAAAAATTTTTTAATTGCAAAACCCATCCTCAAAATTTATGATCCTAAATTACCGTTACATATGTTTGTAGATGCCTCTCAGATAGCAGTAGATGCCGCTCTAAAACAACCTGATAAAGATAATTTCTTACATCCTATTGCTTATCATTCTAGAATTTTGAAGAGTTATGAACAAAAATATTTCATAACTGAATTAGAATGTTTAGCTATTACAGATACTCTTGTCAAATTCTATCATTACTTTCATGGTGTCAAGTTTACAATTCATACGGACCACGCATCTCTAGTATGGTTAAAGAGTGTTAAAAACTTAAGAGGTAGGCGTTTTAGATGGTCACTCAAACTTAGTATGTTTGATTATAAGATAAAATATGAAATGGTTTCAACTAATGTCGTAGCAGACATGTTGTCACGAAATCCTGTTTGTCATTTTAATCAACATATTAGTTTATTGCTAGATAAGAAAGAAATTATAGAGATGCAAGACAAAGTCAATGTTTGTGACAAAAAATATAAAAAAGAGAATGGAATTATTATAGTTCAGAAAAAGGGATTAAAAAATTGTTGTACCAATGTAATTGAGAAAGAAATTACTCCATATTGCTCATGATAATTTTGGATATTTGGGGATTCAAAAAATGCTTAATTTAATATCTCCCAAATATTATTGGCCTAATATGATAATAGACATTATACAATTTGTTAAGCATTGTGACACCTGTCAGAAAAAAAACCAAAGCAGAAAAGATTCGGCTTATTACAAGCTATGCCAGCTACATATCAACTTTTTGAATGTTTTTCTATTGATATTGTATGTGGATTTAACTATTACAACTCAATAAAAAAATTCTTACACATAATAATAGATCATGCAACTAGGTTTGTTTGGGCTTTTTTCTCCAAAAATGTTACCACTGAAACATACACTAACTGTTTAAAACAAATTTTCAATATCAAAGCACCTCAAAAAATACTTGGTGACAGGCATAAATCTTTCAGGTCTCCAAGATTTAAGAAATTCCTTAGAAATCTTCATGTTCAACAGCGTTTTACATCCGCAGATCATCCTCAGACCAACGGGAAGATAGAGCGCGTTAATCAAACTATAGTTACCAGGCTTAAATGTAAAGTTAGTCTTCCACTACTTCTAAAATACTTTGGACTAGATTATTAAACCAAGTCATCAAAGAATACAACAGTACGTCCCATTCTATCACTAAATTCCTACCTGTCTATTTACTTTATGGTCAATTGCCTTATGAATCTCCTTTAAAACAGAATTATCTTCCAGTAGACAAAGCCCTCAAAATTGCGAAAGCGCGAACTCTTGAATTTCACCTTAAAAGTAAAAGACTTTATAATCGAAATTTTGTCGAATCCCCATTAAAGATGTACATTTTGATTGTAAAAGCTTTCAAATTGATGTTGATAAATTTATTTTATTTAATTCTAACTATATTTACTCATTTATTTGACATTAGTATTATGCTATTTATTCATCAGATATTTATGTGATAACAGTTATAAAATTTGATGACTTTACTTAAACTTATAACTTAAATGTGATTTTCAATGTTCGTGAAAACTACAGATATTAAAAGTTTTTCAAAAAGCAAATTATTTTTATTTCCATTTCTCAATTTAGAATGACACCTGTTATTCCTATTTGTTTTATTATTAAAGTTTATAAACCATGTGTAGATATAACATTATTCTACATTTGGCATTTGGAAACTTATAACCAAATTTGACAATTTTGTAAAAGAGTATCAGAGAGGAATTATTGTAAGGAAATACTGGTTGAGAGTCCATTTTCTAAATAGTTAGATTTAATTTTATTTGGATTTTGGAATTATTATTATTATTTTTATGTATACTTTCGGCTAGCAAAAAATACTTTTTTATGCTAATTGAAGATAAGAAAATTATTTAGTTACTATGTAATTATTTCTATCCTCAACCAATATTTTCCCTATCAATAGTAAACAAACTGTGATATTTTCTTTTGATTATACTCTTGTTTTATTATTATTATCATTATGATTTCTATAATGAAATATGGTGTAAATTACACTCTTATTGAGAGCATTACGATTTGGAGAATTATTACTATTGTTGCTATAAATTTTGAGTCTTATTATACTACTTATTATTATTGTTGTTATTATTATTATTTGAATTTTTCTATATTATTTATTATTGATATTGAGAGTGATATTATTTATTATTAAAATTTTTTATTATTATTAAAAGTTGTTGGATCCAACATAAGATTAAAACCAAAGATTAAAACTAGATTTACAAAAAATATACAATTTACTAGTTAACTACATTGAAGAATTACATTTTTAAAACTATTAGAGACTTTTGATTTGAAGGACTGTATGTAGTCAACTAAGTTTGAGAAGAACGTTTATTGTAGCCTTTAAAGGCTTTATTTACTACAAGGACTATATCTAACAAATTTAATTTTTGAACTGAAATAACTACTGATTAAGTCATTGAAATTCTATAAACTCCCATGAAAGAGATTTCTGATTGCTTTTATTATATTTTTAATATTTTTTGCTTATTAATATTTATAACTTATTCACTGTTATTGTATGTATTATCTCCTATGCACTTACAAATGGTAAGTGATATTGCAACATTATTGTATTTCTTTCAGGGAAATGCTCCTACCTAATTTTAATTCCATTTAATTTGTTCTTAACTATTTTTTCCATCGCTATTATTCTTTATAATGCGTTAAATTTCTTTTTCTTCCATCTCTTAGCTTCCTGGGTTTGACAGTTTTATTCCAAAATTTAACTTTTCTAAATTATTAGATTTCTGTTGTTTGAACTTGTAGTTTTATTTAACCATTAATTTCATGCAAAGATGTGTGGAGGGGGATAATATTACAAATTTAAATTTTTTTCGCCAAAATTAACCTTTATGCTATATTAATTTCCTTATAACAATATTCCGCACTTAGTTCAACTTATTAAATTAAAATCTTGTTTCTAGATCTAATCTAATAATCTTTATGGAAACGATATACATCCTTAATTCTCCTTAAAAAACATTTATTCCAATACGCTTAAATTTAAAAGATGGCTCTAAATTAAAAATATTCTTAATTAAACTTTATTATTTTTTTAATATTCCAAATAAAACTCATTTTTTCTATATTTTTATCAACCCCTTTTAAGAAAGTCTTATTAAATTTATTCCAAAACCATACTTTTCAAAATATATCATTATTTTTATTTATCTATTTATTTATTTTCCCTCCTTCAACATTCGATATGTGTGCGTAACAGTAAATTCATTTCTTTTCTTTTTCTCTTAAAATTAATCGCCTTCAAAAATATCGCTTGGAGGATATTTGAAACTCTGAGTCGATTATAAATTAGTTAAATAATATTAAAAAAAATAAAATTATCGTCTTGTGGAATAAAAATCTCGACTCTGGGCATGAGTTATGTTTACATGGAAAAATGATGGTTCGAGAGTAGAGAATTTTCTAGAACTTTGCTTTTAGATTTAAGAAAGGAAGCCTGGAGGTGAGAAGGAAGATTCTTCTTTTTTTCTTCGATGAGTACGGCTTGCTGAAATAAAGATGGAATATTCTTTTTGACGTTTCGGTTAAAGACGGCTTGAAAATGGAGCCTTCCCTCTCTCATGACTACAGTTTAATAAATTAACTTGCAGCAGCCAATGAGTAATTTATTGGATCTTCTACATTTATTTACTTATTTTTTTCTCGCTTGCCATGACTTATGTGCGGTAAAACAGGGAACCGGCGATGATGTTTCTGGCTCCTAACTTTAAAATGTCACACACACACATACATACATATATATATATATATATATATATACATATTCATAATATTTTAAAACAATGTCTGTTTATATTCACGTGTTTAGTCAATTTCCTTTTTTTAAATTAGTGAAATTTAAATGATGTAATTAAAGTTGTTAAATCTTCTGTATTATTGCCTCCATGTACAGAATTTTCTGCAAATGTAATTTTACAGTACACTTGTCATTCATAAATAAGAGGTTTGAATAAGTAAATATTAAATTTCTGGTTATTATTATTATTTAAAATAGGCAGGTAATTAAATTTACACTTTCAGAATTCGAATATCTACACTTTGTGAGTAAAACTTTAAGTTAAGATTGATTGCGCTGTCTTTCACTTGGTGCTCGTAATTAAGTCACTGCAAAACATGCTTGTAGTAATAAAATGTTTTTGTTGGTTAAATTAAACTGAGTAAATTTATTTTTAAGGTATTATTATTTTAGAAATAAATTAATCTTTTTATTTTTATATGATTCCTGAAAAAATTTCTTTTATGTTTCTCCAATAAATTTTGTTTAAACAATGATTATGTATTCAAAAGCGTAGTAAAAAAATTTGTTTATTTTAAGCCTGATTTGGAAATATGAACTAGGAAATTTGAGACCAACCTATGTCTTCTAATTCTTTAAAGTAGTTACAGTTAATTAGTTATTCAAAATCTCTAATGCACTTTCAAAATAAATTCTGCAATCTTGCCTTTAAACAGACATTTTTATGTTTCTGGGTGCCACATTGTAATTGCAACAGCATTATATACAATTCTTCCATTTTTTAATTTTTATTTAACGGTACAAAAAGTTTTATTGATTCATCTGTTTTTGAATAAAATGTTTCTATTTAAGTAATCCCCCCTTCTCATAATTACTATAATACTGTTTTGCATATTTTAGTATAAAGTATAACTGCAAAAGAAAATGCGTATTATTACACCTGCAATCGTGTATATAGAGCTTTAAATATGTTATAAATAAATGATTAAAATAATAAATGATTAGAATATTATTATATTATTTATTTGGAGTGGAAATTATATTAAATAATGCACAAAGATTTAGCAATAATCCTTAAAATTAAGTACCCTTTTTTAACTGCATAATTTGTGACTAAATAAATCTGGTTACTAGAATTCCATTACCACAAAAATTTTTCTTTTCACTCCATTCCTTGTAAAATTTATCATTCTTTATGTGCATTAAAACTAATTAAAAACATAAAATTTATAAAAATTTTAAAGTTTTCTCTTATATGATAAATAATTAATGTTTACAATTGTTGCTATTTATTTGTATTTTAATCTTTATACTGTTAAGAAAAGTATAAATATCCAGGTTTTGAACTGCTGTGCATTTTACATATATCTGCGCAGAAATACAATTACTGCGCATATCCGCAGCGAAATAGCGTTTTTTATTAATGTTGCACCAAAGCGTATTTAGAACCAAAATGAGACTAAACACGATTTCGTCCATCCGAAAAACAAAAATAAATTCCATTTTTAACATTTTACAGATAGCGAATTTCATCAAAAAAATCACTATAAAAAATCGCGAAAACACGCAGATTTCATCAAAAAAGAACAAACGTGATAAAAAAAAATCACGAAAATACTTGATTTCTTGAAAAAAAAATTCCCAAATTACTTTGAGTTTACTCAGAAAACAGCAAATTCCGTTGAAAGATTAAAAAAACATGCGAAATCGTAGAAAGAAAAAAGTGAATTTTGTCAAAGGATTGTTAATTGCGTGAAAAATAAACAGAACGTGTTCAAAAGATCGCAAAATGTCTGTAAATTTCCTGTAAAGAAAAAAAGCGCAAATTTTGCCAGAAGATCACAGAAACGCAAATTTCGTCGAAAGATCGCGAAAAATACACAAATTTCGTCGAATTTTGTCGAATGAACGGGGAAAATACGTAAATTTCGACGATTGATCGTAAAAAGTACGCAACTTTCGTCAAATGATCGCAAAAAATTTGTAAAATTTGTCTAATGATCGCCAATAAAAACGCGAATTTCTTTCAAACATCGGATAAAATCGGACAAAATTATTTTTTTGCTTCAAAAATGCATACACTGCTCCAAAATCAAATTTTGCTGCTCCAAAATCAAATTTTTGCTACTCCAAAATGGCTTTCGCGCACTTTCTTCCCTGAGTATCTCACACACCTTTGGTTCTGTTAACATCAGATAATTGGAAGTCTGATAATAAGGTAGCAATTTTAGTTAATTTCTTACTTTGATTTTAATTTTTCAATATTAGTTTATTTTCTTTTAATTAATTACATATTGCATGATTAAAAAATAAATTGATTGATTTGATTTATTTTTTTGCAGATGAATAAAGCCATATATTAATTTGGAATTGAATTACGTCATAAAAAATATTAACGTGTAAAATATGCAGCAGAGATTTCTGGAAAAGCCTGCATCACAGCAAAGAAAATCATTAATTTGACAGTTTTGCAAGAAGATTTTATCCCAAGAAAGCAATTTATATACTCATCTGTTAACTCTTACTAATGATATATCTTTTATGTGTAAAATATGCAAAAATAAGTTCTCTCATAAAATTAATTTAATTAGGCATTTGTTAATTCATACTGTAGAGAAACATTGTGCGTGCGAAATACGCAACAATGTTTTTTCAAAACTGTGATTAAATCTCACGTTTGTTAATTCATAATATTTAGAAATCTTTTGTTTGTGAGAATGCAACATGAAAATATCTCAAAAGTGTAGTTTAAAATCACATCTGATAATTCATAGTGGTGAGAAATATTTTGTTTCGGAAATGTGCAACTAGAAATTTTCTGAAAGTAATGCCTTAACTAGGCAACTGTTAATTCATAACAGTGAGAAACCGTTTGTATGTGAGATATGGAACAAGAAATTCACTGAAAAATGTATATTAAGCAGACATCTGTTAATTCATAGTGGCGAAATTTTTTTTCACAGTTGAAATATGCAACAAGAAATTAAAAAGAACCTTTCAAGCCAGCATCTGTTAATTCCTACTGATGATAAACTTTTCGTGTGTGAGATATGCAATAAACGACTCTCACGAAAGAGCAATTTAAGTAAGCATCTGTTAATTCATACTGGTGAGAAACCTTTAGCATGTGACATGTGCAATAAAAAATTCTCCTGTAAGAAAAATTTAATTAATCATCTGTTAATTCATACTGGCAAAAAACCTTTTGTATGTGAAATATGCAATAAGAATTTCGTTCGAAAGGGTGAATTAATTCGTCATCTTTTAATTCATACAAGTGAGAAAGCTTTTGAGTGTGAGATATGCAACAAGAGATGTTCTCGTAAAAGTGATTTAAGTAAACATCTCTTAATTCACACTAATAAGAAACCTTTTGAGTGTGAGGTATGTAACAAAAAATTCTTTCGAAAGGACACTTTAAGCAGCCATCTACGAGTTCATACTGGTGAAAAACCTTTTCCATGTGAAATATGCAACAAGAAATTCTCTCAAAAGAATTTTTTAAGGAAGCATCTATTAACTCATACTGGTGAGAAACCTTTTGCATGTGAGTTATGCAACAAAAAATTCTCTGAAAACCGTAGTTTAAGCAGGCATATGTTAATTCATACTGGTGAACAGTCTTTTGCATGTGAGTTATGCAACAAGAAATTCTCTCAAAAGAGTAATTTAAGCAGACATATGTTAATTCATACTGGTGAAAAACCTTTTGTGTGTGAGATATGCAACAAAAAATTCTCTGAAAAGAGTAATTTAAGCAAGCATCTGTTAATTCATACTGGTGAAAAAGTTTTAGCATGTCAGTCATGCAACAAGAAGTTCTCTCGAAAGAGTTGGTTAAGCAAACATATGTTAATTCATGCTAATGAAAAATCTTTTGTGTAATAGATATGTGTAGGGTTAAAGTTATATTTTGTTTGTTTTCCCAGCTCTTCTGTATAGTTTTTAAAAATTAAACTCATTTTTTATAGTAGCCACCACCATATAAATTTCTTTCAATTTATAAGTTTATTTTGTTTGCTAATTATGTAATGGTTATCCATTTTTAAAGTTTAAAATTTAATAGTCTAATACTTATAGCCACTGTGCATGCTTGTTTACCTTTTCAGCATGTGGTTGGATGGTTGGTGGCGAAGTTAACTTTTTGACATTTTTTATGTGATTTGTTGTTCCTGGTGATGTCATTTTGACACAGTGATGTCATCTTGTTCAGTGGGTGTGTCTCATTTATTAAAACTTCTTTATTTATTTTGGCAACACCTGTAATGATAATTTTCTACTGTATTTGCTGTATATATTTGGCAAGCTACATTCTCAATCAGTTCAACATGTAAGTACCTCTGCATCTAGTTGTTTATAAGAAATGTATTTGTTTTTAGTAGAAAGTATGTACTCCTTTTTCTAGTAATGTCAAAATTAAATATGGTTAAATTGTGTATGCTTAAAAGTACTTATGAAATCTCTACAATATTTTCCTGACATGTTTTTCTTTATATATTGGCTTTTAAATAAACGTTGTTTTTTTACTGAAGAAGTTGAAGTTACTTAAGCATTCATGCAAATAGTTTTTTTTACTGAGAAATGTGAACAGTGTGACTTTAGACATTGTGGAGATTTAGACTGACCCTACAATATGCAACAGGAAATACTCTCAAAAGAATGATGTAAGCAGACACCTGCTAGTTCATACTGGTGGGAAACCTTTTTTATGTGAGATGTGCAATATGAACTAGTCTAAATGGGGCAATTTAAAAAACATCTGTTATCAAAGCAGAAAGATTAAACTTTTAACTTTTTTGATTATAGATTATAGAGGACTAACTATTCATGCCTTCACATGGAATAATATTCCATGGAGTTTTGTACTAGTACTATCTTTAAGAAAAGAAACTAACACCCATAAATTGTCTACTTTTCTTTTACTCATTTCACTTGATGATGAATCAGATTATAACTTTCGATCACAATGAACAACTGTCAGTCAGGGCTCTTTGTAGGGTCACTTTGGGCATAAATTTGGTGTAATATTGCTCCCCTTTTACAAAACTTTGATCCATGCTGCCATGATGGAACTTTGGCGAGTTATTTCCAATGGGCTACCAAACTCATACTAGTATTGCTATATATTTTTTTAGACTAAAACTTTACCTTTAACTCAAGTGATGTAGCAGATTTAATGTTTTCCCTCTTGGGCCAAAGCTACCCTGATAGATCAAAATTACCCCCAATTGACTGGACTGATTTTGTAGCATTGTTCCCCAGTTTTATGTGTTATGCAGTTTCATTAAGTAAGTGTTAATATTCATGATGGATAATATTTTTTGAACTGTCTGCTTGACTGTCACCGCCACCAGCCATGTTCAAGACAGATGAAAGTAACATTTTTGACATGAAAGCAGCAGTTTATAAAGCACGGATTTTTAAGATAAAGCAGCTTCTTTCAATCGCTTTGCAGATTTTTTTATTTATTTAATCAGAGATGAAATACAAGTGTACAACTTTTCCTGTTTCTTTTTTTTATAATCTGAGAACCAAGCAATAATTTTCAGTTTTAATAAGCTGGTTCAAAGTTAAGCTGACTTGGCACTTAGGTCGAATAACATAAAAAGGCTATTCATTTAAATTTCATAATTGTGAAATAATTATAAAAGTTATTTATTGATTATTGTATTTAATTTTTTAATGTATATTTTAAAGTTAAAAATGATTATTATAGTAACAAACTTTATTCAATTTTTTAGCCAAATCCCCTGTAAGTATCCGAGCAAGGAGCCCTCCCCCATAAGCATCAATGCCCGGGGCCCCTAAATTTGTAAATCGGTCTTGGGTCGAATACCATAATTCAGATTTTCACTCTTTCATTCTCTTGATCTTCTGCGTTATTACTTCTTCAATTTCTCCTTACTATATACTTCCTTGCATCAGTCGAGACCTGGACATTTTTTGGGCTACAAAGTGCAGGGGGTAGCTTATACTCTAGTACAAGAAAATTTTTAAAACTGATATTCTAAAATAAAAGAAAAAAGACGATAAATATAAAAAGCTTTAAAATTACATAGAAATTTCAATAAATATTTTAAAATTCTATTCTTTTACAATTAAAAAAGTTATTAAACCTCATTCATTATTCAAAATATTACCAGAATTTTCAAGCATTGAAATCGCATTATTTCACTGATGCATCAGTATGAATATTAACTGTTGTCCCATTCACCACCGTTATCCAGCCGTCCTTTTTAGGTGCGTTCGTAATCATGTAAATACGTAGCACTCATAGTTGTCGTTCAATCTGTCCGTCTGTCCACATATAACAATGCAAAAACTACCCAACCGAATAGTTTTGAGTTTAAAATATATAATTATTACATAGTTTTGCCGAGTCATTTCAGAATTTGATAAAATGGGATGCATAGTTAAATGACAGGGGCAATCAAAAGTATTTCGATACATTACGGTCAATGGAGAAAAAAGTTTCAATGGTGTTACTTTCTTTCGTACATAAGTAATTGATATGCATCTATGAGATTTATACTATCATATACATTATGTATAACCGCGGCTAACCCACATAAATGTGTTCCCTGATATAGTGGTTTCATCTTGTGGGGCCTGCCGTAAAGCAAATTTGCATCCGCAGTCCCATGGCAATGGGTCACTGGTCTCGGCGCTCTTGTGGGCGTCGTCATCCTGGGGCTCGTCATGGTTCAATGGGTGCAAATCCCAGGTGTCCGACTCGCCTCTGAGGTTTCTCAGTGGGCAGGGGAGCTGTCGTACTCGACCGCTTCATCAAACTTGGGAACGTGGTCGGCCTTCGGGTTGACTACTAGACCGTAGGTGTCGTGAAGGTGGGTGTGCGGATGGGAACCCGGAGTAGTAGCCGCTTGCGGTTTGCGAATCTCGGACCCAGTCGATGCCCCCACTGGATGGCACCACAAGGGCCTGACAGGGCCTAGAGACGGGATGATGGATCTCTATCATTACCCTACTGATACATTATGTATAATCTGTGGTGCAAAGAATATTTGTTTTTCAATTACAGGGCCACACAAAATATTCCATTACAGATATAGGGAGAACATTGTTAGGGGCGCGTTTTAATTGTATTAAACTCTTTAACATTTTATAAAATTGATATACATAGCTGCGGATTACTACAATTTATTTCCTCTAGAATAGAAAGTAGAAAATATTTATAAGAACACACAAAAGATTTTGACCACTATGTTGTATCCGAAGTACTGTTTACTAAAATAGCAAAACTGAATATTTTTAAAACGTCTTTATAGTACGACCGTATCCTATTTATTATGCTCTACATCCAACTTATTTTAGAAAGAGCAGCGTCTATAATTTCATCACATTGTTGATGGAACATTTTTTTATCATCCTTTTGGCAATTCGATCCGAAAATAGGATATTTGATTTTTATGAAAAAGCAAGTCATTACAGAATGAGCGGTACCCAATGAACCAGGTTTGGCAGCACGTCTAAATAGGACATATCAATAATTTCGAAGGTCGCATTTTTACCTATTACTAATGTGCAAAAAAAATTTTGTTGACTGAATTTTTACATCCCCATTTTTTAACATCAGCTTACAAACAGGTTTCCAATTTTAGACGAATTTTCACTGAAATGTTGTGTGCTCGGCTTATACACGTGTATAGATGGTACTACTTGTTTTCCATATTTATCAATGAATCTATCGATTCAATCCAAGTAACAAAACAGAAAAGACTTGCACGTAATTCTGAAAATGAAAGATTTTAAAACTGAAAGATTCTTTCCTATGGCCAGAAATATGCAGCTTTAAATATAATCACGAAAGGTAATCTTTAGAGAATGTGGGATTCGGTGCTGGTTAGGGACACTACGCTTGTCTCTTCTACACATCAGCTAAACAAACCAAGACTTCTGTTTAAAATGGAATCTGACCCACATCCATGCCTGACTGGGTTCGAAACCAGCAAGCTCTCATTCAGCAACCAAGCTCACCCATTACAAGCCAAGCAAGTGGCTTGAATCTGAGAACAATACGATACGTCTTTTTATCATAGGAAATCAACAGGTGTCTTTATTTTTCATTATGAAAAGAAGTTTCAAATATATTGCTTAAAATTTTTTACTCTTAATTAAACAAAAAATAAAACTGCAAGAAAATAACTATTTTCTCAAACTTTATCCTTTTTAGACAATGGAGGGTTGGAGGCTTTTCCATTTGTTTTGATGGAAGGGGGGGGGGGAGGATCGAGCCTCTGATCCACATTATGTTGTTTGGATATATGGGACACCTGCTCTCTCATAATAAAAATATGCTTTCCATTAATTTAATTACGTTTTCGTGCAATTCATTTATACCTCAGCATTAATAGGATTGTTGATAGAAAGTGATAAATAGAATTCTGACAGTATAGGGGGAGGAGGTAAAGTCATTACTATTATGAGCTCGGATCGTATCTTCTTGATCATAAATCTAGATCAGCAGAAACATATCATCAAGTGAGTTAATGTAAAATTGGAAAACAGCTTTAATATCACATTTCACTTTTTATGCAAGCAGCAAACAAAAGCATCAAGTACTTTTTTTCATTAGACACAAGTAGACATAGATTTCGCGGAAAGGCAGCATTTTAAATATCATATTAAATTTTATGTTTGGTGAATCTCATAGGTAATGAAGTCGCAAGTCAGTTTGATATTTTAAAAGGTAATAAAAATATACTGTAGTGTTTCTGTTTTCATATTTTTTTTCTTTCTTTCGCCTCATAATACGTTTTACTTCATTTGTCAAGATTACAAGCAGAAATTGGTAGCCCCGAACAGAGGTCAGATCCGCTCTCTGCATGTCCTATATTCGTATACTTAATATAAATCAGTTTATCATGGGGAGCCCATTAAATCTCAGAGCCCGATACCGTTCCCCCCTCCCCACGTATCACCCTCTGATCATGCCTTTGTCACTCACATTAACATTATAATATTTTAGCGAAAATAATCTTCTGGTGTTCCATATCTTAATCGAAGACGTCATAAGGGAGTCAACTGATTGTTTAACCCCTTCGAGACAGGTGCGTTTTACGAAATTTTTAATGTTTTTGCACCGGTTTTAAAAAACAGAAATTTGTTACTTTTTAAATCGAGAAAACGTTCCGATTGAATAAGGCAAATTTTGCAGTATAATTTTACCGGTGGGGATAAACAAGGATTCTTAAGCCTTTTTGCGGCACGTATACGTGTCGCTCGTCCTCAAGGTGTTAAGTTTTATGTTCTATTTAGTGTTCCCCCAAAATGACTCTACTCTGATCCTCTAATCATGTAAATCAAGTCTTGATGACCCTTAGGGCAATAACAGGCTTTAAATTGGTAATGGAAATATAATTGTTTTGAATGCATAAGAAATAACTTTATTATTTACTTATTTCTTAGATAATTTTCTTTATAGGTACTCATAAATTTCGAAATATTAAAAATTTTAACTTTTTTATTCATGTTTTCTTTTTTTTTATGCTTATTTCTATACTTAATCGCAAATATAATTAATATAAAAATAAAGATCTTTTAAAAAAGGAAAAGAAATCAAAGTTAATAAAGAATAAGCATAAATATAATGAGTATTGTATAAAAAAATCCCGACAATTATAGGAAAGCTTTCTGCCTGATAAAAAGACAACATCTACAGTGGAAGAGGAAATAACTCCTAACGCGACAGTGCCTCACGGCGTAGGCATGGTTCCCTCCCATCGGGTCCTTTTTTTTGTTGAAAAACAGGTTGTCCCAAGCTATTTGCAACACGATCTACTACTGTAAAGGCACTTATTTTCGCGAGCAAATCGTAATCGCAAAAATTCAAGCCTCGAAAAATATTTATTAATCTTTGCCTGAAATAATAAGAAAAAATCAGAAAATTCTCACTTATCCAATATTTACTTATTACAGTTACTGAACACGTTGACCGCCGTTGACTGACACTGAATATTCCGTTCAGGCTGCGTCGATCACTGGTGAATGACAGACTAAAACATGATATAAAACTAAAAATAATATATATTGTTTTAAGTAATTACTAAATATTTATTTGAAATTTACTTAACTTTTGTTTATTACAGTATTATACTTCCTTAATAATTATTTAAAACAATATGTTTTTTGTTTTATATTATATTTTATTTTGTCAGTCACGGGTGCCGAATGTGGCCTAGACAAAAAGATCAATGTCAATCACAGTGGCACTCAACGTGTTAAATAAGAAATAAGTACACAAATTTGGTGAAAACTATACAATTATTTATTGAATAAAAACAGTGATACAACCAGGCCTGTAGCTAAGGGGGCGCTATGGGCGGCTCAGTCCCCCCCCCTGGAAAGAGATTTCAAGGTCACTAAATGAATTGTTGTTCCGAAAATTCAAATGAAATTTAGTTCAAAAATTTAATCTAGTTTTGAGACCCTTTCCTAGTTTTGCAGAATTACTAAATTGTATCTAAAATAAGTGTTTCAACACTCCCTCACCCCATTTGTACATGTGAAGCTAACATGATGTTTAATTTTGCACCAGTTAGGATAACATCCCCAGTAATTGGCACATTAAGAATTTGTCTTTAAAGTTACTTAAAATTTCATTACAAAGAAATAATATATTTACTTGGAAATATTTTTAAATCAAAGAATGCATATCTGTGCATCTATTTTGCCCACTAAAAGCAAAAAAAATTGAAAAAGTATTTTTATAAAAATATATTTATAAAAAATTGCTGAAATCACCAGTAATTGGCACCTAGAGCACCGATGTATGACACCATGTGATCCAGTAATTGGCACATGTTTATATTTAAAATATATATATATTTTGCATTGGGTTTAATAGCTTTAAATTAATTTACTGTAGATGAAGATGCCATATTTCAGGTTTTTGAGAGTAAGAAATCAGCATATTACTCTGAAATGTGAACACTTTATAACAATACAATATACTTATATTAATACCCAGTAATTGTCATGCTGTCCCCAGTAATTGTCATATGAAGCTTTAATGGATTCCAATTACTGCTAATATTTCATATTTTCAAATAAAAACAAATGATAAACAAAATTTGTCTATAACTTTAAAAATACTTCCAAAATAAATGGTTAAATCTCAAATTCCTTGTAATTGAAATAGGCGCCTATTACTTGGAAATAGCAAAATTGAAGCACCATTAATTGGCATCTATTATTAATTCAGAAATCAAAATATTTGTGTCGAAAATACTTTTACACAATTAAAGTAACCCTTTTTAACTAAACAAAACTGTTGTCAATTAAAATTTAAAATATATTATGAATCAGATAATAATGAATTGAAAAGCATGCCCTCCTTAAGCCAAAGAAGAAGCATTTGCAACAAAAATGGCTCATTTGATACAAGCCATACTTGTTTCTCTTTCTTAGGCACTATTGTCATCTAGTAGCATAAATGAAAGTTATAATTTTTAACGTAAATGAGCATATAACTGGTATATGGTCTTGCATTTTTAAAAGACTGTATATAAATCTTATTTTAGGACATGTTTGTAGGATGTGCCAATCATTGGTGCATGCCAATTACTGGGGATGTTACCCTATACACTCAAAATTTTCATCATCATATACTTTTTTTAGCATAAAATTACATTATTACAATAGTTTAATAAGAAATATAGTACCATCAATGTTGATAAGCACTAACTTATCTTTCTACGTCAGAGAGAGAGAAAAAAAATTTTGAACCCCTCCCTACCTTCTCTTGAGCCCCCCCCCCCCCACCCTTCATTTCTGGCTATGGCCCTGGATACAACTAATGGCATGCAGCTCCTTCATTTACAAAATTTATATCAGCTTCTGTTAACTCATTTAAAATTATCTCATGTTTGGTTTCAACATCGCTAAATGTGTTTTGGGCTTTTTCAACTTTCGATTCTGTTCCTCTAAAATTCACAAAAATTTCAGCTCGCGAAATCACCGATATTTTCCTTTTCATGAACATTACGACTCCCGAAAATAGATGCTTTTACAGTATTTCTCAGCTTTCAGTCCTCTCAGTGGGAGGGGGGGGGAGGTCCCCTGTGATTGTGTTGAAAATTTTCTAGCTACGCTCCGAGGAAATGTTTTTCATATTATTATTAGAATTTTTTTTCCTTTTTCCCGTTCAACCCAGGTAAAAAAAAAATCAGCAAAAAACCTTTAGAAAAAATAAGATTTTACAGGGATTTTGAAGGTTTCTACAGGGATTTTGAAGGCAAATTAAAAGCGCAGGTTTATTTGAGGGAATTTACTGTTAATCAAAAGATTTTATGCAGGCATTTATCTGACCTCCAAATTACTAATCGGGTATTTTGAAGGTCACTTCAGGTATTTTGAAGGAAATTGAAAACTGAACAAAATGCACAGATTTTTAAAGGTTGTACACAGGCTTTTATCACCAAGTTAATGGCTTTCAATTTACCGTTAGTGACTTAGTTGATTTTTTATAAGTATACTTAAGGTATTTCGAAGGAAAATATAGCCTTTAATTTACCTTCAGTGACTTAGCTAATTTTTGTAAGTGTACTTCAGGTATTTTGAAGAAACATATAGCCTTCAATTTGCCTTTAGTGACTTAATGACTTAGTGAATATTTACAATTTCTTAGTTCAAGCCTTCGCTTTGTTACGTGAGGACGTGTCCCAGAAATGCTCTTCAAAATACAAGAATAGGCGCGACCCACGGCCCGCGGGACAGGAACATTCTGTTGATTTAGATGCGTTAATATCTCAGCTACATTTTGAGGTAAGTTGCATGTTTTTAGGACAATTATTAATTAAATTATAAGTAATTAATTATCACATCCCTTTGCCAGTTAATTCTATCGGCGTTTACAGATACTAAGTTCCACAATTCTAAGAATTTAATTGCTTAAACTCTTAATTAAAAATTCTCAAATCATGTAAAAATCATCTCCATAGTCTAATTTTCAATCAAGATTAGTTTATAAAAATTTTCTCATAAAAATTCTCGCATTAATTAAAGTTTTATTATTATTTCTTCCAAATTAATCTAGAACCACGTGTTCGAATTCGAGCTACATAACGCTAAGTTCAGCCTAATGGGGATAAGTATTAAGATATATATTCACAAGATAGCCTCTCGTTCACCCCTGCCGGCAGCAATTCAGACCCCGTAGCGACCACGTGGAATTTCTGAACTTTGAAAAAAATCTCAAGATTAAAAAACATCAAGATAATACACTGGCCTCAAATGTACCCCGTAAATATATATTGTAATTATATTTATAAATTGTAATTATATGAATTTATATAAAAAACTTTAATTATTTTCTCCATTTTTAATGTTTTAATTTCTAAACTTAGAATATTTTTCGACTTTTTTTTCATTTTTTCGCAAAAATATTTTTTTTCGAATTTTTAGATAAAAACTGGGAAATTGACTAATTATTACATAAAATTAACGATTTTAATTAATTTTCTTTAAAATTTAAATTTTGTTTTTAGTACGGCATTTTTGTTTTTACCGGTGGTCGGCATGATTATGCCGCTATCACCGTACTATCCATCCAGCCGTAAAACATAAATTTCTAATTATTTCATTAATTAATTAATATTTATTCTTTTCCGCTGGGTTCCTATACCTACGACTTCTAAATTGGGGGGAGGAGGGGTTATTGTTTATTTTGAGTACAATTGAGAAATGTGAAATTTAAATCTTTGTTTTCACACATATACAGGGAAATTGCAGGTTTTTTACCTTCAAGAAACCTTAGTTCCAAATACCTGTAAAATACCTGAATATTGTTTTTTCAGGGAAAATGCGGGTTTTTTACCTTCAAGAAACCTTAGTTCCAAATACCTGCAAAATACCTGAATATTTTACTTTCAGGGAAAGTGTAGGTTTTTTACCTTCAAGAAATCTTAGTTCCAAATACCGGTAATTTACCTGAACTTTTTTTTAAAGGTTTTTTGCTGATTTTTTTACCTGGGAAATATTGCAATAGTAATATAATTGGGTACTTCTAGGTTATCCCGTCGACCAATTTCGCCAAATTATACAAATTGCCAAACTAATAGCCAAATTATACATGTTGACATAATTTTTATTTTAAATAACGAAAAAACAAATAATTAGTAGAATATTAAGAAAAATATTAAGAAAAAGTCTAAATAAAAATCACTTAATGACATTTTAAACACGTGAATCGCATTTAATGTCACTGAATGTGACATTCACGATCATCCATTATTGGCATTTAATCTTATAGTTTGGCAATAATTTTTTGGTCGACGGGATAACCTAGAAGTACCTATAATTGCTATGGTAAGAATTTTATTGTGCATTCTTCCCTTGTCAACCAGTTTGGTCTCCGTTAAATGTTTGCTAAGCATTCTATCATGTTACTTTTATGCAAAATTTAATTTGCATTTTACTTACTCGATCCTTTGCCAAATCCAGGGGCGGATTTAAGTGGGTCGCGATGGTCGCAATCGCGAGGGGCCCCGCATCCCAAGGGCCCCTAAATCTTCTTTTGAGTTCAAAGAAAAATGTGATGTTTTGAAAAATGTATTTTGCCCTTTTAAATTTTACAGTTAATATTGTACCATTTTCTTGTAATAAATAATTTTTTTTAATCATTTGCTACCACCAGAGAGGTTTTAGCTTTCTTTTTTTCCCCCGTTAAGAACTATGAAGACAATGATCGGTTGTTGAGGAAAGGGGTGGGATTCAAGGGATATTTGGGTCTGAGCTGAAAGGAACCACATTAGAGACCTTCTTATGACGATTTATTTATATAGATTGAAGGGTTGGTTAAATCCTGAGACGTCACCATGGGGCCCCACACTTGAAATGCAGTTTTTATAAAACCAATATTTTAAATGTATTTTTACTTTGTTACTGATTATCTATGCTAACAAAAGAAACTTCCATTCTCTGTGTCTGTGGGTGATGATTAACAAAATTTACTGCACGTCGAGTCTGAAAATTTGGGTGACAACAGTCTAAGCCAGTTCCTGGTGCACTTGGGGATCAGATTTTTATTTTTTTTAGACCTGGGCCCCCTGGACCCTTTCAAGTTTTTATGCCCAAAATTTTTAATAACTTTTCCTCTTTCTATCCGATATTCTTCGTTTTTCGGATCCTTTATTCATTTCGTTATCCTCTTTTGTACATTTTAGTTAAGATCTTGGTGCGGTACACTACCAATGAAGTTCTTGTGCTCAAAATATGTATTAATAAAACAAATTTTCACTCTGTGTGGGATTACTAGCAAAATATATCACACATAAAAGTCTGAAAATTAAGTTGAGGCTAGTCCAAGACCGATCGTGATGCACACTAGGCTCAGATATTTAAGGGTCGGGGCCCCTTTAAGCTTTTATGCACAAAATTGTTAATAACTTGTAATCTTTATATCCAGTATTCTGTTTTGATGGACCTTTCTACATTTAGTTATTCTCGTCTTTTTAACCTCCAGTTAAGATCTTGACTCCTTGGAGCCCAATAGAGGGCACATTGAAACTGTTCTGCAAATAAATTGTTAATAAATTGCCTTTTTTTTTAACCCAATCTTCATTTTTGGGATCCCCTTTCCCTTTAATTATTCTCACGTTTCTACATTCCAGTTTAGATCTTGGGGCCTCCTAGGATGCCGCATTGCCCAGTCCAAGTATCCTTGAACTTTTTGTGCTCCAAGCGATTTTCATCCCTTAATTCCCTCCCCTTCTTAGTACATAATTTTAAGTTTACTTTCTTAATTTATTAAATTTGATTTTAGGACTTTTCTTCTCAGACCAACACACTCTTATCTTAAATAGCACCCTGGGGCCCTTTTTTAAACATTTACCCGCTTTTTGTACATTTTTTTAAAAATATCATTTGAACCAATAATTCATACTCTGTGTTAAATAAGACTAATTGAAGATCTAATGCACAAAGTACTAAGACTGTTTAACATATTTTCATGTTAGGTCCCAAATTTTTAACTATCAGTTTGTACTATTATGACTTCCTTTAAAATGATCCGATATAATATTTTTTTCCCAACAGCATCTTAGGTTTTCCAGATACTACATGGAAAAAAAAAAATTAGACTTTAGCTATTACCAATTTCGAATGTTAATTGCTATCTTGAGCTCCTTGTTATAAATTCATTAAAAATTATCCGAACTCCATGCAATTTTTTTAATATAGTTCTAACGTTCTCCGATTAATATAACTTTGACTAATTTTAGATCTAAAGCTTTAAGTACTAACTAAGTCTTTTTAATATGTTTGTCATGTTAGGTTTGTCATGTTATTAATTAACAGATGGCCGCTTTCGTGCCCCCCATTATAGCTCACTTGAAAATGGTCCAATTTATTAGCTTTTTTTTAACAACTTCTTTGGTTCTCCAACTACTTCATAAATGACAGGAACATTTTTTAGACCCTAGCTAACACCAATTTTGAATATTAATCGTTTTTATGGTGCCCTTGGAACAACAGAAAAAAAAAAAAAAAAAAAAAAAAAAAAATTCTGAATTGCATTTAATTTTCTTTAACATAGTTCTAGCATGTTCCAATTAATTTAAAGTATATTAAAAATATGGCGAAAAAGACTGTTAAAAATACTTACGGGGGAAAAGGATTATTAAAAATACTTATTAAATATCAAACGGTGTACCAATTAAGTCTCTGGTAACTTTGAGCCCGGTACCAAACCCCTTGAAGTTGTTGCACCATAAATTGTCAAAAAAAAAAATTTAATCTCTCTTAATCCGGACTTAATTTTTGGAACCATTAACTATTTGGTTATTCTCCCCTTTCTAGATTCCAGTTAAAATACTGGGTACTCTTAGATCATGAAGGGAACGATTCAGGGCTCCATGAACTTTTTGTGCGTCATGCATTTTTCCTCTCTTAATTTTCTCGCATTCTAAATGCAAAATTTTAAAATTGAGTCTTGAACTCCTCTTTCTGGATCATCACCCTCATATTTTTATTAGCACCCCTGGGGCCTATTTTAAACTTCCCCCTTTTTTTGCTCATTTCTTCAAAATTTTATTTTAACGATTAATTTCTAATTGTGCTTAATTTTGACTTATTGAAGATCTAAAGTGCAAAGACCTAAGACCATTTAACAAGTTTCCATGTTAGGGACCTATTTTTAAATATAAGTTGCCCCCTTTTGAGCCTTCTCTTATAGTTCCCTTAAAAATGGTCCGATTCACCAATTTTTTCACTAAAAATTTCATATATTCTGCAGCTACTATATTAACAACAAAAATTTTTGCCAGATTTAGCTACCACTAGTTTCGAATATTAATAGCTTTCTTGGGGTCCTTGGTGCAGCTTTTTCTTCAAATGATCCGAATTGCATGCAACTTTCTTTAACATAATTCTAGCAATCACTATTGTTACAAAAAAAATCTAAAAATATCTTTATACGTAACAACACGCTAGTTAAAAATCCAAGCACTTTGTGGCCCGGTACCAACCCTTGAAAATTTTTTACACCAAAAATTGTTAATAAATTACTGCCTCTTAATCCAATCTTCATTTATTGAATCCTTTTCCATTTAGTTATTCTCCCGTTTCTACATTCCAGTTAAGCACCTAAGCACCCAAGGATCACGTAGGACCCGATCCGGGACCCCTCCAACTTTTTGTGCGACATGCCTTTTCCACCTCCTCTCATAATTATTTTACATTTTCAATGCGAAATTTTAAAGTTTAGTCTTGGATTTCTCTTTCTGAACCAACACTTTCATATTTTTGCTAGGAACCTACTTTGGTTTAAGTGATTCCCCCAATATTTTGTACACTTCTTCAAAGTGTGATTCTAATGATTATTTTATAGTTATGCTTAATTTCGGCTAACTGAAGATCTAATGGGCTAAGAACTATGACCGTTTAACATGTTTTCATGTTAGGGCCCTGATCATGTTGGCTCCCTTTATGCGCTTTGCTATAGCTTCCTTAAAAATGATCTGATTCACCAGCTTTTTTTTTCTTAAGAACTTCTTATGCTCTTCAGCTACTACATGAAGAACAAAAAAATTCTCAAACTTCAGCTATTCTTTCACCAATTTTGAATGTTAATCACCTCCTTGCAGCTCCTTTAAAAAAATATCCTATTCACTTGCAATTTTCTTTAACCCATTCCCGCGCAGAAAAACTCCTTTTATAAAATTATGAGGTGATTGGCTGATACCGAAATTTACAGACGACTATTTTTTAAAAAATTTCAGCATAAAAATAGAACCTTTTAAAAATATTCTTGGTGTCGTTAGTAAATTTGAAATTAAAATTAGGTGGTTCCAGTTCTGGACCACTGTACCGTGAAAGGTTAACATAGTTCTAGGGTCCTCCAGTTATTATATAAACAACTAAAAATTACCTTATGCACTTAATACCACCATTTTTAAATATTATTTTTCTGCATCAACTTGCCTTCACTCACTACAGCCGTTAATTAAAAAAAAAAAAACTACTGTTAAACATAAGTCCTTAACTCTATAGGGAGAAGAGAATTTCATTCATAAAATACATATCCTGTTAAGGTTAAAGACGATTCGGTAAATTTTCTGGAGAAGGGTACCACAGCTTTTTTACTAAAATTTTTTTTTCTTTAGGTTTTTTTTCTAGCAGCTTCTTTGGACTTTCAGCTACCCCTCATATTTTTATTGGTGCCCTAGAGACATTTTTAAAAAGAATTTTTCACTATATTTTATACATTTCTTTAAAATTTTGTGCTAATGATTAATTCATTCCTATGCTTAATTTGGTTTAATTGAAGATGTAAAGCGCTAAATCCTAGGGCCTTTTAATATGTTTCTATTTTTGAACTCCGCTCCCAACTATCAGCTGACTTCTTTTGAGTTCCTAATATAGCTCCTTAAGCCCGCCACTATATGAATGTCCAAATAAATAGATCAAAATAAATTAAATAAAAATAAATAAATAAATAAAGTTCTCGAAAATCATCTATTAAAAATTTTGAACATTAATAGTCTTCTTTGGACCCTTGATGCAACTTCTTTAAAAATATTTCAATACTATTTTCTTTTTCATAGTTCTTGGTACATCCGGCTACTTTATAAACTAGAAAAATTTCCTTATACCAAACTGCATCCGTTTTTACATTCCAGTTAACAGTAGAAAAACAGAAAACGTTAGTCAGTTTCTATAAAAATAATTTTAAACCATACTTTTTATTTAAAATCATTTAACTTCCTTTTTCTTTGTTTCTTTTAAACTTATTTTACGAAAGGACTTCTGGTATGAACAGAAATATATTCATTTGGTATATATTCATTTTGGTCAAAAGGGCTCCTCTCCATCTTTATAGTGTTAAAGCCTTGCCTAGTTCGGAGCTCATTGAACTTTTATGCACAACGTATTTTTCACCCCCTAATTGTGTCACAGTCTCAATTAAGAACTTTAAAGTTGAGTCATTAATTCCTCTTCCCAGATCAACACCCTTACATTTTAAATGAGGCACAAGGAAATATTTTTAATGCATTTCCCTGAAGTTTTTGTGCATTTCTTTAAAATTTTATTCAGATGAATAATTTATACTCTATACTTAATTTCGAATAGTTAATGATCTAAAATGCTAAGTACTTGGACCGTTTAACATGTTTTTAACTTAGAGCTCTACTATCAACTATCAGATGTTCCTTTCGAGCCCCTTATTATCACTCATTAAAAAATGGTCTAATTCACTTGCTTTTTTTCTAACAATTTCCTGGGACCTCCATCTACTCCACATATTTTTGTTGGTGCTCTAGGACTCTTTTCAGAATTTTCAACTATTTCTTGCACATTTCTTTAAAATTAGATCTTTTTGATTAATTCATACCCTATTCCTTATTTTGACTAATTGAAGATATAAAGAGCTAAGTATCAGGACCTTTTGAGATGTTTTTCATCTTACGGTCCTGATTTTAACTGACAGTTGACACCTTTTGTTCCCCCTATTATAGCTCCCTTAAAAATAGTCGGATTCACTAACTTTTTATTTTCTAACAACTTCTTATATCCTTCAGCTATTGTATAAACGACAAAAAAAATTTCTAACTTCAGCTACCATCAATTTTGAATAGTAATTGCATTTTTGCAGCTCTTCGTGTATCTCTTTTTAAATGATCCTATTCTCTGGGGTCCTCTGGCCTTATGTTCTTGCTACCATTTTTTTCAAATATTAATCTTTTTTCGGCATCAACTTACGTTTACTCACTACTGACATAAATTAAAAACAACGTTTCTGTTAAAGATAAGTCATTGACTTTATAGAGAGGGGATTTCATCCATAAAATAAATATTTGGTTAATGCTAAAGGTATTGCGGCAAATTTATTAGGGAGGAGCATCTACCATCGATTGGGAGAGCATTCTTCCCTCGAGCTCTATCGACCCGATTTCAAAGGCAATTGTGTCGTTCAACGTAGATTACGATTCAAATATTTTCTGCAACATTCAGTATAATTTAACAAAACTGCATCGTTTAAAAAATTAAAATACCATTATTTTCTCATTTTACCATATGGAAATGTATAACACTTTCAAAACTTAATTTCAGCTATTCCATCTGCAATCGGAATATTATCCAATTATTTTATCAGCCCTGTATATGATATAGAGATTTTTATCTATTAACGACATCCATTCCAAAATTTAATTCACTTAAAAGATATATATACTTCAGTTGAAAATTCCCATTCATCAATTTCTTCCAATAAAGAAAATGGTATATAAATATGCTTTTATCCATCCCTATATATGACGTATAGAATTTATATATAAAGAATAATATGCAAAAAACTAATTACATTTAAAGGCGCATACCGAATTTTAAAGTGTATTCTCCAGCAAATATTACGAAAAGCCATTACTATAACCGATTTCTTTTGTATGTCCATTTAAATGTAAAAAAATGCTAAGAATGTTCTGTTTTAATGTGATCATAGTGAAATTCAGTAATTTATATCAATAATATTCAGTAATTTATGCATTTGAAATAGCGTAAAGTCTGTAATCGAATTCTTTTGAGTGCCCCTTTAAATGAATTATTAATTGTGCATCCTTATATATATTATAAATGTGAAAGTGTGTCCGTAAAATTGGAATGAACTTGGCTTCAAAACGGATGGATTAATGTCTTTGAATCTTTGCATATGGATAGATTATAGGAATGGAATGAACATAGGCTAATTTTTATTTATTTTATTCAAATATTTTCCTTAATAATTCAAAATTTAATTATTTTTCATAAAAAATCAATAGGCATTTTTCAGGTAAAATTTAACCATTTTTCTTTCCTGTTGCTAAGAAAATAAAAAAATGGAATAATAATTTTTCAGCGGCAATGAATTTTTAATAAAAAATTTCCATGAGAAAAACTATAATAAAATAATTTAAAAGAAAATAAATATGACGTCATGTTTGAAATAAAAATAAAAGGTGCATTTTTTATAATATATTTAACAATGATATTTGTTTAGTTAATGAGAATTTTTGTGTAAAATATGGCGACATAAATTAAAAGTAAAAAGAATGAAAAAGAATTATATTTTTAATAAAATGGTTCACTTATGAAAATGTGACGTCATAGTTGAAATAAAACAGGTACTTTATAGCAGGCGTTAAAAATACAAGGGGTATGAATATCAGTAGCTAATGGAGCGAGATAAATAATGACGTCATATTTAAAATGAATCAGAAATATTTTTTACTTATATTAATTAAAAAGTTATAAGTTACATAGAAATGAATATTTTTATTCGAAACTCAAAATTATCAATGGAAGAATTTTTTTGTGGGGAAAAGGCGGAAAATAAACTACTGATTAATATATTTTGTCTCGATTTTTTAACACTTTCGAACAAAGTTGAAAAGTTATTATGCTTTCGGTTCGTCTGTCTGTCTGGATGCTCTCTAACTTTAGTAAATATACTCAGATTTCCATGAAATTTTTGGACGTTCTTAACGTTTACCTAGCACGAATACCTATTGATTGCACAAGTTTCTACAATGATTAGTTTATTTACAGGGATTGCCAAAAAATTTCCTTACATAACGGTATTATGGGAAAAATCGTTTTAATTAAATTTAACGATGTTACACTCTGTGGATCATATTCAAATTTATATGCATTTACAAAGTGCACTAAAATATGCATTTTGTAAAGTATGTAGTGAAAAGGACACTTATTATTCATTTACAGGGTTACACAGAAGAATTCCATTGCATAAGAATAAAGGGAGGAAGAGTTTCCGACACATTTTAATTATGGCAAACGATTTCATGTATAATCAAATTGTTATAGGTTGTTGATGCTTAATGTGAGTTATTTCATGCATAATACGAAGTGTATAGCATTTACTGGGGCATACAAAAAATTTCGAAAATTATATATTCTATTCGAAGTACTGTATATGATGGATGATGACTGTTGCATGGATGAAATGCATTTTGAATTATGATATGTGCTTTTAAGTTTTGCTAAATGTATGCATATTAAATGGAGAGTATAAATGGCAATAGTATAAATAGTTAAATTTAGATATACAGGGCTACACAAAATATCTCGGAAAGGTTACTGAACATGAGCGTAATTTACTTAAAGGTGGTTTTTAAATAAAATACGCATTCTTATTTTGAACTGCATTTAGTAAACTAAGAAATGTTTGTAGTATATATATATAAAATGATATACAGGGTCCCGCAAAGAACTGGATACAAGGTTGTCTTCGGATGATAATTTCTGAAAATGTAATTTAGGTAGTAATAAGAAATATTTTTGTTTGAACTAAATTTTAGAAAGAGACTTTCGTGTATTAAAGGCACTTGGAAAACTACAGGGTTGAACAAAAGAATTCAAGAATGTTTCTATCTATTAGTATTAATCGCTGAAAGGAAAATTTTAACCAGCAAACAAATTAGCAAATAGGGATTATCAGAAGTTTTTTACCATAAAATCAGGATAAAAAGTTAATTACACATGCTTTTCATCATCGAAATTTTTTGCTTGCTTGATCAATTATTTCTTTTTTAAATGTTATGTGAACGAAGTCACGGGTAACTGCTAGTACTTCATATTTAATACCAAATATGATTTGGTGATCAGCTTTATCAATTGCATGAAAATCCGAGTATATTTATGGGAGATGGAGCGTGGATAGATGGTCAGAGGGATGGACAAACACACAGAATACATAATCACTTTTCGACTTTCTTGGAAACTGCTAAAGATGAAAAGAAAAATAAAATACATAATTTTATCACATTTATACGCCATAGTATTTAATTTCCTGTAAAATAATCTGATGCAATTTGAACATGAAATTAATCTTTTGCAGCTAATCGTTAATGATTTGAATGCATTTTAATTGATTTATAATAATAATGTAATTAATTTGCTTAAGTAATTATTGTAATTAAGTTTTTAATATCTATTATTTATAAATTATAAGTGTCTCCAATTTTTCAATTTGGAAGGGCCCCAAAAAGTTCCAGTGAGGGGGGCCCCTCACTTCATAAATCCGCCGCTGGCCAAATCAGAAGATTCTGACAGAGAAATCAAGAATTCGGTATTTGGTAAGACTTGATTACCCGTCGACCAAAAAGTTATCGCCAAACTATAAGATTAAATGCCAATAATAGATGATCATAAATGTCACATTCACTTCATGTTTGTCGCGTCATCAAGTGATATTTTCAGTCAACATTTTATTTGTATTTTTATTAGTATTTTACGAATTGAATATTTCCAACTGAGCGGAAAATTGACCAGGGCGGGAATCGAACCCAGATACTTGGCTTACAATGCCAATACTTTACCTGTTAAGCTAACTGGGCGATAGCCGGCTGGAATTTTTCGCTAACCTTATTGGTCATAACATCTGGCCTGTCATTTAGGCAGAGCGGCAGAATAAACCGCAGCTGATATAATAATAATATTATTATTTTGTTAATATATTTTTTCTGCAGTTGTTCAGATTAAAAAAGTATGTTAATCTATGTAATCTGATGAGTAGTTATCAGATTTATATAATCTGGCGAAATCGGTCGATGGGATAACCTGATATTTTTATGTTAGACAGGCGGAGGGGATAAATCATCAAGTATTATTCCTGTCTTATTTTTTCGTATTAAATTATTTTTTTAATGTAATCCTTTCACCCATTTTTACTTACCCATCATACATAGTATAGGGTAACTCTTGCAATCATTTTGAAAATCAGAAATGTTTTTGACCGATTTACACGTTTCAGGTACTGGAGATTCCGTAAAACATATTTTTTAAAAAAATTGCCGTCCGTCCGTCTGTCTGTCTGTAAACGCTCTATCTTCCGAATAAATTGAGATAGAGACTTGAAATTTTGTATGTAAGAATGGGACAAAGCCTGTTTAATGCCAGTAACCCCGATTATCTGGAACTATTTTTTCTGGCTCTCAAAAAATTCATTCTGTTGAAAGGTATATAAAAATTTTCGATTTTTTTTTTTTAAAGAATGAATGTAAAAGGCAATAAAATAACGCAAATTTTGCATATAGAATGAAGTCAATCAGATTAATAATTGCCGAGATATTTGTAATCCTGTTTTGCGCATTTTTCGATTTTTCATAATCCAATATTTCATTCAAATTTCAATTCAAAGATATATTTTAATTGGGAATGAGACGCTTAATCTGACGCAGTAAACTGCTAGTTAATAGGACTATTATTTTTGGAGCTATAAGGATGTTTCTTTTACGCATTGCGGTACTACTTGAGTAGTTTGGCGTTTTATATAATTTGTTGAAATTGGTTCATCAGCAATTCATTACTAGAGCATTACTATATATATTAAAAATATTTAAATATACAATTAAATTTTATTTGGAATTGCAATGCATTTTATAAATAGTTTACACATGTTTTATTTTCAGACATTATATTATTCATATGCATGATGGGTAAGCATTACTGCGGCCCCCAACGACTAGTTTTAAATATAAGATTTGCATTTAAAACTGAAATATTTAAATTAATAGCTTTTGCTTAATCCTTAAAAGAAAGAAAATAAATAATACTGTAAACCATGACACTTAATTTTACATCAAATCATTGTTTTATTTACCTTGCGAAAGATGAAAAAATATTGACAGTTAAGTTTAAAAAAATAGTATTAGCAAGAATAAAGCTTTTCTAATATAAAACTGCCAAGAATTCTTTTTTATCATAAGACTTTTATGTAGTTTTATTTAATTTTAAAAAATCTCGTTTTTTTAATCCAAAGAAAGCTTTGCATATAAAAATCGAAGATGTATACGATAGTAACATGATTTGGGTAGTTATAATATAAATGAAATGATAGTGATGGAACAGTATTTGGCATTTTACAACCTGCACTTAGTTATAATACAAAAATTTCCAACTCACATAGAAAAAATCCAAAAGGTCAGCCCAGAACTATTGGTGACAGTCACATGATTAGTGTATTATTATAGAATTGTAGAGTTATAATATGGCGTGTCATAAAAAATTGTATTTGATGATGTAAGACACAAACAAGAAGGAAAAGAAACAAGACCTTAGAAATAAAGTTCATAATCTGAATAGCTTATAAAACCATGATATATGAATTGTGTAAACAAGCCGATCAATGTTCAATTAATTATTTACATAATTTGAGAAAAATACTAAGCTCATGCTGGATGCAAAGAATACATGATAATGAGACATGCATCATCTAAATCCTTTGAAAGTCTTTTAAGAAAAAAATTTAACAAATAAGATTTTTTTTTGCACACAAAATATTTTTAGCATATTTCTCTTCTTATTTTCAAAAGTGTTATTTCAATAAAGCATTTCCAATCACTTAACATATTCCGATACAATTTATCTATTTCAGGTCAGATTAAGTTTTAAATTTAGAGTAAAGTTAATTTACAGTAACATAAAAAAATTAAACTGTCAAAAAGTTTTATTGAAAATTAATGGACAAGTCTAGAGTTATTTGCTTTTCTATCAAAATGACAACTGTGGAAAAATGTTACAATTTTTTATTTTATGACTAAAAGCTAAACCAAAAAGATGTGATAACAGTAAATGCAACGACATATACAGGGTTTATACTCAATTTAAAAAAAATACAAGAGATTTTCAAGAGGAATCTATTTAGTATGAGACAATTTTTTTTTTATAATAATGGTTATAAGATAATCCTTTGGAAAACATCTTGCACAAACAAAATTTTTTCTCCAGTATGAATCATGAGATGTCTTTCTAATTGACAATGTCTAGAAAATTGTTGGAAGTACATTTCAGAAACACAAGGATTGTATCATGTATGTGTCAAGAGATGCTTTCTTAGATTACCATTTTGAAAAAATCCTTTGGAACAAAATTCACAAACAAAAGGTTTTTCACCTGTGTGCGTCAGAGATGTTTTTTTAGATTACTATTATGAGAATATCCTTTTGAACATACTTCACAAATAAAAGGTTTCACTCCAGTGTGAGTCAAGAGATGGGCTCTTAGAATACTTTTCCGAGAAAATCTCTTGGAACATATTTCACAAGCAAAAGGTTTTTCTCCTGTATGAGTCAAGATATGTTTTCTTAAAGTACTTTTATCAGAAAATCCTTTGAAGCATACATCGCAAATAAAAGGTTTTTCACCAGTATGAAACAAGACATGCCTTCTTAGATCACAATTACGAGAAAATCCTTTGGAACATATTTCACAAGTAAAAGGTTTTTCTTTTGTATGTGTTAAGAGATGGGTTTTTAGATCACCATTCCGAGAAAATCTCATGGAGCATACTTCACAAGTAAAAGCTTTTTTTCCAGTATGTGTCATGAGATGGGTTCTTAGACTACCATTTCGAGAAAATCCTTTGGAGCATACTTCACAAACAAAAGGTTTTTCACCTGTGTGGGTCAACAGATGTTTTTTTAGATTACTATTATCAGAATATCCTTTTGAACATACTTCACAAATAAAAGATTTCTATCCAGTGTGAGTCAAGAGATGGGCTCTTAGAATACTTTTCCGAGAAAATCTCTTGGAACATATTTCACAAGCAAAAGGTTTTTCTCCTGTATGAGTCAAGATAAGTTTTCTTAAAGTACTTTTATCAGAAAATCCTTTGAAGCATATATCGCAAATAAAAGGTTTTTCACCAGAATGAATCAAGAGATGCCTTCTTAGATCACCATTACGAGAAAATCCTTTGGAACATATTTCACAAGTAAAAGGTTTTTCTTTTCTATGTGTTAAGAGATGGGTTTTTAGATCACCATTCCGAGAAAATCTCATGGAGCATACTTCACAAGTAAAAGCTTTTTCTCCAGTATGTGTCAAGTGATGGGTTTTCAGACTATGATTACGAGAAAATCCTAAAGCGCATATTTCACAAACGAAAGGTTTTCCACCTGTATGAGTCAAGAGATGCCTTTTGAGATAAGAGTTCTTAGAAAATCTCTTGGAACATACTTCACAAACAAAGGGTTTCTCTCCTGTATGTGTCAAGAGATGATTTTTCAAAGCACTGTATTTAGAAAATCCTTTAAAGCATATTTTACATACAAATAGATTATCTTCTGCATGAATGTTTCTTATATGTCTTCTCAGATTACTTTTCTTAGAAAATGTTTTGGAACATACTTCACAAATAAAATAATTTTCTTCTGTATCAATGGAGGAATTTTTTTCTTTATCCCCATTTTGAGGAACAAAGTGCTGTTCACCGGAGGAGGAATTTTCTTCTGCAATCGATGACATTTTCTCAAATGAATTTAAGCTTGATTTCAGACGATAATAGGAACTTCTTCAAAGTGCCATTATGAAGAAATTGTAGCCGTTTTTATCGATGGGAATGACTTACTGAGTTTCAGAAAAAACAGTTTTATCTACCCCTAAATCTGAAAACAGAAAAAAAAATATTAAACAAGGCATTTCAAAATAAACTGCACTGAGTTTTATCTCTGAATTTAATAGCTAATTTTACAATTTTCTTTTCTTTAAATAGTAAAAATTCATTCATGGGATTATCAAATCATACATTCTTAGATATGAAGTAACTTAACAATTTTTTTCATAGATGCAGGAACATAGGCGTTGATGTGCATGTGATACAGTAGACATTGCCATAGCCCATATTTGGGAACTCCTATACCTTGAATGGTAAAAACTACGAATTTACTTCATTGAATGCTGGTAATCTTATTTTTTCCAGTTTTACAAGAAATAAGTATTGGATTCATGAAAATTTTTGAATTCCGGTTTTCGAAGGATCTACACGTTTTAGGGATCAGAAATTCTAAAAACAAGTTTTTACAAAATGCCTGTCTGTATGTGACATACATTTTAAAGGCGCTTTGTCTCAAGAAGTAATGCGCAGAATTTCGCAAAACATTATATTCAGTTAGGTCTTGATGTGAACTGGATCTGATTACCGTATATACTCGCATATAAGTCAACTCTCTAACTTATGTTGTTAAAAATAAGAAAAAATTCGAAACCCGCGTATAAGTCGATTGACTTTCCCCCGAAAATGATCGATACCTCGGATCCGTTCCGAAATGAAACGACTCCGAAAAGAACTGATTCGTTGACCACGTTCAGAAAAGGCCCAATTCCTCAGACGCGTTCCGAAATGAAACGACTCTGAAAAAAAAAAAGATTCCTCGGAATCGTTCCGAAAAAGAACGACTTCTCTAAATCGTTCCGAAATGAAACGACTCTCAAAAGGACCATTCTTCGGACTCGTTCCCAAATGAAACAACTCCGAAAAGGAACGAATCCTCGGAATCGTTCCGAAATGTATTGTCCGAAAAATTATGCTTAATGTCATAAATGATAAATCGGAATCGAAGAGTGACGTAGAAAAGTCGGATTCATTCCGTTTTTTCTTGGACTCTATCCTTTTTTCTTAAATTCGTTCCATTTTCTCGGATTTGTTCCCTTTTTTGTTAGAGTCGTTCCATTTTTCTGGAACATGTTCCATTTTTCTCAGATTCGTTGTTTTTTTTGAAACGACTTCGAATAACTCGTTCTTTTTGGTAAACGATTCCATAAATGGACGATTTTGCCCATCTCTATATTTTAGTATTCGAAATGTGTTCCTGACTTATCATACACTTTTTTTTGTTCTTTGCAACAGGGTAGGTTAAATTATTATTTTGAAGAATAAATTAAAAATGATCTTAAATTCAGAATCGTCGAGGTTGGAATACAAACAATGGGGTGCTGCAGCACCGATTCGCTTGCAAACTATATTCCACTATTTTAATTATAGATTTTTTTAGGTCTCCCGTATAAGTCGACCCCCCCCCCTCACTTTGAAGTTTTTTTTTGTCTAAAATTTCTTGACTTATACGCGAGTATATACGGTAGCTTTTGGCTGTATATCGCTCAACAGGCTGTTCTGCCATGGTGCTCTTTTCGCGATTTACACAACAGCTACATGTGAAGAACTAATGGTCGGATTTTCATAAAACTTCAGATTCTGTCATTTCTTGATGTAATATGGTTCTGATTAGGTTTTGGTGTAAAATCTTCCAATAGGTGGCATGGTATGCAGCATTATTTAGGATTATAGCAATAGCTCTATGAGGAACTAATGCATGTGTTTTTTATGAAGCTTCAGATTCAGTTAGTCTCTCATATAAATTAACATTCTTTTGTTTTTGAAGTAATTCACTGTCTAGGTGGCGCTTCTGCCCAGATTATTTTTATAATTTCTGCGATGTTTCTATCTCAAATACTAATATAGTAAACTCCCTCAAATCCACACAGCTTGGGACGAGAGATTGTGCAAATTTTAGATTTTTGTGGATTTCTGGTCATTGCTTTGTTTGCATTTTTTAAATAGAAAATTTGAATGTAATTAATAATGCATCGAAACTATAATGAATGCTCACAATGTAAGAAAAATATTAATATAGGTAATAAACTAAAATAATAAAAATTTAGATACTTTTTGAAATGACTAAAATATTAAAAGTAAAGGTCAAGTTAATAATCAATAATGTATGATTAAATATTCATTATAAAGATTAAATGTTATTTTTGCTAAATTATTCAATGAGACTTTCCTCATAAAAGTACATTACTACCGTAAAATCCCGTTAATCCGCCCTTCCCGATCAAACGCCCCATTCCCACTTTATAAAGAATTTGAAATTTTCAAAAAATCCCGAGAAAGCGCCCTCCCTCCCGATTCTCAAAGCAATTGAGAGTGGGATGAATCATTTTAAAATGAATGAATCATGAATCTTTGATGAAATGGGCGTTTTTTCAAGATTTTTTAATTGATTTCATGCTTGTTTTGGCTTTTTTTACTAATTTCTCCTTTATTCTGCGTTTTTTCGACAGAATTTACGTTTTTAAATAAAAAAAACCCAAATTTTTTCCAAGTATCAAAATTCATGATTCATTCAACGAATCAATCATTTCATGATGATTCATTCCTGTAAATTTTGTTGAACGATCGCGAAAAAATCCCGTGTAAGCGCCTCCCCTCTAACTACTGTACGATTTTTCTTTTCGTTTGGGGGAGCGGATTAACGCTATTTTACGTTAGATCAGATGAAAGTTATAAAATAAGGAAGTTTTAATTCAGGATTAGCCAAATTTGATAACTAAAAAAGCTAGATAAATATATTTGTTAAGAAGACTGTGATTACCAATGATATCAGCAATATCTTGAATTTTTTCAGAAATTAATCATTTCTTCCTTTATGAAAAAACATAAATTCACCAATGTTAACAAAAATTGCAAATATAAAATACACATAGAATTGATGTCCAACTACAAAAGTGAAATTTTATGCAGATAACTGAACTGAATGTTTCATTGTTTACATCCTTAAATTATACGCAAATTTTAGAGAGTTGTGCATTTTAGGGTTGTGGATTTGAGGGAGTCTACTGTACATGAATTTTCATCAAATTTCAGATTAAGTTTCAATTTGAAATAAGTTGTTGCAAATAAGATTTTGGCATAAATTATCTAACTGATGACGCTGCTATGTTTCACTTTTCTGGAAATATTAATGTGCATGAGATACAAGAAAGTTTTGGTATTACCACATCTGACTACTTTTATTTTTTTTCAATTATGTCTATTAGTTCCGCATATTCCTAAAAATTATCGAAACAAGACTTTTACCCCTTTGCTATCCATACATTCAGCCCCAACTCAATTTCACCTCCATTACTTATACCCATTCACGTTGTCAAGCTTTTGTGTTATACATTTTTTTTTCCTTTTTAATATATATATTTTTAAAGCTAATGTGCTGAAATGAATTTCATGCATTTTGAATTTCTTTTTTATAAAAGTTGCCTTGCAGACCAGCACACCGAAAAAGTTCCTTATTGGTTTAAATTATATTCAGGGGAATTGGTTTTAATTATATTCTGTTTTAACCTTCCTGGTCTAAATATGTTTTGGCCATCAGTGGTCTAAGAAATATACATTTATATTTTAAAGGATAAATTTAGTGCATTTGAAAGGATTTGTCACATCAACAATATTTTTGAAACAGTAGATTGTCTCAAATCCACTAAGCTTGGAACCAGGGGTCGTCAATTTTGCTAATTTCTGATCATTGCTTTGTTTACATTTTTTAAACAGCCATTTGAATGTAATAAAAAGTGCAATCTGAACTATAGTAAATGCTTAAATTATAATAAAATAAGTAATAAACTAATCAAAATTTAGATAATTTTTAAAATGATTAAAATACTAAACAAAAAGATCAAGTTAATAACTAATAACATATGATTAAATATTCATTATAAAGATGAAATCTATTTATTCTAAATTATTCAATGAAACTTGTCTCATAAAGGTACAATACTAATTCACATCGAAATCACAAAATAAGGAAGTTTTGTTTCAGGTTTAAGGAGACTTAATGACCAAAAAAACACTTGATTAATACACAATATTTTGTAAGAAGATTGTGATTACCAATGATATCTTGATTTTTTTTTCTGAAATAATTTATTCTTCCATCATAAAAGGACATAAATTCATATTCACATTCATAATTATCAGTAATATTAAGAGAAATTACAAAATAAAATGTAATATGGAATTGATGTAAAACTAAAAAAGTCAAATTTTGTTCATACTAAAATGAATATTTCATTTTTTATATCTATAAATTATATGCAGATTTTAGGGAGTTTAGGATTTGAAGGAGTCTACTGAAATACAAAGAAGTAAAAATAACAAATAATATAAGAGATTGTGAAAATATAACAATATAATTCTAAAACCATAATTGGTACTACTCTGTTATCCCATCGACCAAAGTAATACCGCCAAATTATAAGATTAAGTGCCAATAATGGATGATCGTGAATGTCAGTTCAATGACATTAAATATGACACATGTGTTTAAAACGTCATTAAGTGATTTTTTTTCGATTTTTTATTTGTATTTTTATTAATATTCTACTTATTTTTTGTATTTTTGTTATTTAATATAAAAATAATGTCAATATGTATAATTTGGCTATTAGTTTGGCGATTTGTATAACTTGACGAAATCGGTCAACGGGACAACAGAGTAGTATCAAAATAAGTCAACGTTAACATAGTTTCTTTCACTAAGTGCTTAGCATCTCATTCAAAACTTATAGTAGTGCAATAAAAGAATGTATTCGAAGAAATAAAAGTTGAGTGTATGAGTATGCCTGGCACAGTTATATATGACACAGATTAGACATTATAGAAGTACAGTTTTTTGTTTTGATTTATTTCAAAATTTTAAATACCTTAAAATAAATAAATGATAAGCAACATATTAATTTACAAGATGTAAAAATTACAATAAAAAAATTGAAAAAGTCATAGCATTTGTGAGTAGGAATATCTTGTTATAAGATTAATAAAAATATATTGAACCTGTGTTCTTCTTAAGTGATTAATTCAGGGAATAAATACAAAAATTTAAATGTTGATTCATTTCTTTACTATGCAATGTTGACATTACCATATGAAATGGAATACAGTCAAAGTTCTATAATCCACACGCGCTGTGGCCAAAGGTTGTGCAGATTATGGAATATTGTGGATTATAGAGTATTATGGATTATTTGTCATTTTATTATTCCTAGACAGATTTTTATCCTTTAATCAGTATATTATGAAAAGATAAATATGAAATCTAATAGTTAATTTAATATGCTAATGAAAAAATGCTTTTTTAAAGTTATTTTATTATAAAAGCATTTAAATAAAAATAATTACATATGTTTCGTAATGCTGTAATCTGTTTTATACTGTTAATATAATAAAAAAATATATTAACAACAAATAAATGTTTTATTATGATTTTTTTTTCAATTTTTTTTATGATTTGTTTTAAAAATCATTTTTGGATCACAAATTTGTGAATTTTCTTGTTTATTTGATTGTTTACATTCAAAAAGTAACGCGAATTATAGAAAATTATGGATTATGGGAGCATAGATTATCAATCTCTGACTGTACTTTAAAATTATCAATAATTTGTACCGAACTGATTACAGTGCATAACTTAGCAAAGTTCAGGAATCTAAAAATGTCTAATGGTGTATGGTGAAATGGGAAGTGGCAAAACAAACATGCACCTCATTGTGTTCACACCTGAAATTTCAGAATTAATTAAAACTTGATTTGCATGTTAAAATGCAATTTGTTTGCCAAGTTCTCTCTTGATGGAAAATTTAATTTTAACGGTTGACTTGTAAGTTTACCTTTTAATCCATTACTATTAACTGCTCCCCGTCCTCCATGTTTATCATATCTTTGGGTGCAACATTTTTTCAACAGGAAATTGACGCATAATCCTAATAAAATGATGCATAATCCTATTTACTCTATAATCCGCACAACATTTGGCCCCAGCTTGTGCGGATTATAGATCTTTGACTGTAATATAATTAGTGAAAATGAAGAACAACAAGAAAAAGAAAGTAATCAAAATAAGTTTTCCGGAGAACCTAGAAGATCATCACGAATTAGGAAACCGAATCCAAAGTATTTAGCAAATTTAGTGCACGAGGAAGTTCCAAAGATGTATTAAATTCTAAAAATAAGGATAAATGGATAGAAGCAATCAAAAGGAATTACATTCGTTAGAAGAACACAAAACATGGAAAATTGTTGACAAACCAAAAGATGTGAAAGCACTGAGAAACAAATGGATTTTTAATATAAAAGAAAGTGGTGAAGATGTAAAATATAAAGCTAGATTAGTAGCAGACAGATCAAGACTTAAATTTTTAACAAATTATCAAGAATTGTACAGTCCAGTAATGAAAACTGAATCATTTAGAACTTTATTGGCAGTCGCAGCAAAGAAAGGCTACAAAACTAGATTTTTCGACGTAGAAACAGCTTATCTGAATGCAGATCTAGGAACTGCTGTTTTTATGAATCCACCTGAAGGCCTACAAATTAAAGGAGGGGAGATATTACTTGTGACAGGAAATTTATATGGATTGCCTGAAGTAGGAAGATGCTGGTATGAAAAATTGGTTAAAATATTTGATAAGATTGGATTAAAAGTATGCAAAGCAGGCCTTTGTGTATTTGTCAGTAAAAAAGATAATGAATTTATTACAGTTGGAATCTTTGTAGATGATGAGATAGTCGTTACTGAATCTGAAAATTTGATAAATAAATTCATACAACAATTGAATGAAGAAGCAAAAATTAAAGAGCAGAAGAAAAATATCAAATTCCTTGGTATTGATATTGAAGAAAATAATGGAGAATTTTTATTAATACAAACTAAATATGCAGAAAAGATCTTAGAAAGCTTTGATATGGAAAATTGTAAAAGTGTGAAAACTCCTGGTGTACTCAGAATAAATTTAGATGAATATGAAGGTGAAAATAAAATTGATGAAACACTATATCAAGAAATGCTTAAAATTATAGGATATCATGTAAGAGGAACAAGGCCAGATTTAGCTTTCACTTTAAGTAATTTGTCTCAATATGCAAAAGATCTTAGAGAAATTCATTTACAGACAGTGAAGAGAATTTTGTGTTATATCCAAGGCACAAAAAACTAAAAACTTTGAATTAAAGGTAAAAATTATCAATTATCACTTTGTTCTGATGCTAGCTGGTGTACTACACAAGATTCAAAAACATTTGGTGGCTATATCGTAAAAATAGGAGAATCATTAATTTGATGGAAAAGTAATAAGCAGAAACTGGTTGCGCTTTCAACAATGGAATCCAAGCTTTTAAATCTGTGTGATGCAGTTTGTGAAGGAAAATGGCTAATGGGTCTCTTGGAAGAATTAAATCAAGAAGAAATGGTAAAACGTCCAAAAGAAATCAGTACTGATAGCCAGTCCGTAATTGATTGGATCAGAAACCCAAGAGTGAATAATCGTAACAAACATATCAATAGAACATGTCATTTTGTGAAAGATGAAAGAGCTAGTAAAGGAGAAATTGAAACAAAATATGTAAATTCATCTGAACTGGAGGCAGATATAATGACTAAGAATTTGAGTTATGATGTCATGAAAAAACATATTACAAGTCTGGGCAATGCTGAGGATTATTGACATGCAAAAGGAGGGGTTTTAAGTGAAATCGCATGGCAATAATTAAATTGTTTTTTTTGTTAAAAAAAACTTTGGACAACAGACATTATTTCATGACTCCATGCATTAGGTTTTTTATTTTCAGACGATGAACGTGGAATGATGGTGATGTGTTATTATTATTATTCTTTGTTTTTTCGATATGTTTTGTTTCTATATGTACTATGATGTGACTGTCTAATAAATGTTTTCTGTATTTATAGAAAAATTTATATTTATCGTGAAAAACATTATAATTTTATCTAAATATAATGAAAATATTTAACATACATTTCCAACAACGAAACCACTCGTTAACTCCTGAATCTCAAACATTACTTTACAAATACACAAAACTAATGTCACAAATAAATTTTTAAAAATTTACAAAACAAACTTGTAGTAACAAAAACTCATTTTTCACTTTGCCAAGTTATCACTTGTTTTAGAATTCAATCATAGTTTCTAACGTTTATGTGTTCATTTTTGCAAATTTCGAAAAACTTTATAGAGGTACTTCACTGTGCAAACAGTTTTTTTAAAATATAATTTCTTTTAATTCAACACGATGAAATCAAATTCAGTTTATGAACAACATAATGTTTTAAAATTGAGAGTAAAAAATATTCAAACCAATTAGTTGAATATCTAAATTAAAATTCGAATAATATTCAGTAAACTAGTTAAAAATAAATAATAATAATCAAAGAAATTATCAACAATAAATAACGCAATGCTACATAAGGAAAAATGAAAGTTGTAACATATAAATCGTCATTATCAAATAATACATTCTAGAATTTTTATTTGAAGAATAATGAAAGAAATTACCCAATCTTAGCATTAACTTATTTTGGTAAAGAAGCTGGGTACAATAAATCTATGTTTTAAAAGTTAGCTGAACAAGCTGCAAAAGAAAAAGACGCCATCGTAAGAATGAATCATTAACTGCACCATGATTCATTGAAAATAATTCTTGCATTTTTTTAAAAAAGAACTCTCATGTATAGTAATTATTATTTTTTTTTCAATAAAATTACTGCAATGGCATTACTTTTTTTAATCTAGAACTTTTTAAAATCCTTAGATATAATACTGGTAACCAGACAGCCATTAAACAAGCTTTTTCAAAGTATTCAGGCAAAATTTACCTTAGTTATCCAAAATCAAACTGATTCCAATTTTTAATCCAAAATGCATATTTAAGCTCTTGATTCGCAAATTTAAAAAATGCTCCCTATTTCTTTAAAAAATAATTCTTTATTTTGTTTATTAAAAATGAGTTGAAGATTTCTATTTGAGTTGTTTTCCATTCATTGATTGAATCATTATTCATGAATGATTTTTTTTTCATGATTGATTCGTTGTGTTGGCGTCTGTAATAAAATCATAATATTCTGATTGTAACAATAGCTAACATTTTAGCCGATCCAGTGGCGTGGTCGGTAGCATGAGCTCCTCCCACACCGCTGGACCCTGGTTCGAGTCCAGCTAGCGGCATGGGTGTGCGGGTGTTGTCCCTGTGATGTGTATTAAAAATGTATGTACTGGATTTCTTGTAATAATAAAGTATTTGTTTCTGTGGTTTATGGATCATTCGAGGTAACAGCCATTTGTAGCTATAGACCTCAAAGCTTTGTTCACTCAAACTCAAACTCAAACTCAAGCTAACATTTTAAAACTAATTTACTGAATCTAGCTTCTTTACTAAAACAAATTAATGGTTAGATATGTTTCTTTTGTTATTCTTCTGCTTAAACTTCTATAACTTGTGATTTGATCGCAGAAGGACACAAAATGTTATGTGTCGCTTCGCCACTTTTATTTATTTTTTTATATTTGTAGTCATTTCAAATATTCCATACACAGGTAAACCAAATATTAGTCAATACCTTATTATTTTAGAACTTAATGGTATTAAAAGGTTAAAATTTTCATAACAATAAAAACAGATACTGCTTCCATTTATATAAACAAGATTTTCTTTTGAAGTAAAATACCCTATAAATAACTAACATACAGTATAAGTAAAATACTCTATGAAAACAATGCTTTGAGTTTTTATCTAAAAAATCTTTTCAAATTTATAAAAAAAATTTATTGTGAGCACAATTTTCTTATATTCTAAAACACATATTTTAAAATTGAGAATTTATGAAAGATTTTAAAGAAAATTATTACTGTCTACTGTTTGTTTGTAATGGAAAATAAAAAAGCAGTGAATTAAAAAATATTGTACTATATCAAAAGTAACTCCCTTCCAAATATAAGCACCTCTCCTCTTTTCTAACAGTGCAGTTTTCTTTTTTTGAAAAAGTGTCATTTATAGGCCTTCCCCTTTAAAATGCACACCTTAATTGCTTATCCTTTACATACAAGTCTCAATTATAAATCTTATTTAAAATCATTAGAGTTTTATGTGTGCTAAAGGGGGCTAACTTGTGATATATTATGATATATAAATTTATTTAATTGTTGATAACTCATATTATTTATGCCAGGTCAATTACAATTGTGCCAAATAAGATACCAGTCATACTGACTAAATTAACCATTATTATTATTATTGTTTTACAGCTAAATAGCATAGCAAAAGCAACAAGAAATGTAATGTAATAATAATAATATGCAATATAGTTTATCGGGAATTTTAATAGCTCATTTTTTTTTTTTTGTCTTTTTTCTAAATTCTATGCTGTGATTTATTTTAAGTAGACAATAGTTCATTTCCTTTCTTTCTTTCTTTCTTTCTTTTTTTTTCTTTTTTTTTTTTTTGGTAAAATTTTAAATTTTACTGTTTTTTTCTGTTAATTAAACCAAATACATAAAATTTTATTTCTGTAAAACCAATCTTTTTTAATCATACAGATATTTTGATGAAATGGAAAGAAGAACCTGATAGCCGTTTAATATTTAATAAGTGATTCATCGCATTGCTAGCTACGTATAGAACCCACAGAGTAAAAAATGTGCAAACTAAGGATTGAACCTGGAACCCTTGGAATAGTGTTCCAAGTGCTGTACCATTTAAGCTATGAGGATGATGCCCAGTTTTGCATCTCTTACTCACATATGTTGGTAAGGCTACAGCAGTAGCACAAGATGGAAACATCTAACATGAGCACACAAACTAGTGGCATAACACAAGACACAAATAAAACACCTGGCACACTGTTCCAAGAGTTCCAGGTTCAATCCCTGGCTTAGACATTTCCTACTCTGGTTGTTCTATGCTTTGTTAGAAATTTGGGTACTGCTTGGCTATCCCATTGGTCAAAAAACTATCGCCAAATTATAAGATTAAAAACAATCAATGGATGATCGTGAATGTCACATTCAATTGAATTAAACACAACAGGCATGTTTAAAACGTCATAAATGATTTTTATTTCGACTCTTTATTTCTATTTTTATTAATACTTTACTAATTTATTTGTTCCTCTGTTATTTAAAATAAAAATTTAGTCAACATGTATGAGTTGGCTATTAGTTTTGGCAAAACTGGTCAATGGTGTAATCAAATAGTACAGAAATTTGATTCACTTATTAAATATTTAATAATTTTACTGCTGAAAGTTAACTGAAAAATTAACTAAAATTGTATATTTAAAAGTCATGTATGGAAGTTGGTGCACATGTAAACAATTTTTATATGTTTGATTATTTCTAAAAATTACTACGGGCTATTGAAATAAAAATTGTTTTATATGATTATTTACACTTTATTTGTTCTTTTGGCTGCATTTATCCAGAATTCCTTACAGATATCATCATTCAAAAATTTGTTTACATGTGCCCCAGTGGAAAGGTAGTTGTGAACGTACCTGGGATATAAATAAATCTTTGTGAATAAAAACTGTAATAAAAACTAATTAGATTCATTTCTTTATAGATTGTTTGAGTCAAGTGTAGCCAAACTGTGTTACTTTTATGTTATTAAATGATTCTGTTATTGTGTTTTTTTTTCAAAATGTGATGCAATATGTACCATAAAATGGGGTGAATCGGAACACTTTTCAACTTTGAAGTTAAAAAAAAGCAACAAGTGATTTTTTATTATTTTTATTTTTCTACTGGAAACTTCGGTCTTGTTTTGTTCTTTACTTTTTAAGCAAAAACGAAACATTTTTACTGTTTATGTATATGTTATTTAATTTTTTAATGGTGTTCCGATTCACCCCACAGATAGGGGTGAATCGGAACAAATGTTATAATCTTTAATTGTTCCAATTCATACTTTAATAGGGTTAATAAAAACAGGTAATAATGATAAGGGAGGAATAAGAATACGTAGTTACTGTGAAATCAAGCCTTTATTTTATATACAAGTAAAGATATGCCTTTTTAAAAATTAGAAAACAACTTTGAAATCAAGAAAAATTAAAATTTATTTTAAGAAATTATATTCGAATTGCAGAAGTGGAATTTAATACAAATTCAGCCCTATTCTGTGTTATCCTTTACTAGTAGTCATTGGGTACGTGAAAATATTGATTAGCCCCAATCGCTGCATGTATTAATACGATCTACTAATACGCCCTCACCCCAGCCCTTAGTATTGTTTGCATTCCTCTCCTTTTTTAATTGGTTTTTTAGTTTGAGATGTTTGTGTAATGTTGTGGATGTCAGAGAATAATTCTGTGCAATTTTTATAACAAATTTGCTATTTTTATTTTTTTATTGTGTTCCACGTCTGTTGGATTAGGTGTTGACTTTTTTGTTTAACCAAGTAATTTCCTGGCATCTTTAAAATTTTCAAGTAATTAAAACAAACGAAATAGTGTTACAATACATATTCATACATATGTTTTCATATATTACATGAAACTATTACTGTACAGAATAATAAACCATGAGAGAAAACATGTTCCTATTCACCCCGTAAATCTTAAACCTCTGATGTTACAAGCCATTTTTAATTTTTTCATTATGTAATTTAGAAATAAGTAGAATTTAACACAACATATTGTTTACAGGACTATCATTAATTAAAAATCCCCTCTCTTATGTTTGGAATACGAAAACTACTGTAGTTACAGACAAAGTTTTAAAGACGTTGAAAAAATGAGGTTTTGAGGATCCTCTTGAAGTTTTTTAAAACATCCCAATAGTCATGCCAACATGTCGAAACTGAATTTTCCAACTCTTAATGTTATTACCTTCTTATAAAAAATTGGCAACTAAAAATATCATCACATATATTTATAATGAATTTATTTGTATGACCGGGAAGTTTCGTCCCTATTCACCCCTTTTTACGGTATCACAAAATTGTGCATCATGATTTAAAAAATTTATGAGATTGTGATATAAAAAATTGGTGATCATCACAGTACTATCAGACACTTTTTTTGTCCAACTAAATTTTATTTTCATAAAACAAAACATCTTTATGTTAATGTGGGCTAAGAAAAAATAAATACGTTTAAAATTGGAAATCATTAAAGAATAACAAACATATTGGTTTTTACAGAGAGCCACCACGTTTAATTGTTATCTAACTTCCAGTAAATTAAAATTGTGAATAAATCCTAAAAATATTGAATTTATACTCAATAATCGATAAGGGTAATTAAATTCTAAATTAAAAAAAGCAAAAATGCATTCACAAACTTAAAAAATACACTTGTAAACTGTTCACATCTGTCCCCATAGGTTTTATTCACAAGTGCCCCATCTCTCAACTTATGAACTATCTATCAACATAAAAAAAAAAGATATTTTTAACTGAAAAAAAGAAAACATTTTTTTTTTGTAGACTTACCTAAGTAATTCCATTATAAAATTTAATGCTAATATTCATATTTGAAAAAGGTCTTGAATTTTTTTCTTTTTTCCGTATCTTTAGAAGATTTCATTTAACCCCTTCTAAAACAAACAAATTACAACAGCCAGAAATCAAAATGGCTGATTATTCTGAAAATTAGGCCAAAATTTTGTGCCAATTCTGCCATTTATTGGTAATTTTATCCAATTGTTTGTGTAGGCCTGTGTATCAATTTGCCTATATCGGCAAACATTTCTTTGCAAACCAAATGACATACAGCATAAAAATGCATAGCACATTTTAAAAGCACTTTTATACAACTCATGCTCATACTCATACCTAGCTCATATTCATACTATGCTCATACCTTTATTAATTCTTTTGTATATTTCAATGCATAAACTATAGCGTTTATACTTACCATGTAGTATGCATGAATTCAGTGAAACTTAAAAGTGCATATTATAATTAAAAATGCATTTCCTGCCATCATCTCTGATATACAGTATTTTGCATAGAATATACACTCTGAAATCTTTTACATGGCCTTGTAAATGTTATGCACATTGTATTATACATGAAATAATTTATAGTCAGACTCGCCAATGTACAACAACTTCATTATGTATGGAATAGCTTAAATGAATTAAAATCCAAATAATTTTTCCCTATACTATTATGCAACATAATTCTTTTGTGTGGTTTTGTAAATAAATAATAACTAATCTTTGCACCACATTCTCTACAGAATACATATTTTAATGCACTTTGTAAATGTATATCAAATTTTCTTCTGTTTCAAAGACTGTAACATCTTTAAAACTTATCTAACTTTTTTTTCTCATTGGCTGTAATGTAATGGAAAATTTTGATTAACTTTAGATAAAATAATGTGCTTCAAATTCCAAATAATATTTGTGCTAGGGCAAATGTAAATAACATCCAAAAATTTCTGGCAATCCAAGTATATTTATGAGAGTTAGAGTGTGGACAGACAAACAAACAAACACTAATCATAAACACTTTTCAATTTTGTTGGAAAGTGTTAAAAAAGTTGTTTTTTTCCTTTTTTCCATCCCCTGCCTCTCTCATATCTTGAGATCTCCCATTTATTTTTGAAGACAAAGCGAAAACATAAAATGAAATTTAGATAAATCATTATTTATTGTTTATCAAAATCGAGATGCAATTTTAGCAGAAGAATTAAAAAAAAAAATAAACTATGTGTGCTTAAAATCCTTCCTTTAAATTCCTTTTAAAATCAAAAAGAATTTTTTTTTTTTCAGGAATGAGGGGAGGAGGGTACGTTAGTTTTCTACAGTAGAAAATGATCAAAACATGAAAATTATTATTTTGGGCAGAAAATTTGGGAATATATTTTAGAAATACCGAAGAGACATTTGTTGTTGTTAAGGCAGATTTCAAATCTAAACTTGCGACTTCCTGACACCTTTAAGTAATCAGTTTTAGGCCTATACAAATACAAGTAAAAACCTTATTTGCAAAAAAAAGAAAAAGATACAAAAAACTTATGATAATGAATAACATTTTCTATATCTTGTTAAAGTGAAAAATCTATCAGAAAAAGCTGTCAAAATTAGCATTTACAAAATTTTTTTGTAAATGTTCCAGAAATGAAATAATCCTCATGACACAAAAATTGCTTATAACTTAAAAATGTCATACATTTATCAAAAATTCTTGGTATCTATTGCATGAAAAAAAATCTTAAAAGTAAAAAAAAAAATTAAATTTAGAATTAAAAAAAATAATCTGTTGTATATTGTTATTTTTAATATTGTGTGGCTACATCTTATTATAACCATATGGATGTCAACACTGTGTGTTGTTGCGTATGTGTCATTTGCTAGCTGAAGTTTATCCTATTTAATAAATAAATACAGTAAAACCTCTAAATAACGGACACATTGGGAACGCAAAAATTGTCCGCTATTCGGAGGTGTCCGCTATTGGGAAAACCTCAGAGATTCAAAAACCACTAAGAAATGCTTAATGTTTCATTAATTTACTTTTATATGCCTAAAAACTTCTATTATATAATTAATCAGAAACTAAAATTATTTTTAAGCAATAAAATCGAAATAAAAGTGCGCACTCTTTTATCCACTGTTTATTATATTATTGTGAAAAAAATCTGTTACAAAAATTTATTTTTGCTTGCGATTACATGTAATTTGTTTTTCTGTGTGATATTATTGGACATTGTAGAGTTCCGGGCAAGGAGGGAGGGATTGCACTTTTTGATCTTTAAAAGCATAAAATCTCAAAATGCTCTTGGATGACATTTCAATAGTCTGGGAGATTATTTCTCCCGGGTAACCCTCTGAATTTAGCACTGAACATTGGGGGGGGGGGGGAGGGATTTTCCCCAGTTCTTTATTTACATTTAACTGTGATCACGAAATTTGTGACACGTTGTCCTGGTAAAGTCAGATAATTTTTTTACTGTTTTCATTTTTTTCTGTTTAAAAAATAATTTTTCATCCTTTATCTCCGGATAAAGTGTCCGCTATTCGGAATGTCCGTTATTCAGAGGTTAAACATACAAAAACTTAAGTTTTGGGAGTGGGGATTGGAAAACTGTCCGTTAAATAGAGGTGTCCGCTATTCGGGAGTGTCCGTTATGGAGGTTTTACTGTATTATAGTTATTTAAAATAAAGTTAATGTTAAAGATTACATATGAGATTTGTCGATGGATGATTTAATCAGCTATGAAAATATATTTGAGAAACTTTTATGATTGTTTATAGTTGAATTAACACACACATACATATATTTACAGATTCACTTACGTTTTTATATCAATATAAATAAATAGCTTGTTTATACTAATACATATAAATATTGTAAAAGAAAAAAAAATGAGTAGATTTTAAAAAAATATATGGGGGGGGAATTTTTCTTTCTCAAATTAGTCCATTTAAGAGAAACTAGGGATACTTGATTCAATTGTTAGTTTTAGATATTAAAAACTTTCAATTTTGGTCTAGCATTTCGATGTATAGGGATACTAGGCCCAAGTCATAGATTTCAGAGTATGATTGAAAATAATAAACAAAACACTTATAAGAACAATTGTTGTACATGCTCTTGTAGCTATAAACATATACAAAACAAATGACAAATTAAAAAATCCTTTCTTAAATATATATATATATATACAGGGTGATTCCAAATTTTTTTTTACAATAAAAGTGGGGTGGTAGTACACATCAAGACAAACAATATTAAATAGGGGACCACGGGTCCAAAACGTTTTCCTAAGGAGATAGCCGCCATTCAAGTTTAGGGACCAAAATTTCAAATAAACATAAAAAAAGGAAAAATCGGTCGGTTGATTTGCGGTTTTCACTAAAATTATTTTTTATGTCGGAATTTTCTTGAAATTAAATTATAAAGATAAATTTCAAAATATGCCGATAGAGGGCGCTTTAGACTTTGGAGTAACGAACAGCTATTTTTTGCCGGTATGTTTTGTATCTCATTAAATGTTTTTGTAAGTTTACACTCAAACTAAAATTTTGAGCTCAAAATCTGTAGTTGGGAGTGGTTAAGTAACACAAACTGAGCTGTGTTCAGAGGGTTCAAATTTCAAATGATTAAAAAAAACCCGGAAAAATTGGTCGATTAATTTGCGATTTTCACTAAAACTATTCTTTATTTAGGTATTTTCGTGAAAATAAATTATAAAGATAAATTTCAAAAATGTCTATAGAGGGCGCTTTAGACTTTGGAGTAACGAACAACTATTTTTTGCCGTTATTGTTTGCATCTCTTTAAATGATTTAGGAAGGTTAGACTTAAACTTAAATTTTGAGCTGAAAATCTGAATAGTAGGGAGCGGTTAAGTAGCACAAACTGAACTGTGTTCAAGGGAGAGGGGGACGTTCAAATTTAAAGTAATTATAGAAAATAGAAAAATTGGTCGATTCGTTTGCGGTTTAAAATAAAATTATTCTTTAAGTCAGTATCTTCTTGAAAATAATTTTTAAAGATAAATCTCAAAAAATTCCGTCAGAGGGCGCCTTAAACTTCAGAGTAACCAACAATTCATTTTAACCATTATTTTTGGTTCTAATTAAAGGCTTGCAAAAGCATTTTAAATGTTCTCGGAAGTTTAGATTTAAACTTAAATTTTGAGCTCAAATCCTGAATCGTTATGAGGAGTTAAGAAGCGCAAACTGAATAGTGTTCAGGAGTTAAAATTTAACCCTCTTTCCTCCTCTAGCACAATTCAATTTTTCGCTACTTAAACACTCCCAACGATTCAGAATTTCAGCCCAAAATTTAAGTCTAGGCATTTGAAAGCATTTAATGAGATTTAAAAAATAACAGTTAAAAATAGTTGTACGCTACTCCAAAGTCTAAGGCGCCCTGTATCGGCATTTTGTAAAATTTATCTTTAAAAATTATTATCAAGAAAACACTGATTGATCGAGAAAACTGCTGATTAAAAAATTAGTTTTAGCAAAAACCGCAAACGAATCGACCAATTTTTCTGTTTTTTACAATTATTTGAAATTTGAAGCCTCTGAACACAGCTGAGTTTGTCTACTTAACCACTCCCAGCTATTCAGGTTTTGAGCTCAAAATTTAAGTTTAAGTCTAAGCTTAAGAAAGCATTTAATAAGATGCAAAAAATAACGCCAAAAAAGAGTGTTTCGTTACTCCAAAGTCTAAAGCGCCCTCTATCGGCATATTTTGAAATTTATCTTTATAATTTAATTTCAAGAAAATGCCGACATAAATAATAATTTTAGTGAAAACCGCAAATCAATCGACAGTTTTTTCCGTTTTTTATGTTTATTTGAAATTTTGGTCCCTAAACTTTAATGACGGCTATTTCCTTAGGAAAACGTTTTGGACCCTTGGTCTCCTATTTAATATTGTTTGTCTTGATGTTTACTATCACCCCTCTTTTATTGTAAAAAAAATTCGGAATCACCCTGTATATATATACAGTAGACTTCCTCCAATCCGCAAAGCTTGGGACCAGAGGTTGTGCGGATTTTAGAATTTTGCGGATTTCTGGTCACTGTTTTGTTTACATTTTTTAACCAGTAGTTTGAATGCAATTAAAAATGTAATCGGAAATATAATAATGCTTACAATTTAATAAAACATTAAAATAAGTAATGAACTAAAATAATAAAAATTTAGATAATTTTTAAAATGATTAAAGTACTAATAGCATAGGTCAAGTTAAAAATCAATAGTGTATGATTAAATAATCATTATAAAGATTAAATGTATCTTTCCAAAATTATTCAACAAAACTTCCTCATAAAAGTACATTACTAATTCGCATCAAAATCATAAAATAAGGATTATTTTTTCAAGTTTAGCCAGGCTGAAAGACCAAAAAAATCTTGATTAATGCATAAATATATTTGGCAAGAAGATTGTAATTACCAGTAATATCAGCAATATCTTGAATTTTTCCCCAAAAAATTTATTCTTCCTTCTTGAAAATAACATAAATAGAATATTATTAAGAAAATTACAAATTAAAAAACATATGGAATTGATACAAGACTAAAAAAATAAAATTTTGTCCCAATATCCGAACTGAAAGTTTCATTGTTTACATCCATAAAATATGTGCGGATTTTAGAGAGTTGCGGATTTCTGGTTTGCGGATTTGAGGGAGTCTACTGTACATAAATACAATAAAATACCTGAAATCTGCACACCTTGGGACCAGCCGTTGTGTGGATTTTAGAATTTTGCAGATTTCTGGTCATTGCTTTGTTTACATTTTTTAAATAACAATTTGAATGTAATTAACAATACAATTAAAACTATAATGAATGCTTAGAATACAATACACTGTTACAATTAGTAATAAACTAAAATAAAAATAATTTAGATAATTTTAAAACTGATTAAAATATTAAAAGCAAAGGACAAGTTCATAATCAATTATCTATGATTAAATTTTATTTTAAAGGGGAAATGTATTTTTCTAAATTATTGAATGAAACTTGCCTCATAAAGGTACTTCACGAATTTACATCAAAATCATAAAATAAGGAAGTTTTGTTTCTTTTTTATACTTATGAAATGATTCCATTGTTCTTTTCTTGCCTTGTGGTCAGCTAACCAAAAGAAAGGAAATGATGCCATTTCCAACTTACAATAGTTTCCCAATCCTAGAAAACTGCCTTTAGTAAAGTATCCAAGATAGCGGCACTTCCCCTTCTACTAAAAAAGTACCCATGTTTTTAGCAATACTTTACTGATTCTTCTTAATTAAGATCATATTTTAGTAATATTTTAAATTAATTTCACATGATTTTAAAAGTAAAGGCATCTTTCTGATAGCCAATTATTCATACGAGGGATATGAGCACTAAGGCTGGTGTTCTCTGTGTGTGTCTGTGGGGGTCTTTTTAGGGAACCTAACCCATATTGCAAGCAAATCAAGCGGAAAAAACTCAAAAGAATTAGGCCAATGGACACAGTTGGGTTCAAACTCAGCACATTGTGTTTACCAGCTTGAGATGCAGAACCTCTAGTTTAGCTAAAAAGAAAAGGAATTCAGATGTTTGTAAAAGTGTTTCTCTTTTGTTTTACTGCATATCTGGTTTTTGCATGTAAAAAAATTGAAAGCAAACTTGTGAATATTTAATTTCTAGAAAATTTCAGATCACTCAAAAGAAATATGTTTCGTTATAGATCTTATCATCTTATCAAACAATAGTTTTCATCACTCTTATTGATATTTTAGAAATCTTTAATTTATGTTTTAAACTATTATTTTTTCCAATCCTTTTGGTTTTAATGAAGCACGCCTTTCAGATAATGTATAATAGGCCATTCAAATATTACATAAGCTTACTTTTAGTCATATTGTACCCCTATCCCTCCCCTTTGCAAGGAAAAATAAACAAATGCTAGAACCGCCTCCTCCCCCTTTTACTTACATAAGAGTTTATGACATTCAACATGAACACTGTTTTCTATAAAAAATCACAGTTAGCTATGAATTACTGTATTAAACCACAAATAAAGAGAGATTATAGTTGTGGTTATCAAAGGAAAACAAAATTAGTTTAGTATGTGGTTTCTATGTGCATTAAACAATTCATGTAATAGTAAATAGTTTTTAATATGTTACTATTTAAAGCACTAATTCTCCCCCCACCCCAAAAAAAAAAAAAACTTAAAGAATACAAGCTTAAACTTATTTAAGCACATGATCAAAAATTTTAATAAGAATCATAGGAATATTGTGGGTTTGGCGCTCGCATTTCTAGTCTGGTAAGTACAATGCTCCATAAATAGGGAAACTATTACATCTACGCATAAACAATTCATTAAAACACATGAAGCATAAAAAGTATGTGAATGAAATTTACTTTTGATTCTTGAAATATTTTTTTCTTTATACTGCTACAAGCTTATCTAGAGCAGAAATATTTTCCCAATGAAAATAAGGCTACCCATGATATCATCTTGCGTGTGGTGGATGAAATGTTCAGAATGATACATAAAGGTAAAAACCAACTGTCCCATTCTACCGCAGTCTACCCTGTTCTTTTGTCTGAAATCACCTTGTATAAATCAAATTTTATATTTGATTTATACAAGGAGTAAAGTAACCCTATTCATTTATCATTTTTTAAAATTAAAATTCATTAATTTTCCTATCTTAAAATTTTAGAATGGCAACCAACCTTCTATTAGTAAGTATAATTTTTCAAATAGTTTAATGATTTGTGTAATTTGGTGAAACTGGAAGAATAGAGGATCAAAAATTTGTAGGAAATATTTATGTTTACTATTACAATTATTATTAAAACATGATTTGCAATCATGTGAGACATTAGCGGTTAAGACGTGATTTCAATTACAGGGCTCCGAAATGGTCCCCTTTTTATCCCAAAATTTTCCTTTTATGCATTTTGGTCCCCTTATTTCCCTTTAAGTGACTGAAAAAAGTGCCGCAAAATAAAATAATCGCTAAAAACTCAAAAATTGCAGATGACAAAATTTCTTAGTGGACTTAAGAATTGTAACAGCTGCAATTCTTTCACAAATCTTTAAAAAATACTACAGAATACACATTTTAAGAAAATTTAAAATTCCTAAAAAACGCAAATTTGGTCAAAAGATCGCAATAAAGAAGGCAAGTTTTTGAGACTAAAATAAATGCTAATTTTATCAAAAGATCACAAAAAGGACAAATTTAGTCAAAAGACTCGGGGAAGGGGGGGGGCGAGAATGAATTTCTTGAAAGGTCCGCTGAAAAACATATAGTTAGTGCAGGGAGGTGTATTTTCCCTCCGGTATAATAACATTTCAGAAAAAAAAATTGTACTCATGAACCTCCCTTGAATTCTCTTATTTCTATCCTCTACAAAACAAAAAAAGCAGGCTTATTTTTTATTATGCATTTTCCATTTATCAAGGATAAATTTGTCTTAAAAAAGGGCATCTAAAGAGTTTCTATCACAGTTTTTATTCACATTTTTTTTTCATTTATGCACGTGTTCACATGTGCCACAGGCATATTCACAACTACTACTCCTTCAATGAGCCACATGTGAACAAATTAGACAATATTTGGAATGATCATATAAGTTGAATTCTTGATAAATGCATATAAAAGTTTCACCTAAAAAACAAACGAAGTGTAAGCATTCATGCAAATCAATTTTTATTTCAATGTCTCAATAATTTCCAGAAATGATTAAAATTAAACAAATTGTTCAGATGTTCCCCTCTCTTCTACTAATTTCTATTATTTTATATATTTCATACAGTTTATATATTAATTGTACTTGTGAAATTAAAACATATTGTTATATTATAAAAGTTAATGTTATATACACCTTTAAAAATAAAAAAAAGCACAAGAAATGTATTTACATAATATTACACTACAAAGAAACTTTGTTTAAAAAATACTTCGAAAATTAAAAATTATAAAAGAAATTACTTATTAAAAAATAAGTATGCAGAATCATTTATCCACCAATATTGTTATAAGTAATTTTGCCAAAAATTCTTTCAAATGTTGTTGTTTAAAATGTTGTACTAAATTTATCTAAAAAAATTAATTTTTCTTTCTTTGACCACTGGTCAAAACATATTTTGACGTTCGCAAGGCAACTTTTGTAAAAACGAATTTAAAATGTATAAAATTCAGTGTCAACATTTAAAAGTTAAAAAAAAAAGGTGAAAAAAGTCTATATAACTCGAATTCTTGACAACATGAATGAGTATGAGAAGTAGAGATGAAATTGAGTTGGGGCTGAATGTCAAAAGAAAAAACAAGATGTAAAAATGTTGTTTGGATATCTGTCAAGAACATGCTACACAAGTAGGCGAAATTTTAGAAGGTGAAAAAATAAAATTACCAACAGTCAATGAAAAAAATTTTAGTTTTTATCAGTCCGGATATTGGAGGGTTTTAATGTGAGTTACTCCAGTGTCTACTGCATCGCATGTACTCCTATACATATGTAGAAGCACCTATGAAAAAATTTTCGATTTAGGTCATACCTAAGAATATATATTGAGATACTTTAATGCATTAATTTTTTACAGTTTTGAGAAATGAAAATTGGAAAATCACCTTCATAATTCAGGGTTAAAATTTAATGCAGTTTATTTAGAAATGTCTAGCTTATTATTTTCTTTTGGTTTTTAGATTCAGTGGTAGATAAAACTGTTTTTGCATAACCTTAGCAAGTCATTTCCTTCGATGAAAAAGGCGACAATCTCTTCTTGCTGATGTCTTGAAGAAGTTCTTGTTATCGTCCGAAATCAAACTTAAATTCATTTGAGAAAATGTCATCGATTACAGAAGAAAATTCCCCTTCCAGTCAACAGCACTTTGATCCTCAAAATGGAGATAAGGGAAAACATCCTTCCACTGATACAGGAAAAAAGGTTTATATCTGTGATGTATGTTCAAAAACATTTTCTAAGAACTGTGATCTAAGAAGGCATCTCTTGACTCATACGGGGGAAAAACCTTTCGTTTGTGAAGCATGTTGCAAAGGATTTTCTGATAATAGTAATCTAAGAAGGCATATCTTGACTCATAAAAGTGAAAAATCTTTTGTTTGTGAAATATGCTATAAAGGATTTTCTCAAAATACTAATCTAAGAAAGCATCTCATGACTCATACTGGTGAAAAATCGGAAAAATCTTTCGTTTGCAAAGCATGTTGCAAAGGATTTTCTGATAATAGTAATCTAAGAAAGCATCTCTTGACTCATACAGGTGAAAAAACTTTCGTTTGTGAAATATGCTCTAAAAGATTTTCTCGGAATAGTCACCTAAAAATCCATCTTTTGACGCATACAGTTGAAAAACCTTTTGTTTGTGAAATATGCTCTAAAGGATTTTCTCAGAATAGTAATCTAAGAAAGCATCTCTTGACTCATACAGGTGAAAAACCTTTTGTTTGTGAAGTATGCTCCAAGAGATTTTCTAATAATGGACTGTAAGAAGACATCAGAAAAACGTTCATTCAAGTAAAAATCCATTTGTCTGTGAAATATGTTCCAAGGGATTTCGTGATAACAGTAAATTGAGAACCCATCTCTTGACACATACAGGATAAATATGTTATAAAAGATTTTTAAATAATAGAAGTCTAAGAACCCATCTCTTTATTCATACTGAAGAAAAATCCTTTGTTTGTAAAATATGATCCAAAGGATTTTCTGAGAAGACTGATCTAAGAAATCATTTCTCGATTCATACAGGATAAAATCCTTGGGTTTCTAAAATGTGTCTCAAAATATTTCATAGACATTGTCAACTAGAAAGACATGTCGTGATTTATACAGGAAATGTTTTTTGTTTGTGTATGACATTTTCCAAAGAACTATCAGATAACCATAACTTAAGAAAATATTTGTCTCATACCAAATAGACAAATCATGGAAATCTCCCAGTTTTTTTACTTCTAAAATTGAATATGGACCCTGTATATGTTATTGCATTTTCTATTATTACTTTTTATGTTTTATCATTTAGTAATAATTTTTTATAAAAAATGCACTTCTTCCATGGCTTAGTGTCTTTTTTGATAATAAAAATAATTATTTGCATATTCATTAAACATTTGCGTGAAATATTTTCTGGTAGTTGCGTTTATTGTTTGTTGTTTCACTGTAAATTAATTTTGCCCTAAATTTTGAAATTAATCCAACTGAAAAGAATATATTGTAATTAAATATGCGATAGGAAGGCTTACTTGTAAACTACTTAACTTACTTGTAACGAAAGGCTTTATTAAAGTAATACTTTAAAAAATATAACAGAAGTGCTAAAAATTGTTTTTATGTTAAAAAAAGTCTTAATTATTTGTTAAATTTTCTCAAGGGTTTAGATGAAGCATATCTCATTATTATGTTGGAGAAAGTTGGGAGGGATTGGGCAACAATACAATAATTAAGCAATTACAATAATTAAGAAAAATATTTTTTACAAAATATATTTCGATGGTACTAAGTGGAAATTTGAGTAATAATATCTTTCAGTATTTTAACACTTTAAAAACATACAACATAGCTGCCAACTTTTATGCATTTTTGCTACCACTAAAATTGTACATTTGTTTAATCATAAGATTTCGACGATTAAATAAAATAATGTTTACTATGCAATTTTTATGGTATGAAAAATGCGTAAAATTTGGCAGCTATGCTATAAATTTCACGATAACAATAAAATTTAGATTAATTAATCAATTAAGTTAACAACAAAAATGTCCCATCCGTCCTGTATATGAGGCAGCGATGGGACATGTTTTTAAAATGAAAATTTATATTCATTTTTTAAAAGTGAGGTGACAAAAATGACAAAGGCAGTATGTCATGTACATTTCTAGCGCTCGCTGTAAATCACAACATTCATGTTATATTATAATTAGTAAAATCCGTATTAAATGAAAATGTGCTTGTGTCAGATTAATGCTGTCAATTAATTTTAAATTATGCGTTGTTCACCAATGATGATATACAGCCAGTTTCTTGTGTAAGATGCAACTTTTTTTTTCATTTATCCTCATTAATAGTATAGTGTTACGTAAAAAAGAAAAATTGCAGTTTGAGTTCAATATTATTTCATGACAGCAATATTTTCTTATAAAAAAAAACTACGGAAACTGGTATTACATTGGATGCAGTAAAAAAAAGTTAGTGTTTTTCAGTGAAATGAATGTGTAACGGTTGGGTGCTCGTACTGGGTGTTGAATGCGGACATAACTCAGAACTTAAGATAAAAACAGTTTTTTTAAAACGATTAGGGCTCAAGAGACGTGGAGCAGTTCTGTAATTTTAACAACTGATAACAATATTAAAAGGTTAAACTCATACTCACAGCTCCGGCACTAACTCAATCGGGGCACTTCAGATTACTTCTCAGCTATACGTCGGCTAAGCTGCTAGATAAAATCTTATTAGACAGCCCGTGGCTGTATATATGAAAGGATAAAAGCTAACCCCTTTCTAAAACTTTAATTTAAAATTAAAATTCAAAAGTTTAAAGTTCTAATTAATATTTTTAACTTTAATTCTGAAGCTTAAAGCTATTCTGTCCCTGGTAACTTTCTTTCCCAACCTAACATTTATTACTTTCAGAGATCGATTTTGGACACTTCTTAAAAGAGTTTCGAACCAACAAGAGGCTCCCGAGTCCCAATTCTTACGACACGACTACAACACTCCCTGAGTCGTTACATTATAAAAGTCAGCAGGATAGTTACCTGCCGTGAAAAAATCCCTATGCCTTGCCACCAAGCCGCGAACATTCATATGCAGAACGAAAAGTTTTCTCCCAAGGAAATCACAGTTAATGTGGAGCAAAAAGGAATTTATTCAGAGAAAGATTTTTTTTTCCTTCCTCTCAATGCTTGTGGGAGATCAGGTGAACTATTCTGCTGAGAAAGATAGAAATTATCCGCGTTTCAAATAATCGTAGAAGAATCGTCAAAAGAAAGAAAGAAAGAAAAAAAAACATTAAGTGTGTTGTGAACAATTTATCACTTATGCGTACTAACATTTAATGTTAATTATGTTTGGTGATAACATTTGGAATTTTTCCCCTACTCAACTGAACTGAATGAGAAACCACAAATATTAAGATGTGATTCTTTAACAATCAAAGCAAAAACGAACAATCTCAAGTGATGTATTTTTTCTCTTCTCCAAGCAGAGTCGCAGAATGGACCGAACTTTATTTCGCGGAAGTGAGTCAGATTTATGACCATATGGTTTTCAGGAGAGCAAAGGTCGAGATCTCCGTTTTCTATCACCGTACAGATGATTCACTCAAGAGTTAGGATGTGGAAATTTATTTTTACTTTTTACCGGACAAATGATGATCTATGATGGACTAGAATGTTTTATTTAGTTATTTATCCTTAAAAGTTATTTGAAATGGAAAAAACAACAACAAAAAAAAATAGTAATTTAGTAGTTTGTAAATATTAAATTTTTCTTTCTTAAGAGAGAAAAAAAAAAATGGATTAATTTACAGGTATGCTTTTTATTTATTTTTTCTTTCACATTGACGTTATTTTTTGTTGAAGATTACATCTCATTGGTGAAAAATTACGTATTTTCCTTTTATCTTTATGTTATCATTTCAATGTGTTACCCTACTGATTTCTTTTTTGCATTATTTTTTTATGAAATATTTTAATTACAAGGAAAAAAAAAAGTTTTATTGAGCAGGTTATGTGTTTATTTTTGTGTTAACATTTTAGTAACATTAGTAAAAATGCAGATTCCTCATTTCAATCATTTATTTTATAAAATATTCTCGTTAAAAGTTTTATTTTACTTTAAACAATGTTTTTATTTTTTATTTTATGTTGACTATGAATGTGTTATTGCCGAAAGTACCAAGGAATGGAAGTGTTTGTGTGAATGAAAAGTATTTAATAATGAAAAAGAGAACAAAAAAATACTGTGAGCAGAGTGAAAATTTTAATATTTTGACAGCGTTCATGAAGTTTTAAAGTAGTTTATTTAAAATGATGTTACTGTATTAAAGGGATTTTAAAGATTTTAACAAAACTCATACTTATTAAGATTTTTATTAGCTTTAGTTTTTATTTCTTGTGGGATTTAAGGTTTATTATTAACATTTTTAGAAAATTTTGTGATTGTCATTTTTCATACGCGTAAAATCGTGATAAATTAAAATGACAGTATTTTTGTTTCCTTGTTCATCCGGTGCAGCATACGTGCGATCACCAAAAAATAAAGACAATTGTTTTTTATGTTTTTGAACTAAATATTATCAATAATACACGTGCAATTTGATGGTGTCCAAGATTTAATGTTCTATTTTGCATACATTTAATCCTATTTTATTAACTCCTTTTTTATAAATTCAAATGAGCACATTCAGATTTCCACATAGTTGTGAATAGTAATTTGTCAGTTTGTGTATTATTTTATTCCATATTTTGAGCCTTTTTGTGTTGGTAAGTGTTTTATTTGTACATAATGAGAAAAGTTCAATCCATTTTTTTTTCCAAATATGTCACTCTACCTATAGAATTTTACACAACTTATTACCCAGTTTAGATTTTTGTATAGCCAAATGTTATGGTTTACATTATGATATATTTTAATATTTGAGTTTTTAATTTAGCGTTTTTACCTAGCATTGTTTTAAAAATTACATTATGTTCGTTCCCTAGTACATTACCCAGTGAGTTGGCCGCCCCAACCATTTTTTTATTATTCCATTTTTAACATTTCCCATTTCATTACAACAAATATAAGAACAGGTGTTTCACCGCTGTCAATTTTTAAAAACATGTTAAAAATATTTTCAAACAATTAAGCCATTGGTTTAGACATGACCGTGGTAACCCCACTTTAACCGTGGTAAGTCCACTAATGTCTAACACCGCCTATTAAGTTTTTAAAGATGACCATGGTTCCAGCCCATTAAGTCTTTAAAACATTTTTTTAAGTTTGTCAAATTCAACCAGAAAACAACCCTCTGCAAACAAAAAGGATTCAATGACTTACCATCTCAGCAAATGTGGCAACTGTTGATATGATATACTCGGGCAAACAATGAAAATAAAAGGATCCATTAATAACAACAACACTGTCAATAAGTTGCCCATGTGCTTTAAATGCAGGGTCATTGGCCTATTTGTTTTTCTTTATTTTATATTTCACCATTTTTCCCCCTTTTGTCCCATTTGCAGTAGTAAAAACCTTAAAAATTGAAAGATTTTTGCTATTTGCATAAAAATTTTTAAGGAAAACTAAGAGCATTCTGGCCTTTGTAAGGAAAAATGTTCTTTGAATTTTTTTTTACTCAGAAAATTTTTATGAGCTATCAGTGAGATGTAGATGTAGTTTATGAAGTGATAACTTGGGTTTATTAATGCCACTGAGAAAAACATATATCTCAGTCTGCAAAATCGTAAATACCTTTACATATAGATAAACTGCATTTGCATCTTCACAAGAAAACTTAACCCAAGCACATTTTACTTTTTTTTTAAATTTTTGCTAAAACCTTCAATGGTTTAGGATTTGCTAAAACCTTTAACGGTTTAGGATAAATAATGTAAATAGACTTCAACATATTATTTTTCTTTATTTTCATAATTATTTCAATGTTATTATATTTCATATTTACAACTATTTATTTTTATCAAATTTTTATGCCAACATTTTTTTAACATTTTCAAATTTTCCACATTTTCCAATATTTTTATGATTTGAATATTTTGTATATAGAAAATATATTTTCTCCAGTAATCATATGTCAGTGTACTTTTATATTTATCACTTTTTTATACTACCTGTACCAATGTCCTTTCATAACCACATAATTTTCAAATTTTATGAAAAAAGATTTTTTTTTAACTTTTCCCATTTTTATGTGCAATTTCATATATTATATTTCTGTATAAATTTACATTTTGGCAGTTTAATTTCATATAAAATGTGAAATATGTGCTTAAAGACTTTAACTAAAAAGCACAAACTTGTTGACCACAGGACTTCCAAGTAAGAAATATGGTCAAGATTTTAAATTGTATAATGTTATAATTGTATTTTCCCAGGACATTTCCAGAATTATTATTTCTTTCCAGCTTTTCTTTATGTTTATATTTTTATCTTTTCTGTCATATAATATGCTTTACATTCCCATGTAAAGTTCGGTCAGGTCGTCTCGAGAGCCATAACCCAAATTTTTAGCATAAAAACTTAAAATCTTCAATTTTTTCCTTTATTTAAAACTTCAAATTTAAATTTTAAATATTTTTTCTAAATTTTAAATATTTTTTCCAGCAGCAAAATTCAATCCTCACATCTTAGCAAACTTAACTTTAGTATTAACCTTATAAATCTAGAGTTGCATAAGTAAATTCTTATCCAATTTTGTCTTCTCCATTTTCCTGGGGAGTCCCCCCAGATTTGCAGGCAAATCTGGTGGACCTCAACTTGGAGGGGGGGATATGAAAGGATAAAAGCTAACCCCTTTCTAAAACTTTAATTTAAAATTAAAATTCAAAAGTTTAAAGTTCCAATTAATATTTTTAACTTTAATTCTGAAGCTTAAAGCTATTTTGTCCCTGGTAACTTTCTTTCCCAACCTAACATTTATTACTTTCAGAGATCGATTTTGGACACTTCTTAAGATTAAAATTGATGATCTAAGGGATTTTTGCAGCCATTTGTGGTTAGGGCCTCATATGTCATGTACCCGGGAATTGTACGGGCCTTGACCACATATCAATCAAAAGCTAAAGAACCAATTAAATTAAATGTTCCTCCCAAATTTACAACTCTGCCCTCTGCTGGAAAATATGACAATCCCCAACATATTAGCAAGAACACGCGCAAAAAACGAGAGACTTTGCAGATTTGAGCAGACTGGAGAACCTACGGCCATGTGAAACCTCCATAATTCACGTACACGGCTCGGGGCGACCTCCGACCGGACTCGCGTACTCCTCTGTAAGCTGAGCGGCTAAATAAAAGAGTTTCGAACCAACAAGAGGCTCCCGCGTCCCAATTCTTACGACACGACTACAACACTCCCTGAGTCGTTACATATATATTCTTTATTAACTTTGAAATAGTCAACGTAATTACTATTAACTTCTTACCACCGGCCAACTTCTCGAGTCGAATTCCAAAACTCCTTGCCAACTCACTGAAGGCTCGCTAATACTTCATATCGCTTACTCTAGATCACTACCAGCTGGCGAATGCCGTTAGACACACTCTACACACACTCAAACTCCAAGCTTTTATATGCTGCAAACTGAGATACTACAAATTTACATATTACTTCTAACCGCGACATAACTGTAGAATCCGAAAGAGACACGCACGCTCTAGAAAGATAAAGTAAAAGAGAGGATAGATGTCGCTTTCACTCTTACACATGTTAAATCATTGACGTCACGATCTCAAAAATACTAGAGTGCCTTTATTACAAAGGTCACTCCCTCACAAATGTGCAATTAAGAGCTGAGAATAATACCTTTATTTTTAGGCTCGTTCGTATCTATATAAATAAGAAGCACCTGTAGTCATTGTTCAGATTGTCTGTCTATCCTCATATAACAGAGCAAAAATCACCCAGTGAAATCATTTGAAATTCAAAATATGTAATTGTGGCTAAATTTTGATGAGTCTTTTCATATCGTATGAAAATCAGATGTATAGTTTGATTACACGGACTGTCAAAAGTATTTTGTTACGTTACGTTCAATGGGAAAAAATGTTTCAAGTTCGTTTTAATGGTGTTACAGCCTTCAAACAGCATAAAATTGATATGGATTTATTTAAGTGTACTAAAGTATAGAGTCTGTGCAATATGTGGAGCAAAAAAACTTATTATTCATTTACACCGCTACACAGAAAAATTCCATTACATAATGATATATGAGAAAACATCGTTTTGGTGTATTTCAATCATGTTAAATTACTTCATATATTACGAAATAGATATACATGTTTAGATTTATTACAAGTTACTTCCTGTATAATAGAAGGTGCTAACAATATTTACAGGGAATCACAAAAGTTTTCGTATACTATACTGTATGTTACAGATTTTTGCTGGAAGTGTATTTTTAGTTATGATTTGAGCTTTTATGTTTGACTACATTTTTTCACATTATGTCGTGTGTATAAATTCTGTAGATCCTATGCAGGATAACACAACATAATCTGTAAGAGTTCCAGAGTATCAATGAAATTAGTTTAAAAGTGGTTTTGGAATGAGTTACTCATTTTTACGACATCCCGTGATAGGTAATGATTTTAGGTTTGCCATGTTGATTACGTCCTATTTAAGATGAAGTCTTATTCGTTTCATATTACTGAATTGAAATTTTTTAATTGTATGAAATTTTGTATTCATGCATTTTTGCATAAGAATATAACATCTAATGCATCAAGCTCTGAATATTTATAAAATGAATTATAGTACGAACGCACCTCTTTTGCCACATTTGACGTGCCATTTCCAACTTGGTTAAATCAATCTCCATCATTGTCTAACACCTTCCTTCATCTGTCTGGAAGTCCACGGATGCGAGCAGCGTAGAACGATAAACTCTTTTGACGCGATAAAATGGTCAACTCCCGTTAGCACTTCGTCCCCTGTCCGGTCGTGCCCAGAAGACGAGTGTTTCTGGATCGACCGAAACAAATGATTGTGCAAAGGGACTGTGTCGGGTCCACAAACTTCTCATATAAGTAGACTTAATATTCCATTGTTCTTTCTTGCAGATTCTGAATCAAACATCTTTCATTTTCATCGCCGAAAGGGTACCGATTTTTGGCGGTGATCGCTTTTTTGGCACCTTTCAGATTTCATTATCGTAGTAAATTTAATATAAACGCAAGGCGTTGTGTAGCACGTTATTGTCATTTTAGAAGCTAAAATAAGTTCTTAAAAGAATTGTTAAAAGGTAAATTAAAAAGAAATGCACAAGTGCGGTCTACGCAAGACAAATGTAAGAATGTAAATTTCGACAGGAATACGGAAAAAGATTCAGAGGAGATTTTGGCTGGAGTATACCAGTTTAGCGCGCTATGTCTGCCCTCCATCACGTGACGGAAGACAAACATCACAGTGTCAAGAAAAGATTACCCATCGGGAGTCTACTTGTATGAGAAGTCTGTGCTCAGGACTCCATGCCGGGTGTTTCGGAACTTCCCAGCCGAGAGTTATAAACGATTACTTGAGTGGTTTTCGAATGTGAACCATGGATCAATTTCACAGGCCCAGAGCCTGACTACCAAATTTCTATGTCCGGGGCACTTTCAAATTTTTTGTGCCCCCTTGAATTGCTTGATTTACTGGTTACTGCTTTTTTCCACATATTACACACTTATACGAAAAGTGTCAAATCATAAATTAAGTTTCACTGAAAACTGAAAAACAGTTCCAGAAATAAAAATAAAATATTTTCCTTAATATTTATTGAAATGTGCTTTTAAATGTAGATTGGTATACACTTTTGTCATTCCATTGTATTAATATCTCAAGTATCACATCCAAAATTTCAAACTTTTCTTCCAGGTAGTTTTCAAATGACGCTTAAAAAACGGCAAAATGATGGTTTAAGGGGGCGTCTGTGATAGAAGTGACCAGATATTTTCAAACTTCTTATGCTATCCTTTAAATTAGTAGTCTTCAATGACTGCTTGAGTGACACTTTAGATGCTTTGATCAAGAAGGGGGCAATCGATCAACAATAGATTACAGAACTTCAATTTGGATACACTCCTAAAATATTCTCGTTTTAAAATAATTATTTTCTCCGAAACTTATCGTATGAACTGCATGAAAATTTGTTTTTAGGCTTATTTGAAAGTGTTGAGTTCATTTATGCTGTCAAGATGGTTTACTGCTATTGAAAAAAAATGGGGTTCGTTTTAATATGTAGATGACACCCTAAGGAAATATTATATGCATTATTTAAAAATAGACTTAATTTTCAATCGTTTGGTACTAGTACTACGCTAATTTTTTGCAGTGTTAGTAACGGTGTTTACTTTTATTTTCCTACGACTGTACATTTTATTCATCCTTCAATGCGATTTTTACAATAGAATTTTATCTTTAAGTGCTTATAGAAAGAGCAATCTTACAATCATTAGTGTGGGTCTAACAAAACTGAAACCATTTCCCTACCGAGACCGATATTCTTTGGAAAAATTTTTAGTTATAGAAAAAATATAAATAAAACTGAGTACTATAGCATTGAAAAGTTCGAAAAACTTGCTTTGTTCGTGCTATGAGTGGAAAATATTCTAGCGGCCGATCCTTTTCAATTCGAGATAAATGACGTTTCGCGTTAAGTGTGTTTGTATTAAAAAGATTAAAATCACAGTAAATGGTGTTTAACTTGACGGGAAAGCTGGAAAGTGTTCGTGTTCAAACTACTTTGCGTTAAAGGTTTTCCTGTTAAGGCCTCACACTAGGCACAGAAAAAGACCCGGATGATAATGTAAAGTCTATGGGGGTGTTCTTTTCAAATATCTCGCCCAAATTTTAATATTTTTACATGTTCTTTTTTTTTTCAGAAGGTAGATGAGGACGATCCACAGCCGACCTAGTTTTTACTTTTTCAATTTTGCTTATATATTTTTTATATTACGATAGTTTCAATTTCAGAAATGGTTTAAACAGGTTTCGAAAGTTACTTTTTTTTAATCTGAAACCAAAACTGAAAAAGTAAAAACTAGGCCTATCTTGTGGAAAAAAAAAATCATGGTATGAAAACCGTTTTTTACTTTTTTATTTTCTTTACAGATATTTTTTATGAGGACGCTTTCAATTTCGGAACCGGTTTGGAAAGCGAAAGCACCCTCCTAAAAAATATCTGAAATCAAAATCGAAAAAGTAAAGAATGGCCTGCATTCAGAGGCCTCGCTAAGGGAGGGGGACAGGGGGAGCCTCCCCCCAAACATTTGCACATGCTGTTACAGTTGGCAAATTTACAATATGAACTGGCAAATTAGTTCAAAATTTTAATAAAAAACTATAATACACTTTCTTTTTCTGATAGATTTGACGAAAGTAATCAATATAATTAGAAATTTTACTAAGCTTTTTACAAATAAGAACTAAATTACATTTTCTAATTGTGATAACTTGGTAAAATCACAAAACTAATTGGCAAATGCTGAGAACTATTTATGTTAGCATTTCACCGAGTTGGCAAATACTGAATATTGAATTGGCAATTTAAGGCTCTCTCCCCCACCAATAAAAAGTCTTCGCGAGGGCCCTGCTTGCATTGAGATCAATCTCAGTTATCGAATGTAAAAAAGCATTTTAAAGTATGAAATTCAACCGAGATATCTTTATAAATTTCTTCCCTCGGATTAGCATTAGGGAACGGGTCTTTTGCGCTCTAACAATAAAAATATCCTTCCCATTAAATCAACCCTTCGGACTCCGGCGGCTCTTACACAAATTTTATTCGATTAGCACCACTTTTTAAAAGAACTTTCCTTGAAGTTGACAATTTCAAAAATTTTCCGATTAAATATCGAAATTTTTATTTTCCTTTATTACTGGTGCCAAAAACAAATTTTGGAAATAAAGGTGGTGTCTCCTCAGAAGAGACAACGGAATGCTAAGGGTTAATTGCGTTTCTGTGCATTTATACCTCAGCATGAATAGAATTTTTGATAGAGAGGGAAAAAAATATAATGTGTATGTAGTGGTGACGTGTGTGTGTGAGGAGGGAGTCATCATGATATTGAGCCCAGACCGTTTTTTCATCATCCCAAATCTAGACCAGAAAAAACCAGTTAGTCAAATGAGTTAAAGGAAAATTGGAAAGCAACCTAAATATCACGCTTCAAATTTTTTATGCAAGCAGCAAACATAAGCATGAAGAATTTGTTTTTTCACTAGGCATACGTAGGTATAGGAACAGGAACAAAATATTTCGGGGAAAGTCGGCAGATTTTGAATATCAATTTAAATGTTTAAGTAAGGTGAATCTCATGGGTAACGAAATTAAAAGTGAGTTTGATATTTTTAAAGCTAATAAAAATATAATGGTAGTGTTTCTGTTTTCAGAATTTTTCTTTCTTTCTTTCCCCTCATAATACGTGTTGAATTCACTCTTCAGAAGTAAAAGCAGAAATTGGAGGTCCCGAAATGAGGTCAGATAGGCCTTCTGCGTGTCCTATATGCATACACTTTATAAAAATGTATTTTGTCACGGGGCTCTTTTCAGCTTAGAACCTGACACAACTCTACCCCTCCCCCTCCCATTACCTTCTGATTATGATGTCCTTGTCATTCACACTAATATTTCAGCCAAAAAAATATTTGCTTTTCACATATTACAGTGAAACCCCGATCTATCGTTCCCGCATCCATCGTTTTATTTCTACGGTCCCTGCACAAGTTAAACTTAGATAATGTTAACGAAACCCGCAAGCATCGTTATTAAAAAAGTCGTTTTCCCGCATTCATCGTTGTAATTTTCTTTTTTCTCGCCGAAATGAAATTGAAAGTCATCCGAATCCATATGACATACAAACTGGAATTACTTCTTTTATCCCAAGATAGCTCATTTATGCTGTTTGTGTTAATGACGGCGACAATAATGCAGATGAAGAGTGATTGTATATAGCTGAGAATGTGATTCTGTTTCCATTGATCAAGATGTTGCAGCAACATGTATTATTCTACACATAGAGGAAATGTGTGCTAATGAAAATAATGGCGAAGAAGTAGATGATAATGCTCATGACGATGAAGCTGAGCCTCCAATGCCAAATCTGTCTAATGCAATTACGGCTTTGAATCTGTATGAATTCTTACACATGCATAGGAAATTACAGAAAATAACCAGAAAAATGTTGTCTACCTTGAAATTTTATTTTTTCATTTAAAAAATTACGGAAAACCAAACAAATTTTTTTTTCAAATAAATATCAATTTAATTTCGATTTATTTCTTTAACAGTTTAGTAAGCAATAAATTAGTATTTAGTAGTATACTGTATGCATTAGTAATACATAAAAATTGCGTTGTTTCGTATTTTGACCGTCGTTTTCCCGCATTCATCGTTTTTTCCCCGTATCCCTTGAAAAACGATGGAAAGAGGTTCTACTGTAATTGACAATGTCGTAAGGGAGTACACTGATTGCTTAAGTTATATTGAATACAGAAGTCCCCAAGAATCGTAATCCTTTCATTATCTAAATAACACAGACTAATTTTGTAATGGAAATATAACAGTTTTGTGTACATAAAAAATCTTTAGTTTTACTTATTTCGTAGGTAATTTTCTTTATATGTACTCATAATTTTTGAAAAAATCGAAAATTTCAAATTTTTTATTCATGTTTATTTTTTATTATGCTTATTTCTATACTTTGCAGCAAACATACAATCAAAGTTCTATAATCCGCGCACCCATAATCCTCAATTTTCTATAATTGGTGTTATTTTACGAATGTAAACAATGAAATAAACAGTTAAAAAAATTACAAATTAGTGATCCAAAAACGATTTTTTTAAAAACAAATAATAAAAAATCATAATAAAATATTTTTTAATATAACTCTTTTATTTTATATATTAAAAAAGAAACTGTATTGCAGAACTTGTGTAATTATTTTTATTTAAATTCACATAAATTTTTAAATAAAATAACTTAAAAAAGGCATTTTTTGAGATAGCCTATTAAATTACTTTTAGATTTCGTATTTATTTTTTCATATTATACTGATTATAGAATTAAAACACCATCTAGGAATAATAAAATGTCACATAATCCATAATGCTCTATACAATATTCCATAATCCACACAACCTTTGGCCCCAGCTGGTGCAGATTATAGAACTTTGACTGTAGTTAAAACAGAAATAAGGATTTTTAAAAAAAATGAAACAAAAGTTTCGACAGAATAAGCATCAATATGATAAATATTGTGAAAAAAAATCACGGTAATGATGAAAAATTTGCTGCCTGATAAAACGGCACTAAACACAGAGGAAAGGGAAACACCTCATGCGACAGTGCCTCGAGGCGTAGGCAGCGCTTCCAAGATATTTGTAACACAGTCCACTCTTTTACAGATTTCAGTCTTCTCAGTGGGGGGAGTTCCCTGTGATTTTATTTAAATTTTTTTAGCTATACTTCTAAGAAATGTCTCCTAGATTATAAAGGAAAAAGATAGGAGCAAGTTCAGATTTGGAACAGTATAAAATTCCTGAACTTATTCCATCTTAATCAGTGCCCTTGAAGATTTGCTCTCCTTGCTTCTCACCGGCTCTGGTTGTGTTGTATATGTAAGTGTAAATAAAATACATTATGCGTGAATAAATGTATGCAAGTCATTTAGCTGCATCTACTGGAACCTTAAAAGGTATGCTACAATATTAACTGACTTTAATAACAATGCACAAAATACTCAAATTTTAGGTACTACTTGATTATCCCATCGACTTCAAAACTATCGCCAAACAACCTATTTCCCAGCATAAGACGGCATGCGAAATTTTAAAATGGAGGGCCAAAATCACAGTCCGGTGAAACCCAAACACCTCATTGGTCATTGAGTCGCGTCCTTTTCAGAGAACAATCTCTTAGCGATAGAGGAAATGTCGCCTTACTCCTTTTTTCGAAACAAAATCGTAGCGTCAATTTTGATGTAAATCTTATCTGTTTTCATTTATAATCTATTTTTCACTCTCATTTTATATAATGTCATCAAATTATCTTAATTGAGTTAATTTCGATGGTTTATCGTAAATAAAAACAGATGGTAACAATTGCTTCAAAATTACTTTACCCCTTACTCTTTTTCAAATGGAGAAACACGTTCGTGATTTTCACCTATACCACACGACCAATGAGGTCGCTGGATCACACTTGACTCTGATTTTGGCCCTCCATTTTAAAATTTCGCAGACGGCATGCTGGAAAAAACTGTGGTACACAAACATGCCGGAAAAACTCGTACTTACCGGCATGCTGTAAAAGTTATGGGGTTATGCTACAGATTTATTTTGGTTTTCCGAACAACATTTTTCATTTTAAGGTGAAAAACACCAATACTTATTTTTCTCTCTGTCTCTATAGGGCAGTTTCATAAGACGTCACAAATCGACCATTGGAGGTCAAACAATCATTGTGATTGGTAGCTGAGATGATTATGGGTGTGGCAGGAGGTGAATCGCCAGCATTTGATTGGTGGAGGTCTCGGTGGAGGTAAAGTAAATCAGCTGATTGAAACTGCCCTATTAGATTTTTTTTAATCATATTATTAAGCAAAATTTTCATGTATGATGTTTCTTTTAAGTTAATTAGATTACCATGTGAAATATATATTTTTTAAAAAATAGAGTAAGCACATATTTCTCTATTTGCATATTTAAATAATTATTATATTTTTTTATTGTTCATGGGATAATGTGTGAGATAATTTATTTCTGAATTGTAAATATCGGATGGGTGCTAAGAAGAAAGCTTTGTATTAAACGGTATGAGACACTTTAAATACGCTTTTATTCTCTTGAATATTAAAAAAAAAAGAGTAACAAAATTAGAAAATTGGAGGCAAACTATATTGAACCAACCCCAGAAATTGCTGCTACTGAATACAACTAATGAACCTCACTCCTCTCTGTTTCTGAAAATCATCGCTTTTTGTGCTTTTCGCACCAGGGACTCATATTCGAAAATCTAGTCTGCCTTGAATTTTGAAGCATGACGGCTAATGCGGGGGTATACAGTATAAGATTAAACACCAGTAATAAACGATCGTAAATCTCACATTCACTGACAAGTTAAAGCATTTTGTCTGTTACATCATCGCGTGATTTTTAATTTGCCAATTAATTGTCAATTTAAAAGTCAAATTTGACTTTGTTTTATTAATTTGTTTGCATTATCTAAAACAAAAATCTTTGTCGTTCGTTGTCATTATCTAAAATAAAAATCTCATTAATTTGTATAATTTGGCGAATAGTTTGGCGATTTGTATAATTTGGCAAAATGAGTCGACAGGATATTCAAGTAGTACAGAAATTTGTCGTAGAAAGAGCTGAAGAATAAAAAACTTTCTGTCTTGTGGTTTTTTATCTTTTTTAAGCATTATTCATAAACAGATTATCTAAAATAATTCATATATTATAACAAGATAATACACTGCAATAGTTATATATATTGCTTAAAAAACTGAATTATTAAAAAATATTTTATAAAACTCATCGCTTATTTAACTCGGGCGAAAACTAGTTTTACTTCTTTTTCTTAGACCAACAAAGCATTGTAACTCAACAAAAACTTTTGAAGATTGATAGACTTCAAAATAAAATTCAACAATATAAACAAATAGTCTTAGAACAAGCAACCATTGATGCGGTGTTTACAAAATAATTTTTTTTATTATTTTTAAATAGTTTTTACTTCATACATTAAAATGTGAAACTTATTTTTTGAAGGCAATCTAAATTTGTTCTATGAATGAATTTTTTAAATGCAAACAATGACTAAACAGACATGATGTGTAATCTGCAAAAAAGCCTCTCATCTGCACAATTCTCGGAACACATTTTTATGGATTAGAGGACTTCTGCCGTATAACTAATTTTAGAAATCATCAGAAATTGGTGCAACAGCTGTTGCACTCTCATGCAAAGATGCATGAATACAAAATTTATTACATTATATATATTAAATTCAGTGATACAAAAATAATACGACTCATCTTAAATACGATGCAATCATCATGGCAACTTGGAATCATGACCCATCATGAGATATCATTAAATTAATGGTGTATGACAGGATTAAATAGAATGAAGAAAAACTTTTATCACTATATTTTTAAGTTTTGATACGATTTTAATAAAACTTTAAATAATTAAACTAAATTCTGCAGTGAATAAAAATATTAAGTTTCAAACCATTTAGCTGGATAGTTATTGCAGTGTTATGTGTGTACAAATGGACAGACTAGATGATGACTATGGGCGCTGTGTATTTATGAAATAACGAAATTTCAGCTTAGAACATATTGTAATGGAATAGTTTTTGAGTGTTTATTTAAATAAACCACGAAGGAATGTTATCTTTAATACCAAACATGCTGTAGTTAACCTCAATAAAATATTTCAGCAGGGTTCATACACGATTCTGATAAAAACATTCCAGAACTTTTCACTGACTTTTCTCTATAAATATTCGGCTTATATATTTTTGTAAAACCCTCCACAATTGACAATTTTATTCTAGACAAATGCAAATAAATATATGTGCTGTATGAATTTCTGATTTTTAACTTTTCTATCGTTATATGTAAGCATCAAATTTATATACAATTTTAGATTCGATGATTAAATTACTCAAAATTTCTTCATTTACGGTAATGAATAGTACATTAAAAATTCCCTGATTGCTTCATATAAACCCTCCAGAATAAATAATTTTATTCTAGACAAATGCAAATAAATATATATGCTGTATGAATTTCTGATTTTTAACTTTTCTATCGTTATATGTAAGCATCAATTTTATATACAATTTTAGATTCGATGATTAAATTACTCAAAATTTCTTCATTTACGGTAATGAATAGTACATTAAAAATTCCCTGATTGCTTCATATATTTAAAAGATCCCAGCGTAAATTTTCAAATTCTCAGTTTTTCCCTATTTATCAGGTTTTTACTGACATGCGGGTATCCTGCTCGATTAAAGAACAATTTAACTATATTCAGGAAAAGTTCATACAGACAGACCAATCAAAACCATAAATACTTTCAAGCATGTTGGAAAGTGCCAATGACGCATAGTAAAATGCCATTTGACAATATATGTCAATAGATTGAAATATACTTAAATACTTTTGTACATACTTGTAATTTATTGCTATATATATATACACATGCCCCTATTTAATTAAGATTGGAACACAAATTATGGAGATAAACTTTTAATTTCTACCAAAACTTAACAATTCTCAAAGAGTTAAAGTGAAAAAAAAGTATAATAAATAAATCTTGGCGTTAAAAGTTTATCGTAACGTGGGGTAAAGTGATGATTTATTTGCTTATTACAGTGCTCAGCAAAAGTTTAGACACTGGTGTTTTTTAACCTTAAAATAAAAAATACGAACACGTGAGTTTTACAAATGGCTATACTTATTTTCAAATATATTTTATACAATTTAGAATAAAAATAATGGTTATAATATAAGATAATATTTAATTTAACTGAAAAAAGTGCAATTTGCATATTGCAAAAGTTTAGACACTTTTTTGATTTTTAGCCAACTGTTCATGGAAAAATGCAAATTTCCAAGTTATGATGTCACATATCTGAAGTATTTAATTATACCTCGATATAGCATCAGTTAGTGAAGATGCCTCGAGCTAAAAATATTCAATTAGATGAGTTAATTGAAGTAAGAAAGCTGAAATGGAAAGGGAAGACTGTTGCAGCATTGTTCAGCAGCATTGAATCGTCCAAAGTAGTCTGACTATGAAGTATAGTCTAAGGATGACTCCTTCAAAACGAAACATAATCTGGAAGTTCTTGTGTGACGAGAAAATGAGATGACAAAAGGATCCAGAAACTGACATTTACACAAGTAATGATTGCTAATCACATCAAAAGTAGGTCAAAACTTTCTGTGTCGACGGAAATGATTCGTAGATGAATTAAAGAAACAGGCAAATCAATTTACATGAAAATTATAAAACAATTAGCTTTAATATACCGCTGTAAATTGGTGAGAATTCAATTAACTTGCAAACATACGTCATATGGACCCAAATGGTACGCTATGATATTCAGTAACGAAAAAAAAATGAAATTTGAATGGCCCAATCAAGTGGGCATACTATTGGAATGACTTAAGTAAAGATCCTGGGACTTTATTAAGTCGACAAAAAGAAGGTGATTTTTAAATAATTTGGTCCTCACTTAACATTAATGTTAGTATATCTGTGGAGTTATACATTGGTTGCCAAGCAACACAAGACTGCGTACATACATTGGAGATTAATTTTTAGTCATTTGGGGAACTTTTACTGATTTAAGTATGGATTTCAGTATCTATTCATGTTGCATACAAAAGAACTTCGTTTAACGCTGAAAATACTCTTGATCTCAACTGGTCGGCTTGTAGTTCTGATCCGGACCCAATCGAAAACTTTTGTAACATCATATGTCGTAATGTTTATGCAAATTTTTTCTATAATTCTCTCTTAATGAGGTTCGAGATGCTGTTGAACATGTTTGGTACGAAATAGACCCCCAAGTGACGCAGCATTTAGTTTTTTCGATGAAAAGTCACATTCTTGCACTAACTGCAAACAATGCATGTGCAACTCGATTTTAATTTGTAGTTTTGTTTCTGTAAATACACAAATTGTCTATACTTTAGCCACAATGTTAATTTTATTTTTTTGTCATTATATTTTATATAAAAGGTAAAATTCAAAATTTATTGTGTGTGAATAAAGGATAAGTCACAAGTAATATATGACAGAGGAATTACAAGCATTCGGTACATACTTCTGAAAATAGAGGCGTAATCGATCATTGTCTAAACTTTTGCTGAGCACTGTATCAAAAACACAATACACCATGAAAGACTTTTTGCGGATTAAGAAAAAAAGTGTACATTTTTATTTCAATACTACATGCTAAAACACAAGAGATGCTATAATAGTAAATGCAACGACAGATACAGGGTTCATACTCAATTTTGAGAATAAAAAGTTAAGAGATTTTCAGCAGGTGTCTATTTGGTATGAGATAAATGATGTCTTCTTAGATTACTCCTATCAGAAAATCCTTTAGAACATGTTTCACAAACGAAAGGTTTTTCTCCTGTATGCGTCAAGAGATGTTTTTTAAGGGTACTTCTATCAGAAAATGCTTTAGAACATACTTCACAAGCAAAAGGTTTCTCCCCAGTGTGAGTCAAGAGATGGTTCTTTAGATTACCATTCTGAGAAAATCTTTTGGAACATATTTCACAAAGAAAAGATTTTTTACCAGTGTGAGTCAAAATATGGATTTTTAGAATCTTCTTCTGAGAAAATCTTCTGGAACATACTTCACAAACAAAGGGTTTTTCACCTTTATGAGTCAAGACATGGGTTCTTAGATTTCTATTAACAGAAAATCTTTTGGAACAGATGTTACAAATGAAAGGTTTCTTCCCAGTGTGAGTAAAGAGATGGGTTCTTAGATTACTATTCGTAGAAAATCTTTTGGAACATGTTTCACAAATAAAAGGTTTTTCACCTGTATGAATCAAGAGATGTCTTGTTAGATTACTTTTATTAGAAAAACTTTTGGAACATATTTCACAAATAATAGTTTTCTCCCCAGTGTGAGTCAAGAGATGAGCTCTTAGATTACTATTCTGAGAAAATCTTTTGCAACATATTTCACAAACAAAAGGTTTCTCCCCTGTATGAGTCAAGAGATGCCTTCTTAGATTACTACTCGTAGAAAACCTTTTGGAACATACTTCACAAGCAGAAGGTTTTTCTGCTGTATGTATCAAGAGATGTGTTATTAATTTACTATTGTTAGGAAATGGTTTTGAACATAAATCACAAATAAAAAATTTTTTCGTTGTATCAATGGAAGAATGTGTCCCTTTATCTTCATTTTGAGGAACAAAGCGCTCTTGACTGGAGCAAGAATTTTCTTCTCTAATCATTGACATTTTTCTAAGTTAATTTTTTTTCGGGTGATAACAGAAACTTCTTCAAAGTTTCACTATGAAGAAATTTTTGCCAATTTCAATTAAAGAAATGACTTACTGAAGTTCAGCAAAACAGTTTTAGCTACTATTGAATCTGAAAACAGAAAGAAAAATAATAAACAAGACTTTTTTTAATAAACTGCACAAAATTTAAACTGTCAATTAAGTAGCCGATTAGAAAATTTTGATTTCTTTCGGGACTGGTCATCTAGCTTCGCAATTCTCCTCCGTTATGTTAAATCTATGGACGTTGGATGTATTCGTATATTCAAACTATCTCTTGGGGAGATTAATATTTTTTAACTTCTTTTTCTCTGTGTACTCTTCTTAAAAGATTTTTCCTTTATTCCTTAGTTCTCAGATTATTTCTAAAATCTACGCTTAGTTCAATATTTTATATATTAAAAGTGGGCAAACTTTGAGTAAGAGTGGCAGACATTTCATATAAAATAAAGTCTATACTTCAGAGATATTTTGAGAACTAAGAAAAACAGAGACATCTTTTAAGAAGTGTCCACGAAAAATAGAAGTTAAAAATATTAATTTCCTGAGTAGATATTTTAAATATATGAATGTATCCAATGCCCCTAGACTTTACATTGCTGAGGATAATTCGGAAATTCAGTGAACAGCAGGCATGTAGTGGAGGGTATACGAGGGTATACATTGTATATCTTCTGGATTTTTTTAAGGAACGCCGCATACTCTCTGTTTCTCTAGAAAGCTATAGTATTTACATTTACATTTACATTTAGGTATACTCTCTACATTGAGTGAATACTCTCTATTTAGAACATGTACGCCAGAGTTCTCACTGTTGCTCGCCATTGCGCCAAATTACGACTAAATTCTTCATTTGGCGAGTAAACAAGCGATTAGAATCGCCAATTTGCTAGTGTGGGTAGTTGAAATTAGATGAATAACAATCGTTGTCGCAATTATAAAAACTTAGGTTATTTTAGAACATATTGAAAATAAGGGGGGAGGAGGATTAAAGGTTTTTTATTTTTATTTTATTTTATTTATTTGTTTTTTTGTGCTACACGGCGAATCTATTTTCGCTAATACTTTTTTCATTTGGAGAATGTTTTTCATTTTTAATTAGCCAAATTACTAACGTTGGTCCAATGACAGCGAGAACACTGGTATACGCTCTGGCTTTTTTACGACTACACCACTGGTGACCAACTACCTTAACTAGAGTACAGATGTGTAATACTTAAATAGAAATATTGATCCTATTCCACCTAATACATCTTTCTTTTGAGTTTATGTGGTAGGGACTCTACATACACAATAATATCATATTTGGGGGAGAAAGGATGAGAGGTCTGGCATTGATATTGTATTGATATCTAACAGTACAACTAGGTCAGGCATGAAAGAGGGAAATAAGGAAAAAGGTGGAAAATTTTTCCAATTTATACAGTAAAATGAAATTCTTAGAATTTAGACACATTTAATAGTTACTCATACAATAAAATAAAATAGAACCCTACATATGATTGTTATTATTATTATTATTTTGTAATTTAAAATTAAAAAAAAGGTAATGATAAATGTAGGATAGATTCATTAAATAAAAAATAAAAGTATTGAGTCTGCTGAAAGATATAAATCCTAATACCTGGTGAAAACTTATATGAAGTACTACAGAGATTAATTTTTCAAAATAAATATAATTTTGAATAATTTGATTGTTTAAGATTTTAACAGTCCGTCCCCGTTTTTTTTTTTGTTTTTTAATCTCCATTTTAAGCATATGGAGTTCAAATTGATTTTTTTTCCGGACATACATTTCCAAGCATGCAACACTGAAATCACTCAAAATTATTGTACAACAGACTCCCTCAAATCCACACAGCTTCGATCAGGGGTTTTGTGATATTTAAATTTTTGCAGATTGTTTTATTTACATTTTTTAATCAGTATTTTGAATGTAATTAATAATACAATCGAAACTATACTGAATGCTTTTAATACAACAACAAATTAAAGTAAATAATACGCTAAAATAATAAAAATGTAGATAAGTTAAAAAATGATTTAAATCATAAAAGCAAAAATCAAGTTAATAATCAATAATGTATGATTAAATATTCAAAAAAAAGATGAAATATATTTTTTCCTATATTATTTAATGAAACTTGCCTTATAAAGGTACATAACTAATTCACATCAAATCCATAAAATAAGAAAATGTTATTGCAGCGTTACCCAGATTTAATAACCAAAAGAAGCTTGATTAATACATGATATACAGGGTGTATCTAAACTCTTGGGAAAAACTTTACGGAGTGATAGTACTTATCAAGACAAACAATATTAAATAGGAAACTAATGGTCCCAAACGCCTTCTGAAGGACATAGGCGCCATTAAAGTTTAGGGTCCAAAATTTCAAAAAATGGAAAAATTGGTCGATTCGTTTGTGGTTTTCACTAAAACTATTCCTTATGTCAGTATATTCTTGAAAATAAATTATAAAGATAAATTTAAAAAAATGCCAATAGAGGATACTAGAGACTTTGGAATAACGAACAGCTATATTTTACCGTTATTTTTTGCATCTCATTAAATTTTTTTAGAAGCTTACCCATAATCTTAAATTTTGAGCTTAAAATCTGAATCGGTGGGGTGGTTAAGTAGCACAAACTGAACTGTGTTCAAGGGGGAGGGGAGGTTAAATTTCAAATGATTATAAAAAACGGAAAAATTAGTCAATTCGTTTGCAGTTTTCGATAAAACTATTCTTTATGTCAGTATTGTCTTAAAAATAAACTATAAAGACAATTTTCAAAGATGCTGACAGAGAGCGCTTTAGACTTTGGAGTAATGGTTAAAGAACTATTTTTTACCATTATTTTTTGCATTTCCTTAAATTTTTTTAGAAGCTTAGACATAAACTTAAATTTTGAGCTCAAAATCTGAATCGTTGGGAGTGGTTAAGTAGCGCAAACTGAACTGTGTTCAGGGTATGAAATTCTACCCCCCTCCCTCGAACACAGTTCAATTTTGCGCTACTTAATTACTGCCATATATTCAGAATTTAAACTCAAAATTTAAGTCTAAACTTTTTCAAGCATTTAATTAAGTACAAAAAATAACGGTTAAAAATAGTTGTTAGTTACACTAAAGTTTAAGACGCTTTCTAATGGAATTTTTTGAAATTTATCTTTATAATTTATTTCCAAGACAATACTGACTTAAAGAGTAGTTTTAGTGAAAACCGCAAATCAATCGACCAATTCTTCCATTTTTTATGATTATTTGAAATTTTGGACCCTAAACTTTGATGGCGATTATCTCCTTTGGAAAACGTTTGGGACCCTTGGTTCCCTATTTAATATTTTTTTTCTTGATGTGTACTATCACCCCTTAAAGTTTTGCCCAAGAGTTTAGATACACCCTGTATTTGGTAAGAAGATTGTTATCACCAGTGATATCAGCAATTCCTTGATTTTTTTCAGCAATAATTTTTTTCTTCCTTTATGAAAAAATCACGAATTCAGTAATATTAATAAAAATTACAAATTAAAATATATATGGAATTGTTATAAGCCAAAAAAGTCAAATTTTGTTCTTATATCTGAACTGAATGTTTCATTTGTTACATCTGTAAATTTTATGTGGATTTTAGGGTTGCAGATTTGAGGGAGTTTGCTGTATAAATAAAATACCCTGTTCCAAAAAGAAATCTTATTGAAAATTCTTTTCCTTTTAAAACACTTTAAGGGTGTATTCGAAAAAACGCTTTTCCATCTTCAACAGCTCGAAATTTTCTGATACAATTTCAGACACATTTTTAAAAGTAGAAACGTGAAACTTTCTGCGGGGATTCTTGAAGGGACGTATGAGTGTGATGCCTTTTTAAGCTCAATTCACTAGAATTTGAGTTATAAACAATTACCTTATCAGTATGACCTTTTTTTTCGTTCCCAGATCTCCCACTTGGGAAAAATAGGTTCGAAATGCCGTTTTTGATTGCTTTTTTTGCAATATTTTCTGCATTTATCAAAGACTCGACAATCACGGCACCTTGTGTACTTTCCTAATAAGAGATTTTGAAAGTTTCGTGTATTTGAGAACAAAAATGAACTCAAAAATAAATAAATAAATAAATAAAGCAGTTTGAATCGAAATACATCCTTAAAGAACTTCATTATGTTCAGATGCTTATATAACATATATATAGATATATTGTATTTTTTTATATGGGTATCTAATATACATTTATGTTTGCATGTATAATCACACATGTAATATATAAATATATATATATGTATATATATATATATATATAAGTACTTAAATAATACAAATATAATGCTTATGGTATAAAAATATATGTTCATAAAAATTTAAACCCATTTTTTTCCACCATATTGAAATGTTTGGCAAGATGCTAAAACAGCCTTTTGACGCCATTTTGGATGACTTCACCTATTGCACCTGGGTATCCAGTGAACAGGATACTAGGAGTGTATTCTGGTATGATCGGTTAAACACCGCCCGTAGGAACTGGGATTGAGGCTTCATAGAAAGGGCCAGGTGAAAAGGTATTCTGGTGCCCCCTCGTTATTCCACAGTGGAAGATGAAAAGCAGAATATCCCCTACCTGCAACCGAACAGGTTTGTAGCCAATTAGTGAAAGTACTCACGTATTTTTGTTTATTTTGGGGAAGTGAAACTCAGCTGTCTTGTTTTACTCAGATATTGTTTATTTACATTAAAGAGAAAGAATGTTTGAGATACCTATAAAAGAATTGAAGGAATGAATGCCATTGTTTTGCATAAGGGGATCTGTGATTGCAAGCTGTGTAAAATGACAGGTCTAAATAAAAGAGCCTATTTTCATTTTTAATTATGTATAAAATAGTTAATTTTAGTTATTATTATTAATCCTAATTTTTAAGAAAGAAACTTTGTTCTATTTTAATATCAGAAAAGGTAGCAAATGTGTTGTGAAAGAGAAAGATCTTTTTCATAGACTGCAATATATTTTTAAAAGATAATGGAACTGCTTTTGAAGGTTCAACCACGTTCTACATAACTATTTAGAGATATAATTGAATATATAATTAGTAACTTTTTATTTGTGTCTTTATACCATTTATTATTCGATCCAGAATTAATTAATTAAAAATGTTGACTTTTATTTCCACTTTCAATATATAAACATATATATATATTCTTTGAATAATTATAACTGTGACATGAGAAATAAAAAAATATGAAAATTAGGTCAAATATTTAAATGTAATTTAGTTTTATCTTTATTGAAAAAAGAAATCTAGTTTTGATTTTGGACTTAGCTAATTAGTTGTTCTTAATCTGAAATCTAAAATAAATTTTAAAAATATATCAAGTATATAATAAGTATATATATTTGAATAAGTATATAATAAGTATACCAATTTAGATTTGTACTTAAGTATCTTTCACCTCTCTTGTTCTGTTACTTTTCAAATCCACACTATTTTAAGATTTAATTATTTTCGTAACAATTAAAATGTTCTAAAGAAAGTCAAATGCTATTTTTCCTTAATTTTATTTTATGGTAATTTAAATTCTTAAATAGACCATCAGTTATTTCAGAAATAACAAAATATGTTATAATGAAAAATTATAGCTGTATCTTTAACAATTAATTAAAATCGTGGTTCTTAGGGAAACAGATTATTAGTATCGAATTAAATGATAAAATGTAAACGCAAAATTAAAAATATTTTAAAATTAAATTTAAAAATAATTTTGTAAAATGGATCTTAAAAGTTATGATAATTGGAGTGATTATAAGAATCAAAAATGGTCTTTTATTTTATTTATTTTTGAAGTATAAAACAAAATTTTCTCGAGTTATAAGTAATTATTGTCTCTAGGCAACTTTTTTTGGAAGTCACTTTCGTAATTTTGGCTCCAAGTACCAAAGATTCTGCAAAGAAGAAAAAAATTCTGCAAAGGATTCTTCAAAAAATGAAGAAAAATGTCTGCATTTTTTTGAAAAATCCTTTGCTCTTGTCGAAAAATGGATTCTGCTATTTGATTTCATGTTTTCTGAATAAGAATATCAAGGAATTTTCTGCATTTCCAAAGAAGAAGGATATCAGGAATGTACCAGAAAATACCAATGTACCAGTTTTACTCTGAAAAAAGATTTGATAGGAAACAGAAATGTCTTTTTTATGAAAATGTTGGTTTGTATAAGAGCCTGAAATACATGCGGGTTTTTGGGTTTTTTTTCTTAAAATTTTTTTTCAGAGTTTGAACTTATAATTCATTTTCATGACATTGTTTAGCACTAAGGTGGGAGGGAGTAAGAAGATTTCAGAGTTAAAGGATCTATCTGTAAAAGAGCTTTATGTAAGAAATGAATATTTTGTAATTAACAGGGTTCAGTGATCAATGGAAATATATGTATATGTGTAATTAAGGAATCAAATAGTATATCCTTAATATATACCCATATATATATATATCCGAAATTTCTTTTCAAAATGTCATAATGTTTGAAATTTTTGATATTTTATATTTAATTTCAAAATATCACTATACATGATATTTTTGAAATTTTCAGAGAAAATAAGTGTAAAGATTTTTTTTGACAGCTATGGTGTTATTCTGTAAATAAAGAGTTTTTCTCTCCTCCCCTCCTCCAAGAAAAAACACTGTACGCTTGAACCTGAATTTTTAAATGCCAATAGCTATGTTAGACAATACCACTTACAACATCTGTTGGAAAGTAAACTGTATAATTTATTTACATCTTTATTACAGATAATCTTTTTTGGTTTTGATTTAATTCAGTTTAAAATGAAAGTCAAAAAGGAATATACCAGACAAACTTATGGTCAATTTTTTAATGAAAGCAAATTGTTCGCATTTCAAATTGTGTTATGTACAACAAAATTTTCTGAATACTAATTTTTCGGTTCCCCCCCCCCTTTTAATATTAAAAGCAAATTACAGTTTGTTGAACTTCTGTTTTGTTACTAAAGAGAAACTGAAAAAATCATTTAAATGTTATTTTATTAAATTTTCATGCTAAGTGCAAAATATCTTAATTTATATTTTATATCAAGTCTGAAAATATTTATTATTATTAAAAATTGACTATTTTGAAAATATATGATAATTATAAAAAAATGACGGATGTTTTTTACATTTTGAAAAAATGTTATTTACAAAACCTGGTAATTAAAATTTGACACCCTTTTTACTATTCTTTAATATAAAACAAGCGCGACAACCCCCAAAGTACAGGAAAAATTCTTCCAAGTGTTTCTGCTATGATTTTGACAGCCTAGAAAAAGTCATGAAAATCGAGATGAAAAGCATCCCACTCCGACAGGTGAAATATCAATCATAAAAACACCAGAATAGCAAATAATCACCCAATCACCTTTTAGATCAGTTTAGCGATTCCGATCACACCAGAATTGCGCCCCAGGGCTGGATGATATCTTATGGGAAATATGAGAGCTCTATAAGACCTGTTTCTTTGGAGATTACCTGACTGATTTCAATGAAATTTTATATCAACATTCAATGAATTATGCTCAAGACTTGGTAGACAGTTTTTCTCAACGACTAAAATTTTTTACGTTAGAGAAATGGCATTTTTCAGAATTTTTTTTCTCGAAACTTATACTTGACAAATCAAAATTTATTAAAAAAAATAATAAAATAGGAGTATTACACAAACTACTGATCAATCACAAAGTTAAAATTTTGGACTTCACTTACCTTGAAACATCAGAACACGGTGCATTATAACACTGAAATTCATATGTGGGAGGACATCTATAAAATAAATATAAAATTAAAATAAATGTTTAATTCCTTCAATAATTTACTTAAACAAGAGTGAAAGGGGGAAAGGGGGAACTATCTAAAATATATTAATTCATAATCTAGATAATGATGTTATATGCATGCAAATAAAATTAAGCCATTCCATCAAATAGTTTTTTTTTTAATCTTGGTGTTAGTCATCAAAAATCAAGTTTTGAGAAAACGTGACAAAGTTGAAATTATATGGATGCGGCTATGAAAGTGTTCATACATAAGTGCTTATAACTCCATTAAAAATGCAAATATTTTTATGCGGGTTTTTACATTGAGTTAAGAATTAAATGAATAATCAAATTAGATCATAAAAAAATCGATTAAAAATTTTTTTTTCAACCCTTGAGCCCCTTTAATTAACAAACTTGTGTTTGTTATGTCATCAAATGATACATAATTAGACTTTCAATTGTATTTTCATTACTGTTTTATTTATCTATTTGTTCTTTACTTGTTTAAAATAATAATTATGCTAATTTGTATAATTTTTCAAATTACACATCATGGCGATTTTTGTAATTTGGTGAAAGTGGTCGACAAGATTATTAAGTAGTACCCAAAAAACTACTAAGAATAGAGTTTACATATTTTAATGCAGAAATATTAAATCAAACCATAAACAAACAGATATTTTTAAGAAACTGCACTTATAAATAAATGTAAGTACAGGCAGAGACCTTTTACTCGCACAAATTGGAACTAAAGTTTAAGCAGATTATAGACTATTATGGATTACAGTATATCATGTGCATTATGAGTAATTCTGTTTTTTTCTGGAGAATCTTTTAATACCATATTCAGTGTAGAGGGGAGGACCAATTATCCAGAATCCTCAGAGCAGAAGACTTTCCATATTTTAAAATTTTCTGAATTTTGGATCCTTCTGAATTTTAAAACTCCCCCATCCTTCTTTAAATTCACAATTTTTCAGAAACATAAATAAAGAAAACAATCTAAAGTAGAATAGGAATAAAACATAGGTTTTGAGTGTTTTTAAATTATGTAAACAAAAATTATTGCATTATACAATGATAACAATGAAAGAAAGTTTTTAAATGAAATGGGTAATTAATTTTATACAATTTTCAAGCTCTACCTTTTTTTTCTTTACAGCTACATGATTCATATAAAAAATTTTGCTACATCATTTTCAATGAATCTTATTTCTTAAATAATTTCGCATGTTGACCATGCAGGAAAACTTTCCATGACACTTTTTAAACATTTTTGCAAATTGCAACAGAAGAAAAATTATAAGCCATGAGCAGATAGATTATTTTCGAATTTCTAAGAAATGAGGGAAATTCAAGAACTCTCCTGTTATATATCTATTCAAATAATATAATGGTGTAGCTATAATATCTTTTCAGAGGAGGGGAAGAGGGCAAAATATCTGAGGATTTATTTTTTAAATGATTTGTAATATAATTTAATTTTAAATTAAAATTTGAGAAAAACACATTTTTTTCCTAATTTTTGGTGCAGTAGGAGGGAGGTATATCCTCTAATTAGGTAATAGTTTTTCAGGAGGTGTCTATTTGGTATGAGGCTTTACAGGAATATTACTGAAATGTAATGCATAGGTTCGGAGTTATTTGCTAATTAACAAAATGACAAGTGTGATAATTATGGAAGAATTGTATAATTTTTTTAAATCACTAAATTAAAAAAAAATATGTAATACAATAGTAAACGCAAAAACATATAAGTACATATTCAATTTTGACTATAAAAATATAACAGATTTTCAGGAA